>SJYA01000060.1:274162-328339 GCA_006410615.1 Neotragus moschatus | reverse complement strand
AAGATCATGGCATCCGGTCCGATCACTTCATGGGAAATAGATGGGGAAACAATGGAAACAGTATCAGACTTTATTTTTGGGGGCTCCAAAATCACTGCAGATGGTGACTGCGGCCATGAAATTAAAAGATGCTTACTCCTTGGAAGAAAAGATATTACCAACCTAGATAGCATATTCAAAAGGAGAGATATTACTTTACCGACTAAGGTCCGTCTAGTCAAGGCTATGGTTTTTCCCGTGATTATGTATGGATGTGAGAGTTGGACTGTGAAGAAGGCTGAGCACCGAAGAATTGATGCTTTTGAACTGTGGTGTTGGAGAAGACTATTGAGAGTCCCTTGGACTGCAAGGAGATCCAACCGGTCCATTCTGAAGGAGATCAGCCCTGGGATTTCTTTGGAAGGACTGATGCTAAAGCTGAAGCTCCAGTACTTTGACCACCTCATGCAAAGAGCTGACTCATTGGAAAAGACTCTGATGCTGGGAAGGATTGGGGGCAGGAGGAGAAGGGCACGACAGAGGGTGAGATGGCCAGTGGCATCACGGACTCGATGAACGTGAGTCTGGGTGAACTCCAGGAGATGGTGATGGACAGGGAGGCCTTGCGTGCTGCAATTCATGGGGTCACAAAGAGTTGGACACGACTGAGCGACTGAACTGAAAGAACATAAAGTCCAGGCTCACATAGATTTAAACTCTGTTATTCTTGGAAGTCTTGTCTGGATATCTCGGCTACCATAAATCTTCCTCATTAGGTGATTTTGAGAATCAAATAAGATGGTTGTGCTGGTGCCATGTAAAACTATGATTCATTTACAACTTTGTACTATAATGACAAGGGGTTAGGAAGGAAATAGTGGTACTACATTCTGGTTTATGTTTTTTCTGATAACTAAGTTATATAATATATATGATTCATAATAATAAATCATAGAATTTTGTCAAGTGATTTTTGATGATGAAGTCATTTTATTTATAAACAAGTTTTAATTCAAAGGACTAATCAAATGCAATTTGTATCTGGCAGATTTTGGTGGATATCTGAACTTGAGAATACATGATTAAAGTGATATACATCAGCGTTTTCAAAAATCATTTTTTTACATCTCATATCTAAGCAATGAGAATGAGAAGAATCAGTAAAAGACTCTTCCTGTTGTAGGATAATTATTTAATTTGGGGGAGCAGAAGCATGAGTTATTAAAGCTGCTAAGACTATATTATTTATTAAAATTTTAAATGAAGGGATATATTAATCTATGTATTTAACATATTTAATTTACAATTAAAACACTCCCCCCAAACGAGTGCCCTGCTATTCTCTCCCCTCTCCCCTTATTCAAAGCTGTTAACCAGCTATGCATATATTTTCAAAATAATCAATTAAAAGTTTCTTCAGTAACAGTCACAAAATTTATTATCTTAATTAAATGAAAAACATATAAGTAAATTGAATATAGAGATTTAGTTTTTTGAATTCTATATTTCAAGTAGCAATGAAGAGTCCTGAAATGTTTATTTACAAATGAAAATGAATTTTATTTTTCCAATATACAGATAACTAGTTATTATTTTCTATACTCTGCATCACATATTTAAGGTCCTATGACTATGAGTTCAATTATGTTTACCAAGAATTATCCACTAAAAATGGATAGTTTCAATAAATAGAAATAAGGCAGCTTCTTTAGTGTCAGAAAAAGTATGATTAAAGAGAGATAAATGACAGAAGTAGTTGCATTAGGAAAAGAGCAAGGCCCATATTCTACTTAATCCAACCTGGGATAGAAACATCTAGGACCAAAAGATAATTCTTATAAATTTTTGAACTAATATTTACTTGCTTTAAGGACCTGCCATTATGAATATTGGTATATTTGTGGGTAGCATAAAATTTTATTATTAAAATTTCAAAATTGTATTTGAAATTTGTTACATCTAAACTTTATTGTATTCAGGCATTCACAAATATTGTAGAAAAATATTCTTTAATAAAATTAATAAATTGATTGTATGTGGCAAATTAGAAAAATATGAAGGTTTACTCCAGGATTCAGTTTAAATTATTTTGTCATCTAAATATAGAGAGCAATTACAATGAATATAAGCACTGATAAAACAAATTGTTTTTGTAAAGTGCTCATTTGCTTAATGTGATTTTTTAAATGTATGCTGTTTATATGTATACACAGATTATACAGTAATGACTAATTGGCAAAGAAAATAGTAACTAAAACAGTTTCTTAAAATCAGTGCACACCAATATACACTCCTTAAATGGCTCTTTATCACAAAACATATCTCAAATATATGGCAAAATGAGTGCAGTATCTTAAAGCAAAACAAACTAAAAAATAAAAATTAAAAAAAAAAAAGTTCAATGCAGGAATAGTATCAACTAGGGCATACTTGAAAAGGTGTAATTGGACTTTATCCCAGAAAAGACTAAATAAATTGGAATATGTTTTGAATCATTATTCATATTCTTCTGTGATAAAAATAACCTTATATTTCTTAGTAGCATGAAAAATTGTCCAACGAGGGAATAATCAGAAAAGAAGGAAAAGAAGCAATCAAAAGAGAAAGGGAAAGAATTTTAGCAAAGAAAGCAATAAATGACTTGTGTGAATAATTTCAAAGCCTTGAATAAGCTGCTTGTACCTCCCAGAAGACTTGTGGAAAAATTAAAGAAATGTTTTAAACACTTGAAGAGAACATATAAGACAATTTTCTTTTTTTTATCTAGAACATGAAAATGTGAGAAGTACAATATTTACCATACAAAGCCTTATCTGAGAAGCCATAACAGAATATGGAAATAGCTTAATATTGCAAGTCTATAGCCCATGAAATTTCTCCAGTAAACAAAAGATCTTCCTTGTATTCATTTTGGTGATGTTCAATGAAGAAATTGCCTTATTACTTCTATAAAACTTTTGTAAAGGGATATATTTACACATACAAGGGAGGTGGGATCTACAATTTAGCATCATTTTCACGTTTGTTGAAGGTGAAACATGGGGAGTTCTACCACAGTTATAGGATTTCAATCCCTAATTTTTAGTGTTTAAGTATACGGAGACAAAATATTGCACCTCTGCCATTACTGGGATATACATGATTTTTATATCTTGTAGTATTTCTGTGTATATGCTTAATAAGTAAACTGTAATCAAATTGATCCCAAACTTCCAACACAATTATATAGATAGTAGTATTTACTCAATTATATGTGAACAGCTTATATATTTCAAGATCTTAACCTTTTCAATATTTCAAGCCTCACTATTATTAAGATTACCTTACTGTTATGAATCATATTCTACTTTTTAATCTTTCACTTTTCTAAGTCCATCTCTTAGCATTCAGACTCTGAAAGAGTGAGAATTTTCTTTTTTGAGTGGATTATAGTTTTATTAGTCAAGGATTACAGTTTTATTAGTCAATTGAGAGCAATTCTCTTTATCTTAGAATAGGCTGAGTCAAAGGATTATAGAGTAACTTTGAAGAATAGATCTTCCTTTTGTTTACAGAAATCTCTTCAGATCTATTTCAGCCCATAAATCTGTAATCTTTAATCACTGTGTTTTACCCTTTTTCAAAATTACCACTTGCTGCTTGATTTCTCTGGTCAATGCCATAATTTTTTTCCCTTTATTATTTCTTTGATTTTTCTTTTTATAGTTATCGAATGAGTTTATCATTATACCTAATACTGAATTATTAAAGCGGTTTTTTCTGTTTGCTTCTTTTATATTGTGGTAATGGCACTTGCCTCTAAGTGCTTCTTATAATAGTTTCTTCACACAAATGCAATACTTATTTTATGCAAACACTCAATAGACACTTACATTATTAAGCTTAAAAACATGAATATAGCACTTACAGAAGAATTTGTAATTTCTTCTTCATATGTTATAAACAACTTCAGGTTTGTTTATAGTATATGAATATAGCACTTACAGAAGAATATGAGGCAGCATATGAAATAAAAAAAAATTAACATCATTGTCTTTAGAAGCAAAACAGATTTCATGCCAATTTAATTTGGTATGAAAATTTAATTCAGTTTCTCAAAGTTTAAAAAGAACCATTTCATTAAATAGAAATGATTGGTTTACAAAATAAATATAAATTTGAGAAGTTTTTAAAAAAGATTTTAAACAAAATTTATAGAGGAATTTATCATATTATAGAAGTATTCCTTCATAGCCACCCTTCATAAAAGAGTCATTATAATTATCAGAAGTCTATAAAAGTCAAAGTGCATCTCAATGATGTTATTTGTTTTTAAAGCAAGTTTCTTGACAAACCCCAGATACCTTGATTTTTGAAGCCATTGTCTATGTTGCTTCCCTGGTGGCTAAGACGGTAAAGAATTTGCCCACAGTGCAGGAGACCTGGGTTCAATCCCTAGGCTGGGAAGATGCCCTGGAGAAGAGAATGGCTGCCCACTCCAGTATTCTTGTCTGGACAATCCCATGGACAGAGGAGCCTGGTGGGTTATAGTCCATGGGGTCTCAAAAATTAGAACACGTCTGAGTGACTAATACTGTCAGAAGCACAGATAATTTTATATTTTGCACTGTCAGAAATTTTATTTTTATTAATAAATTTTATTACTTTTATTATAAATGCTTAAATTTTATTATTTTATAAATAGGTGAGTCTAATTAATTCCATTTTCATTGATGATGGGAGTTAGAGATACTTTTGGACCAGTAGTTCAGAAAAATGCTTATACTTCATAAGATTTCCTGTGTATTAAACCTTAGCAGAATTACTGGCTGATCCTGATCCATGTGGTCCTAATTCATATATTTCATATATTTTTATATATATATATAAAATGTTGATTAGATGATTATGTGAGCTATAGACACTTGGGTATATTTATTTAAATTATAGGAGTTATGAGAGTGTGTGTATTATTAAGAGACTACAACTGAATTGAACAGATACAGAAAATTCCATTCTCTGGCTTCTACTAACTTAGTGTTACACACAAAATGAGTAAACCAAATACAGTCTCTTGAATATAATTATTTTTATGAAAATGTTTTTCTTTCAGATTCTTTACCATCTTAGCCACCAGGGAAGCAACATAGACAATGGCCTTAAAAATCAAGGTATCTGAGATCTGTCAAGAAATTTGCTTTGAAAACAAATAACAGTCTCGCATTCTTCTTGAAGTTAGCATTTTGCTTCATAAAATTCTTATAATTTATGATATTGTTGTTTAATTGCTAAGTCATGTCTGACTCTTTGCAACCCCACAAACTATAGCACCTCCAGCTTCCCTGTCCTCCAGTATCTTCTGGAGCTGCTCAAACTCATGTCCATTGAATCTGTGATGCTATCGTGGTATAATAATATAATGATAAAACTTTCGTTATTTGTCTATCTTTAAATTTTATTGAAGAATAGTTCTTTACCATGTTGTCTTAGTTTCTACTGTACAACAAAGTGAATCAGTTATAAGTATACATATAGCCCCTCTTTTTTAGATCTCCTTTGCATTTAGGTCACCACAGAACATTGATTAGAATTCCTTGTGCTATACAACAGGTTCCCATTAATTATCTATATTATACATTGTGCTGTATGCTGTGCTGTCTCTTCAGTCATGTCCAACTCTTTGTAACCCCATGGGTTGTATTAGCTTAAGCTTAATATATTTACTCAATCTGAGTAGTGTACAACTGTTTGCAATCCCTTGGACTGTAGGCTCTTCTGTCGATGAGATATCCCAGGCAAGAATACTGGAATGGGCTGCCATTTCCTACTACAGGAGATCTTCTCAGTCTAGGAATACAACCCCTCATCTCTTGCATATCCTGCACTGGCAGGTGGAATCTTTCCCACTGAGCCATCTGGGAAATTTTATGCATAGTGGTGTATATATTTCAAATCCAATATCCCAATTCATCCAAGCCTCCCTCCCCCTCTTGGTATTCATAAGTTTGTTCTCTACATTGGTGTTTCTATTTATGCTTTGCAAATAAGTTCATCTGTTTGTGCTATTATTCTAGATCCCACACATAAATGGTATTATATGATATTTGTTTTCTGAACTAGCTTCACTATATATGACACTCTCTAGGTCTATCCACATCTTTCTGTAAATGGCACTATTTTGTTAATTTTTTAGGGCTGATGATAGGGTGGAGTGCCAGGGTCCAGTCCCGGTGGATCCAGGGTGATTCAAAACGTGGACAGCGTCAGCATCTAAGAAAGAAGTATTTATCTATTAATAGAAGATTAGATTAGGAAGAAATAGTGTAGTAGGAAAATTAAGTGGAGAAAAGAGGCTGAATATCTTGGTTTATGTGGAAAGCCAATAAAATCTCGAGACAAGAGGTTTGCACCATCTACGTGGGCCATGGGGTCCTCTGGAATATCGGGGGGTGCCCCATCTTGGGCACCCCCTTGCGTGGATCTTAAAAGCCAGGGCAAGTAAGTAGACATGGTGAGCCTCCACACCCCAGATGGGAATTCAGCCAGAAATTAGAGTAATAGGGAGACATGGGGGAAACCAGTCCAGCAACTGGCCCTATTGTCCTTCAAGGACTTTTATACCTTTTTTGATTGTACATAGAGATCAAGGGGTAATACAAATTTACACAGTGTTAGCAGCCCAAACTCTTATTAAAAACGAGGCTTTTTTCTCTGCATATCTAGTTGTATACACAAGTCTTAGGTGATTTACATCATCTTCTGGCCAAAAGGCCAGTTAACATTTTATGGCTCTTTTCTGATAAGGGTTTGTTAACCAGAAGACCTATTTGTGTTGTTCTTCCCAAAGTCTGGTGCCATTCTCAGAAAGCACTAAATAAAGTTACAGTCTTACATAGCAATTTGTAACAAGAGGAGTACAGTGATTTATAACAAAGGAAAAGTAATTAACTCAAAAGTCTAGCATTGTTAACATCAAAACTACTATATATCTTTTCCCATATCCCATTTACATTGATTAACATCTTCCCGGGTGCCCAAAAGACAAAGAATAAGGAGGTCTGGCAGCAATCATTGAGTCAACAGTGAAATCCTGTCATCAATAGGATCTTTGGCTCTTAGAAAAGGCTCTTGTAACTTTAAGATACTTAAGCTTTGTGCCCCTCGCAGTTGGGGACTGTAAGCAATTCACAAGCTGCAAAAGGTTCGGGGAAACTGTTAGGCAAATGAGAGCATTTAAGTTAGAGTGTTATCAGAGGGGGTTGAGCTGAAACATTCCTTTCAAATGCAGAAGACTAAAGCCCAGAATTAACTTTTTCCAGAGAATGTCAGAAAAATTAGAAAAAAGTACAATGTCAGGCAGANAAAGGTTCGGGGAAACTGTTAGGCAAATGAGAGCATTTAAGTTAGAGTGTTATCAGAGGGGGTTGAGCTGAAACATTCCTTTCAAATGCAGAAGACTAAAGCCCAGAATTAACTTTTTCCAGAGAATGTCAGAAAAATTAGAAAAAAGTACAATGTCAGGCAGATTCTTATTTTTGGGGGTACATGATCAGGAAATACCAGGGGGAAACACTGAGACTCGAATCGTCCTTGCCCATCGAGTCTGCCACGTGACCCTGTCATGGGTGGGATTCCCACACTGTCTCCCGGCAGCAGGCATATTCTGGTTTTCTTATTTTTGGGGTGTAGATGCTCAGGGAAACTCAGGGGGAACCGCTGAAATCCAAATTGCCTTGCCCATCGGATTTCTGCCACATGACCATGTCACGGGTGGGATTCCCATGCTGGCCCCAACAGTAGAGAAAGAAAATAATGGTACATACTGCACATTCACCATTTAAAGATGTGAAGACATGGCTTTTCCAAGAATCACACTATTATTTTTAAAAATAATGGGATTTAAATCTTCTTCCTTATGAAGAGATTCCTTATAATAGGGAAACAAATGGAAAAAAAATCATAAACTTGTGGAGTATCTTCACATTAGAATATATATATTTGTATCCACATGAAAAGGTAGCCCATTTGGACCACTGTCACACACAGCACTATTGATTACTGGCTTAAGAAAACAGTGAATATTAACAGAAGGAGAACTACCAAACAGATATTTAAAGTATTGTGTGTCTATTTTTCTCTTCTTTTTTCCAATGCTAACACTGTGAGAACTAGTTCTAGAAAAATGATAAAAAAGAGGCATTTAAAAGTCAGTTTAAATTTCCCCTAATTTTAAACCATGGAGGAATGAAACTTTAAAAATTCAGTCTAAGAATTTCAAACTGCATTGTGTTCTATTTTAATAATTCAAAGTAAATATAAACATATGGAATCTTCCACAAACGTCGTTATTAATTTAAAAAAGTTTATAAAGTGTGATAAAAGCAATAAAAAAAAATAAGACTTCTTGTTTGTGACTCATCAGTTAGTAGCAATTACATTCATAACTCCATGGGCCTTCCAATAATGGAAATTCATGTTGCTTAGGAAGCATCACTATAAACAGAACTGATGGAGGTGATGGAATTCCAGCTGAACTATTTTAAATCCTAAAAGATGATGCTGTGAAAGTGCTGCACTCAATATGCCAGCAAATTTAGAAAACAGTGGCCACAGAACTGGAAAAGGTTAGACCCCTAAGACGGGCAATGACAAAAATGTCCAAACTACTGCACAATTGCTTTCAATTCACATGCTAAAAAGATAATGCTCCAAATCCTTCAAGCTAGGCTTCAGCAGTATGTGAACCAAAAACTTCCAGATGTTCAAACTGGATTTAGAAAAAACAGAGAAACCAGAGATCAAATTGCTGACATCTGTTGGATCATGGAAAAACCAATAGAATTCCAGAAAAACATCTTCTTCATTGACTATGCTATAACCTTTGACTGTGTGGATCACAACAAACTGTGGGAAGTTCTTAAAGAGATGGGAACACCAGACCATCTTAATTGCCTCATGAGAAAACTGTGTGCAGGTCAAGAAACAACAGTTAGAAGTGGGCATGGAACAACAGACTGGTTCCAAATTGTCACCCTGCTTATTTAACTTATATGCAGAGTTCAGTTCAGTTCAGTTCAGTCACTCAGTCATGTTCGACTCCCTGCGACCCCATGAATCACAGCATGCCAGGCCTCCCTGTCCATCACCAACTCCCTGAGTTCACTCAAACTCATNGAGTCTGCCACGTGACCCTGTCATGGGTGGGATTCCCACACTGTCTCCCGGCAGCAGGCATATTCTGGTTTTCTTATTTTTGGGGTGTAGATGCTCAGGGAAACTCAGGGGGAACCGCTGAAATCCAAATTGCCTTGCCCATCGGATTTCTGCCACATGACCATGTCACGGGTGGGATTCCCATGCTGGCCCCAACAGTAGAGAAAGAAAATAATGGTACATACTGCACATTCACCATTTAAAGATGTGAAGACATGGCTTTTCCAAGAATCACACTATTATTTTTAAAAATAATGGGATTTAAATCTTCTTCCTTATGAAGAGATTCCTTATAATAGGGAAACAAATGGAAAAAAAATCATAAACTTGTGGAGTATCTTCACATTAGAATATATATATTTGTATCCACATGAAAAGGTAGCCCATTTGGACCACTGTCACACACAGCACTATTGATTACTGGCTTAAGAAAACAGTGAATATTAACAGAAGGAGAACTACCAAACAGATATTTAAAGTATTGTGTGTCTATTTTTCTCTTCTTTTTTCCAATGCTAACACTGTGAGAACTAGTTCTAGAAAAATGATAAAAAAGAGGCATTTAAAAGTCAGTTTAAATTTCCCCTAATTTTAAACCATGGAGGAATGAAACTTTAAAAATTCAGTCTAAGAATTTCAAACTGCATTGTGTTCTATTTTAATAATTCAAAGTAAATATAAACATATGGAATCTTCCACAAACGTCGTTATTAATTTAAAAAAGTTTATAAAGTGTGATAAAAGCAATAAAAAAAAATAAGACTTCTTGTTTGTGACTCATCAGTTAGTAGCAATTACATTCATAACTCCATGGGCCTTCCAATAATGGAAATTCATGTTGCTTAGGAAGCATCACTATAAACAGAACTGATGGAGGTGATGGAATTCCAGCTGAACTATTTTAAATCCTAAAAGATGATGCTGTGAAAGTGCTGCACTCAATATGCCAGCAAATTTAGAAAACAGTGGCCACAGAACTGGAAAAGGTTAGACCCCTAAGACGGGCAATGACAAAAATGTCCAAACTACTGCACAATTGCTTTCAATTCACATGCTAAAAAGATAATGCTCCAAATCCTTCAAGCTAGGCTTCAGCAGTATGTGAACCAAAAACTTCCAGATGTTCAAACTGGATTTAGAAAAAACAGAGAAACCAGAGATCAAATTGCTGACATCTGTTGGATCATGGAAAAACCAATAGAATTCCAGAAAAACATCTTCTTCATTGACTATGCTATAACCTTTGACTGTGTGGATCACAACAAACTGTGGGAAGTTCTTAAAGAGATGGGAACACCAGACCATCTTAATTGCCTCATGAGAAAACTGTGTGCAGGTCAAGAAACAACAGTTAGAAGTGGGCATGGAACAACAGACTGGTTCCAAATTGTCACCCTGCTTATTTAACTTATATGCAGAGTTCAGTTCAGTTCAGTTCAGTCACTCAGTCATGTTCGACTCCCTGCGACCCCATGAATCACAGCATGCCAGGCCTCCCTGTCCATCACCAACTCCCTGAGTTCACTCAAACTCATGTCCATTGAGTTGATGATGCCATCCAACCATCTCATCCTTTGTCGTCCCCTTCTCCTCCTGCCCCCAATTCCTCCCAGCATCAGGGTCTTTTCCAATGAGTCAACTCTTTGCATGAGGTGGCCAAAGTACTGGAGTTTCAGCTTCAGCATCAATTCCTCCAATGAACACCTAGGACTCGTCTCCTTTAGGATGAACTGGTTGAGTCTCCTTGCAGTCCAAAGGACTCTCAAGAGTATTCTCCAACACCACAGTTCAAAAGCATCAATTTGTTGGCGCTCAGCTTTCTTCACAGTCCAACTCTCACATCCATACATGACTACTGGAAAAGCCATAGCCTTGACTAGATGGACCTTTGTTGACAAAGTAATATCTCTGCTTTTGAATATACTATCTAGGTTGGTCATAACTTTCCTTCCAAGGAGTAAGTATCTTTTAATTTCATGGCTGCAATCACCATCTGCCGTGATTTTGGAGCCCCCCAAAATAAAGTCACCCACTGTTTCTACTGTTTCTCCATCTATCTGCCATAAAGTGATGGGACCAGATGCCATGATCTTCGTTTTCTGAATGTTGAGCTTTAAGCCAACGTTTTCACTCTCCTCTTTTACTTTCATCAAGAAACTTTTTAGTTCCTCTTCACTTTCTGCCATAAGGGTGGGGTCATCTGCATATCTGACGTTATGGTAGAGCTACTAAAATCCTCTGATGGCAATATTTTGTTTTTAAGTATACTCTTTAGTCAATTATTAAGAACTTGTTTTGCAACAAAAAGTCTTTAAAGGATACAGTGGCAAAATAAATGTCAAAGTTTCACCTGTTAAAATTTCAGAAACAATCTTCCCAGCCTATAAAGTACCTTAAAAATCAGAACATTATACAAGTATGAAGTGTCACATTGCAAAAACACTAGGACTTTTATACCATTAAATGTACTTTTGATATTACTGAATCCTTATATTTTTTTTAAAAAAGCTGGATGGTATCCAGATTGGGGAGTGGAAGCATATTACTATATTGTAGCTAAAAAGTCCCGTATAGGACTCAAAGTTACATCACACAGAAGATATGATTAAAGGAAAAAAATATTACCTCCAGCCATGAAGCAATTTCCACAAGAAAATACATGAGTTGCAATTATTCTCTAGTGCCAGGCCTGAAAAGAACCGACAGCTAGACATTAGTGTTGTAATTGTAGTCCAGAATCTTTCAATGAAGAGGGTTGATTAAGTTGCTTTAAATTAGTGGTGTTCAAATAGTGAAATATCCTTTATTCATTTATTGCCACAGGGATCAGTGCACATAGGAAAAGAAATTATCTGAAATCTAGATTAGGTATTCAGTGGCCAAATTAAATCTGTACCAAATTTAGCAAACTAGCTGCCTGACTGATACTGTGCAAAGACCCCAAAAAATAAATCTGTTTTAGCCTTGTGATACCATTGTCTGCGAATTTCATTTGGTGTACTATGAATGAAATGCATTTTACTGTCAAGTTTGACTAAGATTAATTTAATAGTATAGTTTCTTTTTAGATTTTGAGATAACAGAAAAGTTTTCTGAGACAGTCATTGAAACATTATTTATACTCTAGAAGAGCCATTTATTTGCTTGTAATATTCTACTTCAAATACTTTTTAAAGTCTGATTTTATCTCATTTCTATTGAGATATAATTGTTAGACAACAAAATCTATCTAAGTGTACAAATTAGAAACTTTGACATTCATAGACAGCTTTGAAACTATTTCAAAATCAAGGGATAAACGTTTTATAACTTCCCAAAATTTTTTTCATACAATTTTGGGGTCAATCCATTCCCTAAACTCTAAGAAGTGCTGTTCTGGTTTCTGTCTCTATAAATTTACATTTCCTTGAATTTTGAATAAATAGATCATACAAGGTACATACTTTTGCATTTTATTCCTTTAATATAATACAATGCTTATGATATTTGCCCAAGTTTTAGCACCTGTCAGGAATGTATTCATTTTTATTAATTAAAGATATATCATCATTTGGTTATCTATCAATCAGGTGATGGACATCAGGGTTGATTCTACTTTTTGTTTCAGTTCAGTTCAGTTCAATCACTCAGTCATGTCTGACTCTCTGCGACCCCATGAACTGCAGCACTCCAGGCCTCCCTGTCCATCACTAGCTCCTGGAGTCCACCCAAACCCATGTCTATTGGTGATGCCATCCAAACATCTCATCCTGTCGTCCTATTCTCCTCCTGCCTTTAGTCTTTCCCAGCATCAGGGTCTTTTCAAATGAGACAGCTCTTCACATCAGGTGGCCCAAGTATTGTAATTTCAGCCTCAGCATCAGTCCTTCCAATGAACACCCAGGACTGATCTCCTTTAGGATGGACTGGTTGGATCTCCTTACAGTTCTCCTTTAGGATGGACTGGTTGGATCTCCTTACAGTCCAAGAGACTCTCAAGAGTCTTCTCCAACACCACAGTTTGAAAGAATCAATTCTTCTGTGCTCAGCTTTCTTTATAGTCCAACTCTCACATACATACAGGACCACTGTAAAAACCATAGCCTTGACTAGATGGGCCTTTGTTGGCAAAGCAATGCCTCTGCTTTTTAATATGCTATCCTAGGTTGGGCATACTTTCCTTTCAAGGAGAAAGCGTCTTTTAATTTCATGGCTGCAGTCACCATCTGCAGTGATTTTGGAGCCCCCGAAAACAAAGTCAGCCACTGTTTCCACTGTTTTCCCCATCTATTTGCCATGAAGTGATGGGACCGGATGCCACAATCTTATTTTTTTGAATGTTGAGCTTTAAGCCAACTTTTTCACTCTCCTCTTTCACTTTCATCAAGAGGCTCTGAAGTTCTTCATTTTCTGCCATAAGGGTTTTGACCAAAATGTTATGAGCAACACCTTTATTAATCTTTTCTTAACAATTGAAGTATAGCTAATTTGCTATATTGTTAGTTTCAGGTACACAGCAAAGTGATTCTTATCCTTTTGCCTTATAGATTATTACAGGATATTGCATATTGATCCCTATGCTATATAGTAGGTCCTTGTTGTTTATCNTCTGAAGTTCTTCATTTTCTGCCATAAGGGTTTTGACCAAAATGTTATGAGCAACACCTTTATTAATCTTTTCTTAACAATTGAAGTATAGCTAATTTGCTATATTGTTAGTTTCAGGTACACAGCAAAGTGATTCTTATCCTTTTGCCTTATAGATTATTACAGGATATTGCATATTGATCCCTATGCTATATAGTAGGTCCTTGTTGTTTATCTAGTTTATACATAGTAGGGTGTACATGATAAACCCAAATATCTATTTTACCTCTTCTCCCACTAACCACTAACTCCTTTGGTAACCATAAGTTTGTTTTCTCTGTGTATGAGTCTATTTCTATTTTGTAAGTAGACTTATTTGTATCATATTTTTTAAACAACATATAAGTAATATCATATGATATTTGTCATTCTGTCCAATTTGCTTCACTTTCTATGATAATATCTAGGTCCATCAATGTGGCTGAAAATAGTATTATTTCATTCTTCTTTAATTTTATTGTATAATTAAATATATACCACATCTTCTTTCTCCATTTTTCTGTCCATAGATATTTAGGTTGCTTTCATGTCTTGGCTGTTGTAAATACAACAATGAGATGCGTGTATCTTTTCAAATTAGAGTTCTCTTCAGTTATATGCCCAGGAGTAGAATTGCAGGATAATATGGTAACTCTGTTTTTAGATTTTGAAGGAACCTCCATACGATTTTCCATACTGGCTGCATCAATTTACATTCCATCAACAGTGTAGGAAGATTTCTTTTTCTCCACATATTTCCAGTATTTATTAATTGTAGATTTTTTGAGGGCTTCCCTGGTGGCTCAGGTGGTAAAAAATCTGCCTGAAGTATGGCAAAACCAATACAGTAATGTAAAGTAAAATAAAGTAAATATAAAAATTAAAAAAGAAAAAAAAAAGAATCTGCCTGAAATGCAGGAGACCTGGGTTTGACCCCTGGGTCAGTAAGATCCCCTGGAGAAAGAAATGGAAACCTACTCCAGTATTCTTGCCTGGGGAATTACATGGACAGAGGAGCCTGGTGGGCCACAGTCCATGGGATCACAAAGAATCGGACATGATTGAGCAAGTATCACACAGACTTTTTGATGATGGCCATTCTGACTGGTGTGAGGTGATATCTCCTTGTAGTTTTTGTTTTCATTTCTCTAATAACTGGTGATATTGATCATCTTTTCTTGTGCCTGTTGGCCATATCTATGTCTTCTTCAGAGAAATATCTATTTAAATCTTCTGCCCACTTTCTGATTAGTTTTTTTATTGTTATTAAGCTGTTTGTGTATTTTGGAAATTAATCTCTTGTTGGTAGCACCATTTGCAAATATTTTCTCCCGGTCCATAGATTGTCTTTTCAGTGTTGTTTATGGTTCCTTTTTTCATGCAAAAGTTTTCAAGTTTAGTTACTCCTCAATTGTTTATTTTTATTTCCATTATTCTGGAAGATACATCCAAAGAAGTACTGTTGTTATTTATGTCAGAGTGTTCTGCCTATGTTTTCCTCTAAAGGTTTTATAGTATCCATTCTTACATCCAGGGTTATAATATATTGTGATTTTATTTCTGTACATAGTATTAGAGAACTTTCTCATTTCATTCTTTAACATGTAGCTGTCCAGTTCTCCCAAAACCATTTATTGAAGAAACTGTTTCTTCTCCATTATGTATTATTTTCTCTTTTTTGTAGTTTAACTGACCTTAATGGTGCTATCTCGGTTGGTCATAACTTTTCTTCCAAGGAGTAAGTGTCTTTTGATTTCATGGCTGCAATCACNGGAACTCTCTTGCTTTTTCCATGATCCAGCGGATGTTGGCAATTTGATCTCTGTTTCCTCTGCCTTTTCGAAAACCAGCTTGAACATCAGGAAGTTCACAGTTTATATATTGCTGAAGCCTGGCTTGGAGAATTTTGAGCATTACTTTACTACTGATCACTAATATATTTTGGGAGTGTCAGGTCAGTTTTTCCCATTTTAAGTTATTTTGGTTTTCATTTTTATTGAAATTAAAAAGACCTTTGTAAATGCTGTATACAATCCCTTCCTCAGTTATATGAATTCAAAATATCTTCCCCACCTCATATTTATATTTTCATTTGCTTCTCTGTGTCTTTGGAAGAGGAAAAGAGTTGTTAATTTTGATGAAGTAGTTTATATAACTTTAGTTTTTTAAACCGTGCTTTTGTACTTTCTTTAATTAATGTTTGCCTATTGCAAGATAACAAATATTTTCCCTATTTTCTTATAGATATTTTATAATTTATAATTTTATATTTAGTTCTATATTGTATGATGTAACTAAAATATAACATTATTTTTAGAAAAGAATATTTAGATATTTAGTTGTTTCAGCACATTTTGTTGAAAAAACAAAACAAAAAACAAACTCCTGTATTTAGTCAATTGAATTATGCTGGCAATTCCAAACACTGGCCAAATAAGTTTTGGTTTATTTCTGAATTATTTTCATTTTATTGATCTTATATGGCTTTTCTCATGTCAATGCTACTGTCTTATATTCTAATTAAAAATTATTCTAAAAATAAAATCTTCCAAATTGTATAGTCTTGTAATTTCAATTTATTTTTTGACATTATAACTCTTTTACTTTTCATATAAATTTTACAAAAACCTTCTATAGTTCTTCAATATGCCAGCTAGGATTATAATGTAGATTCTCTCAATCTATAGATAAAACAGAAATATTGAATCTTCTAATCCATTAAAATAGGATATATGTCCATTAATTTACTTATATGTTAACTTACATCAGCAGTGTTTTGTCACTTACAATATAGAGATTTTACATATATTCTATTGCTATATGCTACGTTGTATGTTCAGTCATGTCCACCTCTTTGAGACTCTATGGATATAGCCCACCAGGCTGTTCTGTCATGGGAGAAATTTTCCTGGCAGGAATATTGGAGTAGATTGCCATTTCCTTCTCCAGGGAATCTCTGCAACCCAGAGATCAAACCTGAGTTGTTAGAATCTCCTCCATTGGCAAGCAGATTCTTTACCACTGCAGCACCTGGGCATCCCTGTGTCTTCTATAAATTTACCTATGAAAATAGCCATTAAATTGTTTCAGAATTTTAAAGTTCTTTGTAACTATTGTTACAGAACAAATTTGACCTGAACTAAACTAATTAGATGAAAAATCTGTCAGAAAGTGATGTGAGAATATTTAGATTTATTATTTTGGTATACAGTATGATTATTTTTATTACACAAATCTTAATTAGTCTCATTACTTACAAAAAATGAATCTAGAAGTGAAAACACAAAAATTGATGTTAACTCTTACCTGGAATCTATAAGTTATGATTAAAATATCAATCATGAACATTTCTAGAAAAGAGAAAGTTACATTCTGTTACCGTAGGCATGCAAGTACTCTGAAAAGAAACTTAGAACGATCTAAATTTTATTATCCAGTTAATTTTATTTTATCCAGCTTCTTTTATTAATTTTTTCCTGTGATTTCCAATCAATAACAGTTAAATGCATAAAGATGTATAGTATGGAAATGGCTATATTTATAATAATCACATTAAAATAATACAGGATAAATTGTTTAAATAGTATATGGTTGGGAGAAGCACAAGCTGGAATAAAGGTTGCCAGGAAAAATATCAATAACCTCAGATATGCAGATGACACCACCCTTATGACAGAAATTTAAGAGGAACTAAAAAGCCTCTTGATGAAAGTGAAAGAGGAGAGTGAAGAAGTTGGCTAAAGCTCATCATTCAGAAAACTAATATCGTGGAATCTGGTCCCATCATTTCATGGCAGATAGATGGGGAAATAACGGAAACAGTGTCAAAGTTTATTTTGGGGGGGCTCCAAAATCACTGCAGATGATGATTCCAGCCATGAAATTGAAAGCTGCTTACTCCTTGGAAGGAAAGTTATGGNCCAATCAATAACAGTTAAATGCATAAAGATGTATAGTATGGAAATGGCTATATTTATAATAATCACATTAAAATAATACAGGATAAATTGTTTAAATAGTATATGGTTGGGAGAAGCACAAGCTGGAATAAAGGTTGCCAGGAAAAATATCAATAACCTCAGATATGCAGATGACACCACCCTTATGACAGAAATTTAAGAGGAACTAAAAAGCCTCTTGATGAAAGTGAAAGAGGAGAGTGAAGAAGTTGGCTAAAGCTCATCATTCAGAAAACTAATATCGTGGAATCTGGTCCCATCATTTCATGGCAGATAGATGGGGAAATAACGGAAACAGTGTCAAAGTTTATTTTGGGGGGGCTCCAAAATCACTGCAGATGATGATTCCAGCCATGAAATTGAAAGCTGCTTACTCCTTGGAAGGAAAGTTATGGCCAACCTAGATAGCATAGTCAAAAGCAGAGACATTACTTTGCCAACAAAGGTCCATCTAGTCAAGGCTATGGTTTTTCCAGTAGTCACGTATGGATGTGAGAGTTGGACTGTGAAGAAAGCTGAGCACCGACAAATTGATGCTTTAGAACTGTGGTGTTGGAGAACACTCTTGAAAGTCCCTTGGACTGCAAGGAGATACAACCAGTCCATTTTAAAGGAGTTCAGTCCTGGGTGTTCTTTTCAAGGACTGATGCTAAAGCTGAAACTCCAGTTCTTTGGCCACCTCATGTGAAGACTTGACTCAGGAAAAGACCCTGATGCTAGGAGTGTTTGGGGGCAGGAGGAGAAGGAGACAACAGAGAATGAGATGGTTGGATGGCACCACTGACTCAATGGACGTGAGTTTGAGTGAACTCCAGGAGTGGTAACGGACAGGGAGGCCTGGTATTCTGTGATTTATTGGGTCGCAGAGTTGGACACGACTGAGCGACTGAACTGAACTGAAGTTAACTGTAGCACACCCCTTGGCTGGTTAGTTAACACTGCAAGTGCTTCAAATAGTTATTGTTATATCTTATAAATAGCTTTTATTTCATCATTATACATGTAAAAAGTGTTTTCCACTGATGATTTAAGTTTGTGGAATTGATTAAAAAAAAAACTTAGTATTTATGTTGCCTTCACATGAATGAAACAATATCTAGCCAATCCAGTAGTCAAATATATTTTAAAGTATAGTCAACATTATTAATAATCAAGCTCCCTGTTTTACAGTGTCCTGGGGGCTTCCCTGGTAGCTTAGCTTGTGAAGAGTCTGCCTGCAATGCAGGAAACCTTGGTTTGAACCCTGGGTTGGGAAGATGCCCTGGAGAAGTGAATGGCTACCCACTCCAGTATTCTTGCTTGGAGAATTCCATGGACAGAGGAGATTGGCAGAACCCAGTCCATGGTGTCACCAAGAGTTGGATGAGCCTGAGTGACTAACACTTTCACTTTTCACTTTTACCTTCTGTTCTGAGCCATAAAGAATGTAATCTGATCCTACTTTCAGGATATTATTGTGTCTACTTTAGAGTGACCTTTGCAAGATTTCTTTTAGAGTACCCAAGATTAGATAATGATTCCATAGAGTTTACTGCAATGAATGTATTTTATGTGATTTCCAAAAATGAAAATGTATTTTTATTTTAAAAAATCAAACCAAGCAAAAGATACAAAGTGAAAAAAATAGAATATTAAGATTTTCATAAATTAATAGTAAGATACATCATTTTCATTATATAATTATCTGATTTTTTCTCTATATGCAAAATAATATCAAATTAAAACCCAAACGTGTTTGTGCCAGTTTCTGTTTCTACATGGAATGAGTTTAGAAACCACTAAGCCAGTTCAAAACAAGTGAAAAATTAAACGGTGGGGAAAAAAGCAACTCTTCTTGAACCTATAAAAAAGAGGAGAGACCAAGGTAACCTGCTTTCCCAAGATTTGAGACACAGAAGAATAGAGGGGTCAGTGCTTACCCGAATAAAAAATCATAATCAGAAAAATCTATGGGAACCAATGTTGGGATAGGAAACCGTGAATTGTAATTTACTATTAGTAATTACTGGAAATTCAGTGTAAACAGCGTAAGAGTTAAAAACTTCAGAAAGTCTCAGTCACTGGGGGGCTCACACAGTACTGTGAGACAGCTACATGGGATCTACTAGATTTCCACTGTAAATATCAGAGAAAAATCCCCTCAAGCTTCTGATGGGGAGAACAAAGGGAACTCTTTAAAAATATGCCAAAGAACTCTGTTCTTAACAAGGACTTCCCTCAAGGGAAACTAGTTAGCCACAGCCTAACTTGCTAGGATATTATAGGAGCCAAAGAAATTTGGAAAAGGGAAATACCCAACTTTGGAAAAGGGAAATACCCAACCCAGTCACTTTAATTATCCTGCCTGACTTGTTGGGAAAGGAAAAAAAAACTTAAAAAATATTGTAATGCTCACAGTGCAGAGGTATAAACTCACTAAATATAAATCTAGACACAAGTAAAAGTGGATCACAGATCTAACTGTAAAATGCAAGACTATTAAACTCCTAGAAAACAGTCTAAGGAAAAACCTTGACAACTTTGGGAATGGCAATGACTTTTTAAAATACAATACCAAAAACAAGGTCCAGGAAATGAGAAGGTGGATTTCACCTTTCTAAATTATTTCTAAAATTAAAAACGTTATGTTCTGAAGAAGGCAATCTCAAGAGACCAAGACAATCCATAGAGTAAGAGAAAATGTTGAAAAAGACACAACTGCTAAAGAACTGTTAATTCAGAATATACAGAAATCTTTATCTCAAAATAAGGTCTACAATGTGATTTAAAAAATGGGCTTAAGACCGTAACAGATACCTCAGTGAAGATATACAAGTGGCACACAAGCCTAAGAAAAAATGCTCCGCATTATATGTCATCAGAGAAAGGCAATGGACATAGCAATGGGATATGACTATATACCTTTACAGTTCAGTTCAGTTCAGTCACTCAGTCACATCCGACTCTTTGTGGCCCCATGAATAGCAGCACGTTAGGCCTCCCTATCCATCACCAACTCCCAGAGTTTACACAAACTCATGTCCATTGAGTGAGTGATGCCATCCAGCCATCTCATCCTCTGTCGTCCCCTTCTATTCCTGCGCCCAATCCCTCCCAGGATCAGGGTCTTTTCCAATGAGTCAGCTCTTCTCATGAGGTGGCCAAAGTACTGGAGTTTCAGCTTTAGCATCAGTCCTTCCAATGTACACCCAGGACTGATCTCCTTTAGAATGAACTGGTTGTATCTCCTTGCAGTCGAAGGGTCGCAAGAGTCTTCTACACCACCATAGTTCAAAAGCATCATTTCTTCAGTGCTCAGCTTTCTTCACAGTCCAACTCTCACATCCATACATGACCACAGGAAAAACCACAGCCTTGACTAGGTGGACCTTTGTTGGCAAAGTAATGTCTCTGCTTTTTAACATGCTATCTAGGTTGGTCATAACTTTACTTCCAAGGAGTAAGCGTCTTTTAATTTCATGCTGGNTTCTTCAGTGCTCAGCTTTCTTCACAGTCCAACTCTCACATCCATACATGACCACAGGAAAAACCACAGCCTTGACTAGGTGGACCTTTGTTGGCAAAGTAATGTCTCTGCTTTTTAACATGCTATCTAGGTTGGTCATAACTTTACTTCCAAGGAGTAAGCGTCTTTTAATTTCATGCTGGCAATCACCATCTGCAGTGAATTTGGAACCCCCCAAAATAAAGTCAGCCACTATTTCCACTCTTTCCCCATCTATTTTCCATGAAGGGATGGGACCAGAGGCCATGATCTTCATTTTCTGAATGATGAGCTTTAAGCCAATTTTTTCACTTTCCTCTTTAACTTTCATCAAGAGGCTTTTTAGTTCCTCTTCACTTTCTNTGGTCATAACTTTACTTCCAAGGAGTAGGCGTCTTTTAATTTCATGCTGGCAATCACCATCTGCAGTGAATTTGGAACCCCCCAAAATAAAGTCAGCCACTATTTCCACTCTTTCCCCATCTATTTTCCATGAAGGGATGGGACCAGAGGCCATGATCTTCATTTTCTGAATGATGAGCTTTAAGCCAATTTTTTCACTTTCCTCTTTAACTTTCATCAAGAGGCTTTTTAGTTCCTCTTCACTTTCTACCATAAGGGTCGTGTCATCTGCATATCTGAAGTTATTGATATTTCTCTCAGCAATCTTGATTCCAGCTGGTGCTTCTTGCCACCCAAGGTTTCTCATGATGTACTCAGCATATCAGTTAAATAAGCAGGGTGACAAAATACAGCCTTGACGTACTCCTTTTTCTATTTGGAACCAGTCTGTTGTTCCATGTCAAGTTCTAACTGTTGCTTCCTGACCTGAATACAGGTTTCTCAGGAGGCAGGTCAGGTGGTCTGGTATTCCCTTCTCTTTCAGAATTTTCTATAGTTTACTGTGATCCACATGGTCAAAGGCTTTGGAATAGTCAATAAAGCAGAAATAGATGTTTTTCTGGAACTCTCTTGCTTTTTTGATGATCCAGTGGATGTTGGCAATTTGATTTCTTGCTCCTCTACCTTTTCTGAAACCAGCTTGAATGTCTGGAAGTTCATGGTTCATGTATTGCTGAAGTCTAGCTTGGAGAATTTTGAGTATTGCTTTACTATCATGTGAGATGAGTGCAACTGTGTGGTAGTTTGAGCATTCTTTGGCATTGCCTTTCTTTGGGATTGGAATGAAAACTGACCTTTTCCAGTCCTGTGGCCACTGCTGAGTTTTCCAAATTTGCTGGCATATTGAGTGCAGCTCTTTCACAGCATCATCTTTTAGGATTTGAAATAGCTCAACTGGAATTCCATCACTTCTACTAGCTTTGTTTGTAGTTGTGCTTTCCAAGGCCCACTTGATTTCACATTCCAGAATGTCTGGCTTGAAGTGAGTTATCACACTATTGTGATTATCTGGGTCATGAAGATCTTTTTTGTAGAATTCTTCCATGTATTCTTGCCATCTCTTCTTAATATCTTCTGCTTCTGTCAGGTCCATATAATTTCTGTCCTTTATTGAGCCCATCTTCGCATGAAATATTCCTTTTATATCTCTAATTTTCTTGAAGAGATCTCTAGTCTTTCCCATTCTGTTGTTTTCCTCTATTTCTTTGCCTTGATCACTGAGGAAGGCTTCCTTATCTGTTCTTGCTATTCTTTGAAACTCTGCATTCATGTGCTTATATCTTTCCTTTTCTCCCTTGCTTTTGGCTTCTCTTCTTTTCACAGCTATTTGTACGGCCTCCTCAGACAGCCATTTTGCTTTTTGCATTTCTTTTTCTTGGGGATGTTCGTGATCCCTGTCTCCTGTACTATGTCATGAATCTCCATCCATAGTCCATCAGGCACTCTATCTATCAGATCTAGTCCCTTAAATCTATTTATCACTTCCACTGTACAACCAAAAGGGATTTGATTGAGATCATACATGAATGGTCTAGTGGTCTACTTTCTTAAATATAAGTCTGAATTTGGCAATAAGGAGCTCATGATATGAGCCACAGTCAGCTCCTTGGTCTTGTTTTCACTGACTGTATAGAGCTTCTCCATCTTTGGCTGCAGAGAATATAATCAATATGATTTCAGTGTTGACCATCTGGTGATGTCTATTTGTAGTCTTCTCTTGTGTTGTTGGAAGAGGGCGTTTGATATGACCAATGCATTGTCTTGACAAAACTCCATTAGCCTTTGTCCTGCTTCATTCCATACTCCAAGGCTAAATTTGCCTGTTACTCTAGGTATTTCTTGACTTCCTACTTTTGCATTCCAGTCCCTGATAATGAGAAGGAAATCTTGTTTTGGTGTTAGTTTTAAAAGGTCTTGTAGGTCTTCATAGAGCCGTTCAACTTCAGCTTGTTCAGCGTTACTGGTTGGGGCACAGGCTTGGATTACTATGCTATTGAATGGTTTGTCTTATAAACGAACAGAAATCAGTCTGTTGTTTTTCAGTTTGCATCCTAGTACAGCATTTCGGACTCATTTGTTGACTATGTTGGTTACTCCATTTCCTCTAAGGGATTCCTGCCCACTGTAGTAGATATAATGGTCATCTGAGTTAAATTCCCCCATTCTAGCCCATTTTAGTTCACTGATTCCTAGGATGTTGATGTTCACTCTTGCCATCTCCTGTTTGACCAGTTCCAATTTGCCTTGATTCATGGACCTAACATTCCAGGTTCCTGTGAAATATTGCTCTTTACAGCATTGGACCTTGCTTCTATCAGCAGTCACATCCACAAGTGGGTATTGTTTTCGCTTTTGTTCCATCCCTTTATTCTTTCTGGAGTTATTTCTCCACTGATCTCCAGTAGCATATTGGGCACCTACTGACCTGGGGAGTTCCTCTTTCAGTATCCTATCATTTTGCCTTTTCATACTGTTCATGGGGTTCTCAAGGCAAGAATACTGAAGTGGTTTGCCATTCCCTTCTCCAGTGGACCACATTCTGTCAGACCTCTCCACATGACCTGTCTGTCTTGGGTGGCCCCACATAGCATTGCTTAGTTTCAATGAGTTAGACAAGGCTGTGGTCCCTGTGATCAGCTTGGATAGTTTTCTGTGTTTATGGTTCCAGTGTGTCTGCCCTTTGATGCCCTCTTGCAACACCTACCATGTTACTTGGGTTTCTCTTACTTTGGACATGGGGTATCTCTTCACAGCTGCTCCAGCAAAGCATAGCCACTGCTCCTTACATTGGATGAGGGGTATCTTCTCATGGCCATCCCTTCTGACCTTGAACGTGAAGTAACTCCTCTCAGCCTTCCTGTATACCTCTTAGAATGGTTCAAATCTAGAACACTGACAATGTTACATACAGGTAAGATGTAGAGCATAGAAAATCTTACACATTTCTGGCATGAAAGCAAAATGGTGTAGCAACTTTAGAAGACAGTTTACCAATTCCTGACAAAACCAAACAATTTTATCTTAGAATCTGACAATGATCTTCTTGGTTATTACCCAAAGAATTGAGAAACTTATGTTCACACAGAAGCCTGTACATTGATATGTATATCAGCTTTATTCATAACTGATAGAAGTTGGAATAATATAGGTAAGTGAATAAATAAATAATGGCACATTCAAACAACAGAATATTATTTACTAAAAATAAATGATAAACTAAATTACAAGAAGACATATAAGAAACTTAAATCCATATTGCTTAGTGAAAGGAGTTAGTCTGCAGATACTACATACTTTATAATTCCAACTATGACATTCTGTAAAAGGCAAAACTGTGGAGATATTTGAAAAATGGCTGCTGGTGTCTAGTGAGTAAGGAATGAATAGACAGAACCAGAGGATATTTAGAGCAGTAAAGATACAATGTAGGACACCGTAATGATAGATACATGTCATGGATTTATTAATATCCATAGAACCATAGAATGTACAAAAAAAACAGTGAACCATAAATGTAAACTATGGACTTCAGGTGATTTTGTTATGTCGATATAGACTATTGATTGTAATAGACGTACTACCCACTGATGGTTTTGTTGAGTAGAGGAGGTTATGTTTGTGTGGGACAGGGAGCATATGGTAAATCACTAGATATATATTTCTACTTAAAATATCTTTTAGAAAACAGTGCAATTAAATAAACTACATTAAATCATAATTAACACAGATCTAATGATGGCCATGGTTGACAATTTGCCTCCTAAATCACTGAACTTTTAGAAATACTAAGGTGTGGAAATACTTCATATGTTACATATTTTTATCATTTAGTTTGAATAGTTGTATTGCATTAGAAGTTGACAAGGAACTTAAAATGGTCAAGTTAATTTTCTCTAGTTTGCTTTCACAATGTAGTATTTCTAGTCCACACATTCCTTTATTACATATTTCAGGGGATCTGGGGTATGTGGTTCTTGAGAGGAAGGTAAAGATTAAAAAGTCTATTATTTAAACTTAATGCAAAATATAACACTAGCTTTTGAAGACCTTAGAATCCTACTCTATCGTGGGAATGATATTTTCCACAATTTACTGCTATTCTGAGGCCAAGTCTGTTTCTTTCCATCCAGAAAGAAATTGGCCTTATAGGTCTTTCATAAGTAAAGTTGAAATGTTACTCATATGCTTTCTTGTCAACTCCCACAATGTTCACTTGCAGTTCTTACACATGCAAATTTATCTAAGATTTATAAGGGCAAAAAAGAAGAAATTTTGCTCCTACATCTTCCAACTTCCTAGCTCTTTCATACATTTAAAGGGCTTGCAACCTCTACTGACAGTGCTGTACCCGTTCCCCACAAGAGCATGGTCACTCTGGGGATATTTGGAAGGTCTAATATTAGCCACTGACTTTCAGGTTTGCTGTAGCAGAAACATGAATTCAACTTGCTTCTTCCTTATTCTTTCTGGAAAGGCTTACAAAGGTTAAACATATCTGAAACTGACTAGTCAATAGAGAAAGATAAGATTTATCCATAAGAAAACAGATCTACATTTCTTCAGGTAGACTGGTCATGGCTTTATTCTTCAGTCTATTGCCTTTATTCTCATACCCATCTCTGATCTGCACTCCAAGGGCATTTGAAAACATATGGACAGTTTTTATAATCCTGGAAATTAAGAAGAATTACTGTGTTTAATAACAGTAAACACATATTTGGTTCACTGAAATGACAGTAGTCCTCCTAATGAAAAGTGTTGCTGAAATGGGTAATTAGGGGTTTGAATTTTAGGAGTTTGTGTTTTTTCAGAGAACATATATGTACAATTGATGATCATGTTACAGAAAATGAATTTAATAAAATTTTCATTTTATCTTCCATAAAGTTTCTATGTATAAATGCCATATTCATATTAATTAACCTTCATGTAATTTACTACAGCACACTGAAAAAGTTAAGAAAAATGAAATAATGTAAGTTCTTTTCAATTTTCTTGAGCTATAATTGACATATAACACTTTATAGAGTTAAGGTATACAGCATAACGACTTGATAAATATGTTATAAAATTATTACAGCAGAGTTTAGTTAATATGCATCTATTCATATAGTTAAAAATTATTTTCCTTGTGATGAGAATTTTAGGATTTAAACTTTCAGCACATTTCAAATATACCATTCATAAATATTAGCCATAGTCATGACATAAATTATATCCATTATATCCTCTGTAGCTGATAATTTTGTACTATTTTACTGCTTTCCTTCAATTCTACCAACTTCCATCCTTTTATCTCTGGTAACCATAAATATATATGATTTTTTTTTTAGTTTATACATATAAATGAGATTATATAGTATGTCTTTCTTTATATGACTTACTTCACTGAGGAAAATGACTATTTTATTCCCTTTGAATGTGTTCCCAAGGTGGAATCACTCGATCTCATGGTAGTTCTTCTAATGTTTTGAGAATCTTCTTCATTACTTTCCATAGTGGATGTATCAATTAAAATCCCATCAACAGTGCACAAAGTTTCCCTTTTCTCCATATCCTAGCCAGCATATCTTATCTCTTGACATTTTAATGATGACTGTTCCAACAGGCATGAGATATCTTGCTTTGATTTTCTTTTCCCTCATGATTAATGATGAATATCTTTTCCTGTACCTGCTAGTCATTTGTGTATCTTTCTTGCAAAATTATCTATTCAGCTCTTTTGCTCATTTTTAAATTGGATTATTTGTTTTTACTGCTATTGCATTTTTGTATTTTCTGTATTAATACCTTATCAGATATATGGCTTCAAAATATTTTTCCTGTTTTGTGGGTTGCATTTTTACTGTTGGCCATTTTTTTTTCCCTGTTCAGTTTTTAGTTGTTTTTTTTTTGTGTGTGTTTGCTTTTAGTTTCATACAGTATCACTTGCTTTGTTTTTATTTTGTTGTTTTTGCCTTAAGTTTGTATCAAAAATTATTGTCAAGGCCCATGTCAAGTAAAGAAGGCTGAGCGCTGAAGAATTGATGCTTTTGAACTGTGGTGTTGGAGAAGACTCTTGAGAGTCCCTTGGACTGCAAGGAGATCCAACCAGTCCATTCTGAAGGAGATCGGCCCTGGGATTTCTTTGGAAGGAATGATGCTGAAGCTGAAGCTCCAGTACTTGGGCCACCTGAAGCGAAGAGTTGACTCATTGGAAAAGACTGATGCTGGGAGGGATTGGGGACAGGAAGAGAAGGGGACAACAGAGGATGAGATGGCTGGATGACATCACTGACTCGACGGACGTGAGTCTGAGTGAACTCCGGGAGTTGGTGATGGACAGGGAGGCCTGGCATGCTGCAATTCATGGGCTCACAAAAAGTTGGACACAACTGAGCTACTGAACTGAACTGAACTGTCAAGTAGTAGTTTTTCTGTTTTCTTCCAGTGGTTTTCATGGTTTCTTGTCTTATATCTATGTCTTTATTTCAGGCTAATTTTTGTGGGTGATTATGATAGTGATCTTGTTTTATTCTTTCACATGTAAGTATACAATTTTCCCAGCACCATGTATATTTCCTTCATTATTATTCTTAGCTCCCTTATCAAAAAATTAGTTGGCTGTATATGTTTGGATTTATTTTTAGGCTTTCAGTCTGTTCCATTTGTTTATTTGTTTGTTTTTATGCCAATATTGCAGTTTTTATTACTATAACTTGATATATTATATAGATTTAAATAAGGAAGTATGGTCTTATTATTAAAGGTCTGATTTGACCTTTTCTCTCAGGATTTCTTCAGCTATTCAAGGCCTTTTGTAATTGTATATAAATTTTAGACTTTTTGTACTTCTCTACAAAATGTCATTACTGTCTTGAGAGGGATTGTATTGAATCTATAGATGACGTTGGTAGCACTGACATTAAACCAATATTAATTTCTCCATTCCATGTACACTGGATACTTTTCTATTTTCTGTGTATATCTTGAATTTTTTCATCGATTTCTGATAGTTTTCAGAGTAAAGATATTTAACCTTCTTGGTTAAATTTATTCACTTTTTTGTTTATAATATTGTCATTGTTAATATATTCTTAATATTGCAAGTGGCATTTTTTTTTCTTTTTCAAGTAATTCATTTTTAGTATGTAGAAGCACTACTGCTTTTTATATGTTAACATTGTGTCATAACTGTACTGAATATTTCTGGATTAACAGTATTTTGGTGGAGTCTTTAGCATTTTCTATGTACAATTTTGGAGAAGGCAATGGCAAACCAATCCAGTACTCTTGCCTGGAAAATCCCATGGACAGAGGAGCCTGGTAGGCTGCAGTCTAGGGTGTCGCTGAAAGTCGGACACAACTGAGCATTTTCACTTTCGATTTTCACTTTCTCGCAGTGGAGAAGGAAATGACAACCCACTCCAGTGTTTTTGCCTGGAGAATCCCAGGGATGGGGGAGCCTGGTGGGCTGCTCTATGGGGTCGCACAGAGTCGGACACAACTGAAGCAACTTAGCAGCAGCAGCAGCATATATAACATCATATCCAAATAGAGAGCATTTTACTTCTTTGGGACTGATGCGTGGGGATGATCCAGAGGGATGGTGAGGGGAGGGAGGGGGGAGGGGGGATTGGGATTGGGAGCTCATGTACACTCATGGCTGATTCATGTCAATGTATAGCAAAATGAATACAGTATTGTGAAGCAAAACAAACTAAAAAATAAAAATTTAAACTTAAAAAAATTTTTTATGGCTTTTTTAAAGTTTTATTTTTTCCTAAGTTAAATTTTTTTTTTTTTTTTTTTTTTGCCTCACTGCTCGAGCTAGAACCTGCACTAAGCAGGGAGAGTGAGCACCATTGTCTTGCTCCTGATCTTAGAGGAAACTTCCAACATTTCACCACTGAGTATGATGTTAGCTAGCTATGGGCTTGTCATATATGACTTTTATTCTGTAGATATACTTTCTTTCTATACCTTAATGGGTTAAGAGTTTTTTTCATGTACAGATGTTTAATTTTGTCAGATGCTTTTTCTGCATCTGTTCATCTCATGATATGACTTTTTCTTTCTTATTATTAATGTGATGTATTTCATTGATTGATTTGTGTATGTTGAATGATACTTGCATCACAGGAACACATCCCATTTATGGTTAATGATCTTTCTAATGCCTTGCTAAATTTGGTTTGCTAGTATTTTATTGAAAATTGTTGGATCCACATTCTACATTCATCAAGGACATCAAACTGTAGTTTTCTTTTCTGATATTGTTTTTTCTGACTTTGTCATCTGGGTAATGCTGGTTTAATAAAATGAATTTGGGAATATTACTTTCTCTTCAGTTTTTTTCTTTTCTTTTGAAAAAAGAAAAAAAGGTAGTATTAGTCTTAGTTTTCCTTTAACAGTTTCACTCATAAAATTCACCAGTGAAGCATCCGGCCTGGGCTTTTTTTCATTGGGAGATTTTTGATTACTAATTCAATGTACATATTAGTAATAAGTCTTTTCAAATTTTCTGTTTCTTATTGCTTTAGTCTTGTTGGATTATGTTTCTAAGTTTTTTTTTTTTTTTTACTTCTAGGTTGTCAAGTTTGTTAGCACTTCATTGTTCTTAGCAGTCTCCTATGAATCTTTGTGTTTCTGTGGTATTAGTAAAAATGTCTTTTTTTATTTTTATAATTTGTTGAATGAGATCCTCTCCCTTATTCTTGGTTAGGTTAGGTAACAGTTTGTCAATTTTATCTTTTCAAAGAACCAATTATTTGATTACTGTTTTTATTGTTTCCTTTTCTCTATTTTACATAATTTGCTCACATCTTTATTTCCTTTCTTCTGCTAACTTTGGGTTAAGTTTATTATTCTTTTTCTAGATTTTTTAAGGCATAGAGTTAGGGGTTTATTTGATAATTTTTGTTGTTTCTTAATGTGTGGCTGCCTGCTTAAAACTGTTTTCGCTACATCTCATAAGTTTTGGTATGTTGTGTTGACATTTATGCTCACACATTTTTATTTCCCCTTTAATTTCTTATTTGACCTATTAATTTTTCAGGAAGGTCTTAATTTCTGTATTTTTATCCATTTTTTAAAATTTTCTTCATTCTATTTATTTCTAGTTTCATTCAATGTGGTCAGAAAAGATACAAAGATACTTGGTATGGTTTCAGTCCTCTTAAAGTTGCTAGGTCCTGTTTTGTGGCCTAACATATTGCCTGTCCTAGAAAATGGTCTCTGTATGATTGAGAAGAATATGTATTCTGCTATTGACAGAATATTCTAAATGTGTCTATAGATCCATTTGGTCTATAGTGTTTTACAAATCTATTTCCTTATTGATTTTCTCTGTCTGGGAGTAGCTTTTATTGAAAATAGGATATTTAACCCCTAACATTAATTAATGTTATTTTCTCCTTTAGCTGTATTATTATTTTCTTTATGTATTTAGGTGGTCTGATGTGAAGCACATAAATATTTGGAAAAGCAGAGTTTATAATCTTTATATGCTTTGTATAAGCCTCATGGTAACCACAAGGAAAAACCTTATTATTATGATATCCTATTTTAAGCTTATAGCTTCAGTTCCTTAATTTTACACCTTTCACGACTCCTTCCCCTTACATTTTAGGTTATTATGTTATGATTTTCATATTTTTTAATTGGATAACTAATAACGGATTTTCATAGTTATTGTTAGTTTTACAATGTTTATTTTTTAACTTTAAACTAGAGTTGTAAGTGAATATTTATCACTACTACCTTATTATAGAATCTGACTATATACTTATTACCAGCAAGTTGTGTAGTTCTTATATATTTTTATTTTTTTTTTTTTTTTTTTTCCTGTGTTGTGGCATACAGGCTTCTTCTAGTTGCTTCAAGTGGGCTTTTCTGGCTGTGGTGCTTGTTCTTCTCTAATTGTGGCACACAAGCTTATTTGCCCCATGATATTAGGGATCTTAGTTCCTTAACAAGGGATCAAATCTGTGTCCTCTGCATTGGAAGTGGATTCTTAACCACTGTACAACCAGAGAAGTCCCTTTTCTATCATGTTAATTAGTGTCCTTTTTTAGTTCTACTCAAAGAACTCTTATCATTTATGCTAGGCAAATCTAGTGGTGATGAACTTCTCAACTTTTTTTCAAGAAAGTAGAAATCCTTTTTTCATTTCTGAAAGATAGTTTTGCTGTGTATAGAATGTTCACTTGAAAGTCCTAATATTTAATGTATTTTTACTTTCTCCACTGGAACATTTTCTGTTGAGCAATCCACCAATATGCTTATGGGAGTTCTCATCCATATAATTTCTCTCTTTTCTCTTGGTGTTTTAAAAATTGTTTTATTTTGTTTTTGTCTTTTGACAATTATGTATCTTGGTGTACCCCTATTTAGGATCAATTTATTTAGTGTCTTTAGGCCTCATAGATCTGAATGTATATTTTTGTCCCCACATTTGGTAACTTTTCAGCCAGTATTACCTTAAATAAACTTTTCATACCTTTCTCTTTCTTTTTTGGAATTCCTATAATATGAGCAATCTTTCCTTTAATTGTGTCTTAACTAATTATAGGCTTTCTTCAATCTTTTTCATTCTTTTTGTTGTTTTCTCATCTGACTGGATGATTTAAAATGTCCTGTGTCTTAATTCCAAATGTCTTTTGGGCCACTGATTCTTCTGCATGGTCAAGTATACTTTTGACGTTCTCTATTGAATTCTTTAGTTCATTGTATTTTTCAGTTCTAGGATTTCTGTTCACTTATTTGTTGTTGTTGTTGTTGTTTTTTAGTGATTTTACTCTTTTTGTTGAACTCATTTTGTTCATGTATTGTTTTCCCAGTTTTGTTAAATATTTGGCTGTATATTCTTACAATTTCCTGAATTACTTTAAGAAGATTGTTCTGAGTTCTTTGACGTCTCATAGATATTCTTTACTTTTTGTTAGCTGCTCAATCTGTCTGACTCTTTACAACCCCATCTACTTTAGCCCACTAGGCTCCACTCTCCATGGAATTCTCCGGGAAAAAATACTGTAGTGAGTTGCCATTCCCTTCTCCAGGGGATCTTCCCCACCTAGAGATCAAACCCCAGTCTCCTGAATTACAGGCAAATTCTTTACCCTCTGAGCCACCAGGGATATCCTTTACTTTAGTATCAGTTTATGGTGTTATATTTTCATGATTTTTCATGATTCTTTACCCCTTCCTCTGGTATCTCAGCATTTGGATATGCAGTTTCCTCTTCATTAGACTTCAACTACTTTGATAGAGACAGTTCTCTACCAGTCAGCTCAGTTTGGGTTTCTAGATATGTGCTGGTAATGTCCTTGGACAAGAGAAACCTGTTATCATGGTATATTTGGCGGTGAGACAGATGCCCAGTCCCTGATTTTGGGGGGGTGCCATCACTGAGGACTATTGGATGGGGCTTCTGGATTGGTTCCCTGTTCAAGTAAGACTGTAAAATGGACTCTACAGTTGCCCAGATATTCTGATCACTCTTACCGGCTAATCAGGTCTAGATATTATCAGCAGTAGATGGGACTATGGGTTATCTTCCCACAGCCCACGGCTTGTACAGCTCATGGTTTGGGGTATAGGATCAGGCAAGAATGTTCACAAAATTCCCTGGCAAAGTGAGGCCATGAGTTTTGCTTTGCAGATAGGGAAAGCCATGAAGTGTGCTCTCTGTTTACTTGCCATAGTAAGTTGGGTTGTTGGATGGACTATGCACCTTCTTAGGTTCCCTAATTAGGTGGGCAAAAGGCTGTATTCAGTAATAAACAGGGCTATGAATTAGTTTCCCTGCCCACTGGTCTCCATTTTAGAAGCAGATCCAAGGCCAGTAAGGCTCTCTGTGGTCTTTACTCAAGTTGACCCATGCGCCATGTTCCTTGACTGAACAGAACTACTAGCTTTCAGAGAAGACTGTTTCTCCTGTCTGGAAAGGATTTTGTGGATGGTTAGTTCTTCCTTCTCATCTCTCTGTTGGAGCTTGCTGGGCTATGCAGTCTCCAGGCATTCCTACCATCCCCTCTGGCCAAAAAGGACAGGAGCTACACACACAAGTCAGTAGGGCTATGACTCAGTTCCCCTATCTGGGTACGACTAGAATGCCCACTCCAAATATTTCCTAAATTTCCCCCAGAAGGCTTTATGGTCAGTAGAGGGCGAGAGCTTCTTTCAGCAGTGTATGGAGCAATAAATCAACTTCCCTTCCCAGACATTACATGGGAGCCTTCCATGACCAGTACTGGTTTGCTCTGGAGAAGATCAACTCTGCTTACCCTTCTGTCAGCTTGAACCCTGCTGGACTATACAGTTTCCAGGTGTTCTTGCCAGCCCTTCTGGTTAGATGGGGTCAAGAACCATGTTTATTATTGAATAAGATTGTGACTTAGCTCCCCTGTCTGGGCTATAGGGGTAGACAGGGCTCCAGCACCAGTGTATCTTGCTTGTGGATCCAAATCAGGCAAACCTGCAGTATGCCAATTTCCCTGTTCTATTTAACTTGGTTCTGAAGATGATTAAAGCCTCTAGTTTGGATTACTGTTTGTGCTCTGATGTTAGGAACTTGGTCTGCTATATTATGATTGAGGGATGTTGTAAGTCCCTCTCTCCTTCCATCACAACCAGATTCTCATTGTTAAGGTTCACGGATTCCCTGCAGTACTCATGGGGCAAAATCAGAGTAAGGAACCACACAAAGTGACCATGGTGCTGGGGATCTGGATGGCTGCTATAGCCTCTCTTTCCTGGGTAGAGGGACCATAAGCTCAGAGAACACCTCTCTGCATGATTCTGTGTCAACTAAGGAGAAGGGTAATGTGGTCAACATTGCAGTTTGTTGTTCTTTGTGGTGTAGGGAGAGTTTCACTCTCATCCCCAAGTTCTAAGATTCTCTCAGTGTTGTCTTGTCATGTCCATATGTTTTTCTTATGACAGATCAAATCGGTAACGACCTATGTTATCATCTTGGTGACATCCTCTATGTAGTAGGTAAATAAGTCTCAATACTTAGAACATAACTAAAGAGACAATATTAAACAAATACCTTGACCTGTTAAAATATACATATTTATGTGTCTGTGTATATGAGTATGTGTGCATATGGTTTATATTTATATGTATACCTGCCTATATATGATAACTTTTATAGGAATATTGAAGTATATTAACCCCAATGTCATAAATTTATCTTTAAAAATGTTTTCTCACGGACACTACTATTTGGGAAAACTTTTTTTAATATAATTTATTTTATTTTATTTTATTTTTTTGTTTGTTTTCTTTTTTTAATTTTTATTTTTAGTTTGTTTTGCTTTACAATACTGAATTTGTTTTGCTGTACATTGACATGAATTAGCCACGAGTGTACATGAGTCCCCAATCCTGAACCCCCCTCCCCCCTCCTGCCCCATACCATCTCTCTGGATCATCCCTATGCACCAGTCCCAAGCATCTTGCATCCTGCATCAAACGTAGACTGGCGATTCGTTTCGCTTATGATATCACACATGTTACAATGCCACTGTCCCAAATCATCCCACCCTCTCCCTCTCCCACAGAGTCCAAAAGGCTATTCTATATATCTGTGTCTCTCCTGCTGTCTCACCTACAGGTTTATCATTACCATCTTTCTAAATTCCATATATATGTGTTAGTATATTGTATTGGTGTTTTTCTTTCTGGGTTACTTCACTCTGTATAATCAGCTCCAGTTTAATCCACGTTATTAGAAGTAATTCAAATGTATTATTTTTAATGGCTGAGTAATACTCCATTTTGTATATGTACCACAGCTTTCTTACCCATTCATCTGCTGATGGACATCTAGGTTGCTTCCATGTCCTGGCTATTATAAATAGTGCTGTGATGAACATTGGGGTACACGTGTCTCTTTCCATTCTGGTTTCCTCAGTGTGTATGCCCAGCAGTGGGATTGCTGGGTCATAAAAGTAATTTGCTAAAAATAAATTTTGTTAAAATATTTTACAAGAATATACAGAAGGTGGAAAAGCACAAACTGGAAAAACATGATTTTTTGGCTTCCTATTTCCAGTAACTTGATAATTATTTTTGGTTGTAAATGATAGTGCAGGAATTGCTATCTCTATAAATAATTTGTATAGGAATTTTTAGTAGATTTTTCAATGAATCTCAATATTATATTTTATTGTTTAAAAGTATCTATGGTGTTCTTTCTTTTATTCTTTTTTTTTTTTTTTTTGGTATTGTTCCATTTCTACTCCAAGTTGTGTACTATAATACAATTCTGATGTTAATGATATTAGTTTTTCAGGACTACTATAACAATACACCATAAACTGGGTGCATTTTATTTTCTCAGTTTTGGAAATTGAGAGTCCAAGATCAGGGTGGTGGCAGAATTGGGTTTCTCTGAGGTCTCTCTCCTTGGCTGTCAGACTATTATCCTCTTCCACTTCGTATGATATTTCCTCTGTGCATACATGTCTCTGGTGTCTCTTCCTGTTCTCAGCATATTCACTCAGTCAGTTGGTGTTAGTCACTCCGTCGTTTCTGACTCTTTGTGACCTCATGGACTGTAGCCCACCAGGATCTTCTGTCCATGGAATTCTCTAAGCAAGAATACTGGAGTGGATTACCATTTCCTTATCCAGGAGATCTTCCCAACTCAGGGATCAAACTCAGATCTCCTGTATTGCAAGCAGATTCTTTACCATCTGAACCACCAGAAAAGCCCCTTAAGGACATTAGTCATATTGAATAAGAACATCACTCTAATAACTTCATTTTAGGTTAATAACCTCTTTAAAGATCTTCAGGAATGGTTACATGCTAAGGTTCCTGGGTTGCGTTTTCAACATTTGGATTTTGTGGGGACACAGTTAAACCCATGACATTTCACCCTTTGGAAATCATTATCCTTCTCATGTGGAAAGCTTGTTTCCCACATCACAAGAGCCTAAAGTTCTGAACACATTTCAACATCAACTCTTAAGTCCAAAATATCATCTAAATACTATCTAAATCAATTGTGGGTAGAATTCAAGAATGATACATTGAGGCAAAATTTCTCTCCAGCTATGAACCTGTAAATTTAGACAAGTTACTGCTGCTGCTACTGCTAAGTCACTTCAGTCGTGTCCAACTCTGTGTGACCCCATAGACAGCAGCCCACCAGGCTCCCCCATCCCTGGGATTCTCCAGGCAAGACTACTGGAGTGAGCTGCCATTTCCTTCACCAAAGTATGAAAGTGAAAAGTGAAAGTGAAGTCGCACAGTCATGTCTGACTCTTGGTGACCCCATGGACTGCAGCCTACCAGGCTCCTCTGTCCACGGGATTTTCCAGGTAAGAGTACTGGAGGGGGTTGCCATTAGATAAGTTATATGCTTTTAAAAATATTAGCTGTGGAACAGGCACAGGATAGATGCCACCATCTTAAAAAGGAGAAATTGGAAAGAAGAACAGGCTATACACAGGACAAATTTCATTAGAATGTAAAGCTACTGAATATAGTCTTTGGCTTGGTGTTCTGTGTTAGGCCCCACCTGCTTGTTGCTCCCACTTGAGTGGCAGCATTGTCCAAGCACCTTTGGAATGCAGCCTCACTCCTGAGGCCCTCAACAGTGGCAATATGATCTCCTAAAGAACAAGAAGTCCTCAGTCTCTGCAACTAAGGAGACAGTCTTGCTACCCAAAACTGTGATGGGAGAGTGCAGCTCTTGTATAGCTTTTTTAGGGTCATTCTTTCCTTTTCTTGAAGGAAGACATTTTTAGAGGATAGCTCTACTGATTTGTAAAATTTCAGAAACCACTGCCTTCATTCATCCCATCCCTACCACCTTTATTCCAAGCTAGAAATATTTCTGCTGATATAACCTTATTTTTATTCCTGGCTTGAGCTGAGCTAGTTCATTAAATCTGTGGAGACCTCACTATGGAGTGATTGTTCAGCCCTGTATTTAGAGCATACTGCTGCTGCTGTTTAGTTTTTAAGTCATATCTGCTTCTTTGTGACCCTATGGACTATAGCTTACCAAGCTCCTCCATCCATGGGATTTTTCCAAGCAAGAATAGTGGAATGGTTGTCATTTCCCTCTCCAAGGGATCTTTCTGTGGATCAAACCTCTATCTCCTAGCTGGGAAGGCAGATTCTTTACCACTGAGCTCATTATGATATATGTATTCTCTTAGATGATAGATACTTTCTCTACAATTCTCATCTTTTCTTTCTACACTCTCACCGTATATGTAGTTCTCTAATATGATACTTTCTATACAATTCCCATCTTTTCTTTCTAAAATCTCACCAGACTTATCTTTACCATCCTTATTTTTACAATCTAAACTTTTCTAGTAAGTGCCTCAAAACTCTTCCAGCCCCTACCCACTCAGTTCCAAAGTGTCTTCCACATTTGGGGATATTTGTTACAGCAGTACTCTAATGCATGGTACCAAAAATATGTATTTGTCAGCTTAAATTTTATAGCAAAATACCAGAGACTTGTTGGCTTAAACAACAGAAATTTAAAATCTCACAGTTCTGAAGGCTAAAAGTGCAAGTCAGAGTCCAGAAGGGTTGGTGGTCTCCCTTCTATCTCTATCATCCCATGTCATTTACTCTGTGAGCAAACACAGAGGTACACAGGAGTGGGGGGATAAGAAGTGGGATGAGAAAGGGGGTAGAGGCAGAGAGGGGGTGGGGTAAAGTGTGTGCATAAGCGCCCTTGGATATCTCTTCTAAGAAAAACCCAGCTCTATCTAATTAGAGCCCCACCATTACAACCTCATCTAACCTTAATTACCTCATTAAAGACTCTATTTCCAAATAGAATCACATTGGGGTTAGAATCTTCACTATATGAATTTTGGCAAGAAAATCATTTGGTCCATAGCAATCTGACAGTTTATTAAAATAACATTTGGCATATAGTTATTGCAGATACTGAATGTGTCATATGAATAAAAACAGTGACATTCTGTTAGTAGAAGAGAAGCATGAATCAAAAATAACTATCACTAGAAAATTACTAGTTGCTTTATCTACAAATTACTTTGAAAACTGACAATAATTGAGAAAAAAATAATTGTATTAATTTGCTTATGGCTGCTGTAACAAAGTGCTACAGATTGAGTGGCTTCAATAGAAATTTACTTTTTACAGTTCTGGCAGCTAGAAGTCCAAAATCAAGGTGCTGGCAGGTTTGGTTTCTTTTGAGGACACTCTCTTTGGCTTCATGATGTCTGTGTTTTTGCTGGGTCCTCACATGGATTTTCCTCTGTGCCTGCAAATCCCTGGTGTCTCTCTGAGTTTCAATTTCCTTTTCTTATAAAGATACCAGTCACATTTTATTATAATTCATCCATATAACCCTATTTAACATTAATTATTCATTTAGAGGACTTATATCTAAATATCATCACATTTTTGAGGAACCAAGCGTTAGTGCTTCTACATATGAATTTGGGTAGAAAATTCAGTCCTTAAAAACTGTCATTATATTTTACTGTACTGTGTGGAAAAGAAATGGTACAAATTTTGAGAAAACTATACATCTGCCTGCTTTTAAACTGTGTATAGATTTTTAGACAAAAGCGTCTTGAAAATTTTTCTGTCACAGTTTTATGTGTACTTAAAAATCTTTGAGCAAAGGTAGATAAGTTCATAAATAATTTCTCACTTTTGAGGTAAATTAACCATTAATAAAAATGTTAGTGATAAAGAACCTTTTTGCCAGTGCAGGAGACATAAGAAATGCAGGTTCAATTCCTGAGTTGGGAAGATCCCTGAAGCAAGAAATGGCAACCTACTCCAGAATTCTTGCCTGGAGAATTCCATAGACAAAGGAGCCTGGTGGGCTACAGTCCATGGGGTTTCAAAGAGTTGGACAATACTTAGCATGCATGCATGCAAAAATATTTTAGAAAAGAAAGATAAGTTTATAAATTCTAAGTTTTGTGGTAAATTAAACTCAAAAGGTAAATTAAAAATGTTAATCACTGAAGAAAGAGGTGTTGGCATGAACAGCTAGAACAAAAATTAGATAAGAACAAAGCATTTTCCAACTTGTATGGGGAAGTTGAAGAAATGCCATTATTATTGCTCTGAATTTCAGAGATGAAAAACAGATAAAACAGCTGAAGAAGATTTAATGATCAGTACATCTACTCAGATGCCATCTTAGGTTATAGTCATGTATTTAAAAACTCACTCAGTGTTAATCTTAAATTAGCTTTTGCTAATTTAGCCAATAACTAATCAGGAGCAAGCCTCTTTTTTAAATATAAGCACCTTTAAAGGTAAAAGGCACTGATATTTTAAAATTTATTGATTCTAAAGGTCTATAACTATGCCTGGAAAAAATTCACTTGATAAATATTACTTGAATTAATTAAATAATGGCAGTATTTATGCAGACAAATGTTCTTATGGTCAAAAGCTTCCCAAGAGCAAACTGTATCCTAAGATTTAGGTACCACTTTGTTGTATTAATAGCTGGGAAGGGTGCAATACAAATAAACATGAAAAACAAGTAATATAAGAAATATGCTAAAAGGTGAGACATATAGAGTAAAAGAGACAAGGAATGATCAACGGAGAAGAGAGGAGGAAGCAGATTATTGTATAAAATTTTCTTGTAAGAGGTGGCCACCCTAAGAAGATGGCTGAGCAAGGACTTGAATCGATCCCATGGACTGCAGCACACCAGGCTTCCCTGTCCATCACCAGATCCTGGTGCTTATTCAGACTCATGTACATCAAGTCTATGCTGCCATCCAACCATCTCACCCTCTGTCATCCCCTTCTCCTCCTGCCTTCAATCTTTATCAGCATCAGGGTCTTTTAGAGTGAGTCAATTCTTCACATCAGGTGGCCAAAGTATTGGAGTTTTAGCTTCAGTATCAGTCTTTCCAATGAATATTCAGGAATGATTTCCTCTAGGATTGACTGGTTGGATTTCCTTGCAACCCAAGGGACTCTAAAGGGTCTTCTCCAACACCATAGTTCAAAAGCATCAATTCCTTGGGACTCAGGTTTCTTTATAGTCCAGTTCTCACATCCATACATGACCACTGGAAAAACCATAGATTTAAATACATGGACCTTTGTTAGCAAAGTAATGTCTGTGCTTTTAAATATGATTGAACCCAGGTCTCTTGCATTACAAGTGGATTCTTTACCAGCTAAGCCACAAAATAAGCCTGAATCAGGATAAGGAGTTAACAAAAAATGGTTTAGAGGGAAAAAAGAAAAACTAGTATGAGAATATATACAGCCTCTTGGATATCCTTAAGTTCATCAGGCAGAAATAAGATGGTATATATACACATGGAGTAAGACCTTGACCTCAAAATGTACTAATATTATACTGGACCAAAAGTTGAGACTATTACTCCCTGAAGTCATCCACCCAAACTATTAGTGTTGAATAAGCAAAGACTTCGGCAACAGGCTCACCTATCATAACTTGTGTTTTAGCAGAGGTGCAAAGGTAGAGAGAAAGTAGGAAAGCTTTAGAGTGGAAAAAAAGTGAAAACTTAGTATATGCCCTGATTTGAGGTTGTTGGCATGGGAAAACTATGAAAGAAAAAGAAAGTGAAAGAAGGTGAAGTTGCTCAGTCATGTCCAACTCTGCAACCCCATGGACTGTAGCCTACCAGGCTCCTCTGTCCATAGGATTTTTCAGGCAAGATTACTTGAATGGGTTGCTATTTTCTTCTCTAGGATATCTTCCCAACCCAGGTATTGAACTCAGGTCTCCTGCATTGTAGACACATGCTTTACTCTCTGAGCCACCAGGGAAAGCTGTAAGCAGAGTTAAACTAGAAGCAGGGCAACCTCCTTGGTGGCTCGTCGGTAAAGAGTCTGCCTACAATGTGGGAGAACTGTGTTCAATCCCTGGGTAGGTAAGATACCCTGAAGAAGGAAATGGCAACCCACTCTAGTATTCTTGCCTGGAGAATTCCATGGAGAGAAAGGCCTGGTGGGCTACAGTCCATTGGGTCACAAAAGTGTTGGACATGACTGACTGACTGATTAACACTAGGGCAACCTATATGATAGTTAAGGGTGCATGTTTGGTTTTCTGTGATAGACATGGGGCAAAACTTGGGGAAGCTGCTGGTTATTCATCAGGTTCTTGCCTTTTGGGGACAATTTTTACAGGCTTTACTGTTTGGCTTCCTAAACTGTTACTTGAGACAGCAGTCTGAATTCTTGTAAGTGTGACATACAGCTGCTGGCTTCCTGGGCTATTTACTATGGATAACAGTGTTGATTTACTGGGGAAGTTGCTACAGATTGTGAATATGAATTTCATCTGCATATAGAGTGTTAATTATCTGCTTGTCTCAAGTAACAGCTAAAACCTATGCCTCCCATACCCCTCATATCCTTTGTCACACTATCTTCCTTGAATCTACTAGAATCAGGATTGATTTGCCTTTTATACATGATTATGGAAGCCATACCAAGAACACCTAAGACTCAAGTTGACCCTCCGCTTATAGACCACAGGGACTTGTACTTTTCTCATTCTTTCCCTTTCTCTCACTTTTCCCCCAGCTCTATTATACTCTGGAATTTGTGATCCATTATTAGCAAAACTCCATATATATTTAATTTTATCCATATATTTCTTTCATCTTCACTTTCTTGTTCTAACAAGGACACTAATTCCTCTCAGTCTTTATCCAATGGCAGCTTCAAGTAGCTCTTTTCAGGCTATTTCTACCCTCTTCAATAAACACAAACACACCCATGGAGAAACACGCACACACACACAATTAATATGGAACCTCATGTAAGATTATATTATTAACTCTTGTTGTTATATTCACCTATCCATCTTTGCATATTTTTCCATTTTTTTCATCATTTTTGACCCCTAGATCAATCAACTCTCTCCAATACTATTACTGTGTTAGGTGTCTTAATAGTATAATATAACAAAAATTCCAAAGTCCAGCCTCTCAATTCTTTTTCTCCTTCCAAAGTTCCTGTACTTCTGCCTTTCACAGTCATCTACTTCCAGATACATAACTCAGAAATTGTCAGTACTAATCACAGCAACCCCTTGATAACTGCAACTTTACACGTTCAACTCCCTGGCCACTTCCTTCTGTCATTCCAGCTTATTCTCTCTAATGTTGACTCTCTGAAAGTCCTTTTACCTTCATGACCATCAAACCATTTATCTTCTCACTGTTTCAGTGTCTGCAGTCATCTAGATTTTCATGATCAGTAATGATAAACATTCCTCTGCTTATACATTTGACTCACTTGCCTTTCTCTCAGATAATTATACTGGGTTGGAAAAGTAGAATTTTGACTGAATCTAACTGCTCATCTAATCTGTACCTGCTCTTAGGAATATAGACTGAAAAAGCTGTCAAATTATTTTATTTTGTAATTAGGACATGTATGTTGCATATATTTCTTAAGTGTCCTTTATTTGATTTAGATTTTATCCCCTAAGCATGCAAATTTTCTACCATTTTCTTTTCTTTCCATCTGTTATCTGTGATTACTGTTATTTATATGCCTTTGTCTATATGTTGTTCAAGCTGTATTTGGAAATTTTCCACTGCCACATATTTTCCACTACTTTTTGTGATGTTGGAGAAGTTCTTTAATTTTTGTCCATAAAATGAGTACAACAGATTAACATATTAGCAAATACTAGATTTTCCTACTAATTCTATGACTCTTATCATTCTTGTAATTATTATTGCTTTCTTATTACTATCCTTATTAGCCTAAGGACAAGAGGATTTGAACTATTAATGAAAACACTTAAGGAGATGCTTTGTGCTTTACTTTTGTAGAACTCATGAAACTCAAAACCACAGACTGAGTGACTTAAACAACAGAAATTGATGTTATCACAATTCTGAAGATCTGAAGTCCAAGATCAAGGTATTGGTAGGTGTGGTTGCTTCTGAGGCCTCCCCGTTCAACTTGTAGATTGCTGTCTTATTGCTGTGTCCTCACTTAGGTAGTTCTGTTGTGCATCAGAATCACTGAAGTCCCTTTGTGTGTCCAAAATTACTTTTCATGTAAAGGCATCATCATATTGGATTAGGGCCCACTGTCACAGCCTCATTATAATTCAATCACATTTTTAAAGTCTCAATTCAGTTCAGCTCAGTTGTTCAGTTGTGTCTGATCTTTTGCAACCCAATGGACTGCAGCATGCCAGGCTTCCCTGTCCTTCATCAACTCCTGAGGCTTGCTCAAACTCATGTCCATTGAGCTGGTGATGCCCTCCAACCATCTCATCTTCTGTTGTCCCCTTCTCCTCCTGCCTTCAGTCTTTCTCAGCAACAGTGCCTTTTCCAATGAGGCAGTTCTTAGCATCAGGTGGCCAAAGTATTAGAGCTTCAGCTTCAGCATTAGTCCTTCCAATGAATATTTAGGACTGATTTCATTTAGAATTGACTGGTTGAATCTCCTTGCAGGCCAAGGGACTCTCAAGAGTCTTCTCCAACACTACAATTCAAAAGCATCACTTCTTCAGTGCTCAGCTTTCTTCACAGTCCAACTCTCACATCCATACCTGACCACTGGAAAAACCATAGCCTTGACTAGATGGACTTTTGTTGGCAAAGTATTGTCTCTGATTTGTAATATGCTGTCTAGGTTGATAATAACTTTTTTCCCAAGGAACAAGCATATTTTAATTTCATGGCTGTAGTCACCATCTGCAGTGATTCTGAAGTCCAACAAAATAAAGTCTGTCACTGTTTCTATTGTTTCCCCATCTATTTGCCATGAAGTGATGGGAATGGATGCCATGATCTTTATTTTTTGAATGTTGAGTTTCAAGCCAGCTTATTAACTCTCTTACTTCACCTTCATCAAGAGGCTCTTTAGTTTCTCTTTGCTTTCTGCCATAAGTGTGGTGTCATCTGCATATCTGAGGTTATTGATATTTCTCCTGGCGATCTTCATTTCAGCTTGTGCTTCATCCAGCCTGGCATTTTGCATGATGTGTTCTGCATATGAGTTAAATAAGCAAGGTGACACTATACAGCCTTGATGTACTCCTTTCTCAATTTGGAACCAGTCCATTGTTCCATGTCCATTTCTAACTGTTGTTTCTTGACCTGCATACAGATTTCTCAGGAGGCAGATAAGATGGCCTGGTATTCCCATCTCATTAAGAATTTTCCATAGTTTGTTGTGATCCCCACAGTTAAAGGCTTTGGCATAGTCAATGAAACAGAAGTAGATGTTTTTTCTGGAATTCTCTTGCTTTTTGTATTATCCAGTGGATGTTGTCAATTTGATCTCTGGTTTCTCTGCCTTTTCTAAATCCAGCTTGAACATCTGCAAGTTCTAGGTTCAAGTATTGGTGAAGGCTAGCTTGGAGAATTTTGAGAATTTCTTTGCTAGCATGTGAGATGAGTACAATTGTGTGGTAGTTTGAACATTCTTTGGCATTGCCTTTCTTTGTGATTGGAATGAAAACTGACCTTTCCAAACCCTGTGGCCACTGCTGAGTTTTCCAAATTTGCTGTCATACTGGGTGCAGCACTTTCAGGCAATCATCTATTTTTGGAAAGATACAGGGCATTTTAAAGTCTATTTCTGGGAGGGAAGTTCAGGATGGGGAACACATGTAAACCCATGGCTGATTCATATCAATGTATGGCAAAAACCACTACAGTATTGCAAAGTAACTAGCCTTTAACTAGAACAAATAAATTTAAAAAAAGAAAAATAAATAAAGTCTATTTCAGGACTGTCCCTCCTAAAAGATACTCTCATTAACGGATACCTGAGACAGGTCCTTGTCCTCTGGCCGACAAAATTCTGAAAACCTGATTGCCTACTTTGCTTCTGTACATCCCCAAAATGCACTGCTCCAATCTTTTGTTTGTAAAGATGTCCCCTACCTTATTCTCTGAATCAAAAAGTTCTGATCTAGGTCAATTATGCAAAGTTAGCATTGGGTCCTTTTCTGATTCTTATCACATCCTGCTTGTGCTACCATATTCATTCAAATTTGCCCATTGTTGTCATAATTCTAATTACTTTGTGTTCTGCAGTAACATGAAATTTGGTATCAATGTGTTCTACTCTAGCATCATGAAATGGAGGGTGATAGCCTCTCAGTGAGTCATTTTAGAATAATATATAAAATTAATATATAAAATTAGAGAGTGCTAATCTTGGTTTCCTCTCAAAGCAATGATTTGCCTTCATTAAAATTATGACAGCTAGTGTTTAGAGCTTGTAAAGTATTCAAAGGAGATAAGGTTCAGAAATATAACCCCAAATAAATTGACTGGACATATCACAAAATTAACATTTCAGATATTTCTTGATAAAAAATTATTTTTGAAGCAATCTGTCAGATATATATATATGTTCCTGACCTCCAAATTTTCCTCTTCTTTAGAATTGCTTAACCTGATATTCCTCCTATTTAGAGGAGACACTGATTTAAGGCTTTGTCACTTTGTTTTTGATAGTTTCCAGTGCAGTTCTTCTTGCCCATTCAGTTTTTCTCTCCTCAGTGATTTTCCCTTAATCAACTCAAATTTTAAGCTTTGCTATGCTAAAGAAAGAAAGAAAGAAAAAGATAACAGAAAAAGAAAATCCTTCCTTTGCAACTATCTTATTCACAATGTCATGCCCTATTTCTTTCCTTTCAGGATAAAACTCATTGACTGAAATAGTTACTATCAATATCTCTATTTCTACTTAATTCCCCAGTGCATTAAGTCTGGTCCCTATCTCTGCGAGTACATAGAAAGAGCTTTTGCTACAATTGCTAATGAATTCCTCATCAATAAATTCAATCCCTTGGTTTTGTACTCATCCTACTTAATCCTGCTACAGTATTTGGCACTGTTAAATACACTCTTCTTTAAATCTTCTCTTTCACTTTAGAGAATTTAATTTTTAGGATTCTTTTTTTTCTTTGCCTTTGATTTTTTAACTTTTAGTATGGATTATGTGTTTCTGTCTCCTTCAAAACTTTATATTTCCCATAGATATATTTTGATATTTAGGTATTCTTTTACTATGCATCCTCCCGACTAGGCAATCTCATTTATTCCAAAGACTTTATTATCAATAGAAAATTTCAGAGTAAAATTAAGTGGGAATAGTCTCGCTACATTTACTCACTTGTATAGTCCCAGTAACTACTTTTAGACTATTAAATGAAATATTTTATTTAATAAATAATATGTTGCTTGAATTTAAAATCTCTATAACTCCATATTTATATGGAGGTTTAGGTATGTACTATACATCTCTGTTTTCATGTTCCAGAAGTAGCTCAAAGTTAATAATGAAATCATATTTTTCCTGAAAAATTTTCCTTGTCCTGAATATCACATGTCACTTTGCATATTAATTTATTTATATACTACTTACCAAGCCTTGTACTTTGCATCAGACACAGCTTATGGCAGTGAAGACAAAAAAAGTCTATCCTAATGAAATTTACAGTGTATTGAGGTAGACCTAAGATAAACAGATACCTAAAGGATTTAGTATTTATGAGTATAAAGAAATATATAAAGCAGAGATCAGGGATATCATATATGCATAAGAAATTGACTTATATGAAACTCTTAAGTAAAGGCTTAAATGAATTAAGGGAATTTCTTTTAACTCCCACATAAGCCCTGAGGCGAGAATTTGCTTGTTTGTATCTGATGAATATCAAAGGATTCAATGGGATAAGAACAAAACTATCTAAAGAGAAAGTAAGGGAAGTTGAAGTCAGAAAGATAACATAAAGGAGAGTTCCTTTAGGGCTTTATAAACCATGGAGTAAGTTATCAAGGATGACAGTGAAATTTTTGATCTCCCCACCTAGAAAATTAAGTAGGATTTACATTAATGATATGGAAGAGTTTGTTGGAGAAGAGAGTTTTGTGTTACTTATCAAATGCTCAGTTTAGAACACATTTTGTATGATGTGTATTATATATATATATATACACACAGAAAATATTATATTTATCTATACTGGTCTTAAGTAATAGTGATGTTTTTGAAATAAGAATGTTTTCAAAGCCCTTAGTAAATATGTGGTATTTAAATACATTAAAATACATAACACTTCAAAAGGAGTAAGTGAAGAAATAAGAGATAGACAAGTCTGAGTACACAGTCCTAGATTTATCCAAAATTAAGCAGTGGTAACAAATGTAAGGAGCCAATAAAAGAATGAAATAAATTTAATTAAATGTAATTTGTTTATTTTTATTTTCATTACTCTGGGAGGTGGATCAAAAAAGATATCGCTATGGGTTATGTCTGAGTGTTCTGCCTATGTTTTCCTCTAATAGATTTATACTGTCTGACCTTACATTTAGGTTTTTAATTCATTTTGAGTTGAGTTTATTTTTCTGTATGGTGGTAGGTAGTTTTCTAACATCATTATTTACAAAACTGTAAGATACTTATGAAAGAAATCAAAGACAACACAAACATATGGAAAAATATACCATGTTCTTTGATTGGATGAAACAATATTATCAAAATGATTATACTGCCCAAAGTAATATACAGATTCAGTACAATCCCTATCAAATTTTTAAGGACAATTTTGACAAAAATTAAAACAAAAATTTTAAATTTGTTTAAAATTAAAACAAATTTTCCATAAAATTCATATGGAAACATAAAAGACCACAAATAGCCAAAGCAATCTTGAGAAATACAAAGCTATAGTCATCAAGACAGTATAGTACTGGCACAAAAACAAAAATATAGCTCAGTGGAATAGGGCAGAAAGCCCAGGAGATAAGCCCATGCACCCAATTTCACCCAATCTATGACAAAGGAGGCAAGAATATACAATGAGGAAAAGACAGTCTCTTCAGTAAGTGTTGCTAGAAAAACAGGACAATTATTAACATTATTGAAACATAGATTTTCCCCATCTTTGTCTAGTGGCAGTTTCTTCAAGTTGGCTTCAGAAACCTTTAAAGTTGACCTGTATATAGCTTTGTTTTTTTTTTAAGCTTTCGTGAAAGAAAGTATTTTGTCTAGGCTCATTTCCTACCCAAATTCTGGAATCAGATATTTCTTCAAAAGTCCTTTGTTGTAAATGTGTTACAAGACTACAGTCAGCTACTTGGGTTCTTCCAGTTCCATTGTTTTGTCATGTTCAATGAATACTTTCGGAAGGATAAAAGTTGTATGTGTGTGTGTGTGTGTGTTTGAATTATAATTATCATATATGTATGTATGAGTCATATTCAATGATTTTATATTGATCATTCCAGTCAAATTCAAAAATACATGCTTAAGTTTTTTTTTTTTTTTACTAAAATCTCTACCTATGTTTTTTCCATATTGAAAATTATGGTGGTCAAGCACAATGGATGTGATAAAACTAAAAAATCCCCAACTACTCATTTCTGTCTATACTAATCTACTCACATAAAAGTCTCAAAATAATAATAGTAACACTATCAGCAATATGATTTCTTAAAACAATGAAAAAAAAACTGAGCATATGCACTCTCATTCTCTATTACTTTTATTACTGAATTTTGTCTATACTGTCACAGCATATAACTGTTACAATCCATATCTGTTTCAGTCCCTCTGAATTACATGGATAAGAATATATTTAATGTCTTCCAGTCAATACATAATGCCAATGTATCTCTGGTTATTTTGATTCTCTGAATCTCATTCCAAAGAGAGTTATTTAAACAATGGTTCCCTATCATTTTGATTAATTTATGCTCTTTACACTTATCCTCAGATTTGCTAGATACAAAATGCTTGTTTCTCACTTCCTATTAATGTATATAAGGTCTTAAACATGTACAAATGGTCTTATTTGAACCTACCTGTGACAGTTTCTCAACATGAGACAGTATCCAGAAAGGGAGATCAGACATATAAATTTTGAAAGTTAATAATGAGCTTCCCTTGTGGCTCAGCTAGTAAAGAATCTGCCTGCAATTTGAGAGACCTGGGTTCAATCCTGGGTTGGAAAGATCCCCTGGAGAAGGGAAAGTCTACCCACTCCAGTACCTGGCCTGGAGAATTCCATGGACTGTATAATCCATGGGGTTGCAAAGAGTTGGACATGACTGAGCAAGATTCAATTTTACTTCACTTTCTAAGGATAGAATGCTCCAGTCCTCAGTTCTTTTTACCAGAAGTCTCTTGATATCACCTGGTAAACTCTTTCTCATGTTTCACTTAAGTTCATTTCAATCGCTCAGTTGTCTCCTACTCTTTGTGACCCCGTGAAATACAGCATGCCAAGCCTCCCTGTCCATCACCAACTCACGGAGTTTACCCAAATTCATGTCCACTGAGTCGATGATGGCATCAAAATATCTCAATCTCTATCATTCCCTTCTCCTCTTGTCCCTAATCCCTCCCAGCATCAAAGTCTTTTCCAATGAGTCAGCTTTACGGATCAGGTGGCCAAAGTATTGGAGTTTCAGCTTCAACATCAGTCCTTCCAATGAACACTCAGGATTGATCTCCTCTAGGATAGACTGGTTGGATCTCCTTGCAGTCCAAGGGACTCTCAAGAGTCTTCTCCAACACCACAGTTCAAAAGCATCAATTCCTCGGTGCTCAGCCTTCTTCACAGTCCAACTCTCACATCCATACATGACCACTGGAAAAACAATATCCTTGACTAGACCAACCTTTGTTGACAAAATAACGTCTCTGCTTTTTAATATGCTCTCTGTGTTGGTTAGAACTTTCCTTCCATGGGGTAAGTGTCTTTTAATTTCATGGCTGCAATCACCATCTGCAGTGATTTTGGAGCCTCCCAAAATAAAGTCTGACACTGTTTCCACTGTTTCCCCATCTATTTCCCATGAAATGACGGGATCTTTGTTTTCTGAATCTTGAGCTCTAAGCCAACATTTTCACTCTCCTCTTTTACTTTTTCAAGAGGCTCTTTAGTTCGTCTTCACTTTCTGCCATAAGGGTGGTGTCATCTGCATATCTGAGGTTATTGACATTTCTCCCAGCAATTTTAATTCCAGCTTGTGCTTCTTCCAGCCCAGCGTTTCTCATGATGTATTCTGCATATAAGTTAAATAAGCAGGGTGACAATATACAGCCTTGACGTACTCCTTTCCCTATTTGGAACCAGTCTGTTGTTCCACGTTCAGTTCTAACTGTTGCTTCCTAACCTGCATACAGATTTCTCAAGAGGCAGGTCAGGTGGTCTAGTATTTCCATATCTTTCAGTTTTTTCCATGATTTATTGTGATACACATATTCAAATGCTTGGGCATAGTCAATAAAGCAGAAATAGATGTTTTTTCTGAACTCTCTTGCTTTTTCGATGATCCAGCAGATGTTGGCAATTTAATCTCTGATTCCTCTGCCTTTTCTAAAACCAGCTTGAACACCTGGAAGTTCATGTTTCATGTATTGTTGAAGCCTGGCTTGGAGAATTTTGAGCATCACTTTAGTAGCGTGTGAGATAAGTGCAATTGTGTGGTAGTTTGTGCTTTCTTGGCTTTGCCCTTCTTTGGGATTGGAATGAAAACTGACCTTTTCCAGTCCTGTGGCTACTCTTCAGTTTTCCAAATATACTGACATATTGAGTGCACACTTTCACAGCATCTTCTTTTAGATTTTGCAATAGCTCAACTGGAATTTCATTACCTAGCTTTGTTTGTAGTGATACTTCCTAAGGCCCACTTGATTTCACTTTCCAAGATGTCTGGCTCTAGGTGAGTGATTACACCATCATGATTATCTGGATCAAGAAGATTTTTTTTGTACATCTCTTCTGTGTATTCTTGTCACCTCTTTTTAATATCTTCTGCTTCTGTCGGGTCCCTACCATTTCTATCCTTTATTGAGCCCATCTTTGCATGAAATGTTCCCTTGGTATCTCTAATTGTCTTAAAGAGATCTCTAGTCTTTCCCATTCTGTTGTTTTCCTCTATTTTTTTGCATTGATCACTGAGGACGGCTTTCTTATCTCTGTTTGCTATTCTTTGGAACTTTGCATTCAAATGGTTATATTTTTCTTTTTCTCTTCTTCTCCTTTGCTTTTTGTTTTTCTTCTTTTCACAGCTGCCTGTAAGGCCTCCTCAGACAGCCATTTTGCTTTTTTGCATTTCTTTTTTTTAAGGATAGCCTTGATCACTGCCTCCTATACAGTGTCATGAACCTCTGTTCATAGTTCTTTGGGCACTCTGTCTATCAGATCTAGTCCCTTAAATCTATCTCTCACTTTCATTGTATAATCATAAGGGATATTATTTAGGTCACATCTGAAAGGCCTAATGGTTTTCTCCACTATTTCAATTTCAGTCTGGATTTTGCAATAAGGATTTCATGATCTGAGCCACAGTCAGCTCCCAGTCTTGTTTTTGCTGACTGTATACAACTTCTCCATCTTTGGCTGCAAAGAATATAATCAATCTGATTTCAGTGTTGGCCATCTGGTGCTGTCCTTTTGCAGAGTCTTCTCTTGTGTTGTTTGAAGAGGGTGTTTGCTATTACCAGTTTGTTCTCTTGGCAAAACTCTATTAGCCTTTCCCCTGCTTCATTCTGTACTCCAAAGACAAATTTGCCTGTTACTCCAGGTATTTCTTGACTTCCTACTTTTGCGTTCCAGTGCCCTATAATGAAAACGAAATCTTTTGGGGGTGTTAGTTCTAAAAGGTCTTGTAGGTCTTCCTGCTGCTGCTGCTGCTAAGTCATGTCAGTCGTGTCTGACTCTGTGCGAACCCACAGACGGCAGCCCACCAGGCTCCCCTGTCCCTGGGATTCTCTAGGCAAGAACACTGGAGTGGGTTGCCATTTCTTTCTCTAATATATGAAAGTGAAAAGTGAAAGTGAAGTAGCTCAGTCGTGTCCGACTCTTAGCCACCCCATGGACTGCAGCCCACCAGGCCCCTCTGTCCATGGGATTTTCCAGGCAAGAGTACTGGAGTTGGGTGCCAGTGCCTTCTCAGTAGGTCTTCCTAGAACCATTTAACTTCAGCTTCTTCAGTGTTACTTGTCAGGGCATGGAGTTGGATTTCCATTATATAGAATGGTTCACTTTGGAAAAGAACAGATCATTCTGTCGTTTCAGAGATTACATCCAAACACTGCACTTTGGAGTCTTTTTGTTGACTATGATGGCTACTTCATTTCTTCTCAGGGATTCCTGCCCACAGTAGTAGATATAGTGGTCATCTGAGTTAAATTCCCCCATTCTAGTCCATTTTAGTTCGCTGATTCCTAGAATGTTGACATTCACTCTTGCCATCTCCTGTTTGACCACTTCTAATTTGCCTTGATTCATGGACCTAACATTTCAGGTTCCTATGCTCTTTACAGCATCGAACCTTGCTTCTATCACCAGTCACATCCACAACTGAGTGTTGTTTTTGCTTTGGCTCTATCCTTTCATTCTTTCTGGAGTTATTTCTTCACTGATCTCCAGTATCATACTGGGCACCTACCAACCTGGGTAGTTCATCTTCAGTGTGCTATCTTCTTGCGTTTTCATACTGTTCATGGGGTTCTCAAGGCAAGAATACTCAAGTGGTTTGCCATTCCCTTCTCCAGTGGACCACATTCTGTCAGACCTCTCCACCATGACCTGTCCATCTTGGGTGGCCCCACATGGCATGGCTTAGTTTCATAGAATTAGACAAGGATGTGGTCCATGTGATCAGATCTGCTATTTTTCTGTGATTGTGGTTTCAGTCTGTCTGCCCTCTGATGCCCTCTCTTAACGCCTTCTGTCTTACTTGGCTAATGTTTTCAAATTTACTTACCCTGTCCTTTGTTTATATTGGTGTTTTCCTCGTCACAAATCCACCAGAGATTATCTTACATTTCTTTCCAGAAAAATATTGACACAATGCAGATTTTATGGTTGTTTATTTTCATCCTTTTAAATTTGGGGGTAATGTAAGTAACTTTCCCACCTAGTTTGTCTGTACATTTGTGGAAATAATGTTCATACATTTCTGATTTTTCTATCTAGTTGCTCTGTCTAAAAAATTATACTGCAATAATGTCATCTTGCCATATAACTCTTCAATGGAATTATATTTGATTCTGCTCCACTTTAACTGCATTGATGTCAACTTTTGACATTTGATGGCCTCTTTGGGAACTCAAGGAAGTATTTGAAGTGACTTGGGTATTGAATTCATATTTGTATTTTAAAGCAGCACATTTAAAATTTAGTTTTCATATAATACATTTAATATTATTACAAAATCTTGGCATTTTAATTATTAACCTTATAATTAATATGTAGCAAATATTTGTTTATTTCTGTTGCTTCTGGGTGAAAAATACAAACTAAATAATCCTTAGATCTATTTTCAATTTTAGTCAATAAAATTTCTTTAAATAGGTGGTACCATTTATACAGCAGTTTAATATTAATGTATTTCTTGTTAATATTATAAATATCTAATTGAGCAACTTTATATCCAAATAATCTACCTACACAAATATTTAACAACTCATAAATGTCATAGGGGGATTTAAAATTCAAGTAAATCTAATAAATTTATATATAGAAACAAAAATTTTCAGATATGCTTCAAACTTAAATTATCTGACATATTTCTAACTTAAAGCCCATTTAGATTAAACTATACT
>SJYA01000060.1:233562-273958 GCA_006410615.1 Neotragus moschatus | reverse complement strand
TGTATTTTTCATGTATTTAATAACTTATATAACTTATATATAACTTATATAACTTATATAATAATTTTAAATATATTTCTAATTTTAAAACAAAACTATAAATATGAAGACAATTTGATATATTACAGAAATTTTAATAATGTCATTAGAGGGTTGGAAAGAGAAATCTGTTAAGGGGAGGATCAAAATTTGGTATCTTAAGAGCTTCATTACTGAGTCAATCATACATGACTACAAAATCTCAGATAGGCTGATCAGAATTTTTTACTATTATTATCAAATTTGATCTAGTGTATAACCAGTATGATCAATTCTGATTGAAAATATTGAATAATTTTTATAGTTATTGCTCAAAAAGGTATTACTTTATAGACTGTTAAAGAACTCAGTTTCACAACTTGTGTCTTCTGAGTTCTGGTTACAACTATATATTATTCTTCTGATTTAAGTCCAAGGAAATCTATTCATCTATCTAGACTGTATCATCATTTCGGCTAGATACATAAGAGTGAATTGTGAGTTAAATAAATGGGAGTAAATTGTTGCATAGATCGTTCTATTTTATTGCATAGTAGATATTTCTCATACATTATAATGAAAGTGAAGGTGAACGTCAATCATCGTGTGNATTTAAGTCCAAGGAAATCTATTCATCTATCTAGACTGTATCATCATTTCGGCTAGATACATAAGAGTGAATTGTGAGTTAAATAAATGGGAGTAAATTGTTGCATAGATCGTTCTATTTTATTGCATAGTAGATATTTCTCATACATTATAATGAAAGTGAAGGTGAACGTCAATCATCGTGTGTGACTCTTTGCAACCCATGGACTATACAGTCCATGGAATTCTCCAGGCCAGAATACTGGAGTGGGTAGCCATTCCCTTGTCCAGGAGATCTTTTAAACCCAGGGACTGAACCCAGGTCTCCCACATTACAGACAGATTCTTTACTAGCTGAGCCACCAGGGAAGCCCAAGAATACTGGAATGGGTAGCCTATCCGTTCTCTAGCAGATATCTTTGACCCAAGCATTGAGTCGGGGTCCTCTACATTGCAGCTGGATTTTTTACCAGCTGAGCTACTAGGGAAGCTCTAAGTGGTTACAATTTGTAAGTTGTGCTTTTGACTTATTTCTTAGATGAGTATCCCAGTATCTGTTACACTGGGACAATATACGCGCTGCTATTTAAGGTAGTGCTGCCAAAAAGTGACTTCTGTTGGCTGGGTGCTTTTGTTTGACTAGTCAACCATAAATGCCATCAAAAAGAAATGGTAAAGCCTCTGTAATATGTAAGGGTTTGGAAAGAAACATTTTACTTGTTATGTACATATATATATATATGTATATATATATAGAATATATATACATATATATATATATATTCTATAGCTTTGGGGAGCAAACCATAAACTACCTCAAAGTTTTTCATATTACCCAAGTGAAGCACAATAAAATTTGGTTTGATAAAATATTTATTGGTGACATGCGTAAATTTAAACCTCTATAATGAGGTAAAATAAAGGAAAGTCTGAATTGCAGTGTATCTGAAAATTGAAGCTTGTAGGTGTTTCCCTAAAGACAAAAATGACAGAAGAGCCAGTGGCCTGATAATTGCACCCCATGAAGATCAAAGACCTAAAAGATAAAAAGGGATCCTCTCAGAGAGCCTAAACAGGTCCTTCAGGACAATGATTGACAAAGTCATTCTTCACCTTAGACACACATTGGGAAGATAATGAGGTCACCAGAGAGGACTGGGCATACTTCTTGGGTTTTGTATAAAGGGTTCTGAGAATAGAATTTTCTGGGAACACTTAATCCAAACCCTTATAAAAAATGTAGTGGTCGATCATTGCACTAATAAAATCATTAGTGATTTTAAATATTTAATAACTTACCAAACGCTCCTAAAATTTTGAAAATTCTAATAAGTTATTAAATATATGAATAAGATCAAATATGTTGCTAATTGTAATCTCTTGGTATCTTGAGCCTTTATCCTTTGATGAAAAAATAGCTTTGTATCATGAAGAAATGGATCCAGAATATTGAGTTTAATATGGTGACTAAGGAATTGGATAGTTTTAAGTGGTGAGAAGGTGTGTGTGGGTGTCTGTGTGTGTTTGTGTAAGAACTGTGAACCAAATATTTAGTGATCAGAAACATGAAACAAAGCCATTAGTGCTTTCACAAAATACTTTAAAATATCCACAATCACTTTAAAGATTGGACTTCTCTGCTCCTTCAAGTTGTGTGTGACATGTTGTCTTCCCATTGGACAATACAACATGAGTATAAATGACGTGTGTTATTTCTAGGTGGAAGTTAGAATAGGTAGGGAGAAGGCAATGGCACCCCACTCCAGTACTCTTGCCTGGAAAATCACATGGATGGAGGAGCCTGGTAGGCTGCAGTCCATGGGGTCACAAAGAGTCGGACACGACTGAACGACTTCAGTTTCACTTTTCACTTTCATGCATTGGAGAAGGAAATGGCAACCCACTCCAGTGTTCTTGCCTGGAGAATCCCAGGAACAAGGGAGCCTGGTGGGCTGCCGTCTCTGGGGTCACACAGAGTCGGACACGACTGAAGCGACTTAGCAGCAGCAGCAGAATAGGCAGTTCATGATTTACATCGTCTAGAATAGAGCTTGTAGATGACTTTTACCTCCCATTGAAGTACTGAGAAAAAGAAAATTATATCAGGTCAGCCTTCTACTGACCAATTTAATATTAAATTACAGCAGTATGGTATGAAATCCAGAAGCCCTCTGAGAGAGAATTTAAAGGTAATTTCATCTCCTGGAGGGCATAGCATGCTGAAAAATTAGCACAACATCTCATTATTAGAATAGTGAGATTTACACCTTGACAAGTCTTTGGGGGAAAAAAAAAAGTACTTTATAAGAAAAGGAGTGGAATCCTGAAATACATGGAGACATTTAGGTAGATGCTCCTAAAATTTTGAAAATTCAGAATATCTGAATTGTCTGGGCTAAAATATTTATTTGCTTCCATCTTGGTATAGATGAGCAGATTCTCTTTTTTATAAACCATGAGGAAGATACCTTTAAAAGTACTTCTTGCCTTCCTCCTGTGCCAACATTCTCTTGTTCCTTTTACTCAGGCCATTTGTAAAGTATACTAGCAACATCAAATTCACCTGGAAATATATTGGAAATACCAATTCACCTGGAAATATATTGAAAATACCAATTCTTAGGTCCTGTCCCAAATCTAATAATGGGGGAAGGGTTGTCAATCTATATTTTACTAAACTTTCTAGGTCTTTCTGATGTATGAAACAGTTTGAGAACCTCTGTTTTAAGGTTTTTTTTTAATATATTATTGGAGTATATTTGATTTACAATTTTGTATTAGTTTCATGTATACAGCAAAGTGAATTGGCTATATGCATACATATATCCACATTTTTTTTTTTTAGATTCACTTTCCGTAGAGGGCATTTCAGTGTACTGAATAGAGTTTCCTGTACTATACAGTAGGCGCAATATTTATTAGTTATTTATTTTATATATAGTAGTGTGTGTATGTCAATCCCAATCTTCCATTTTATCCCTGTTTATCCCCTGGTAACCATACTTTTGATTTCTGCATCCATGACTTTATCTCTGTTTTGTAAATAAGTTCATTTGTTCAGAACCTCTGCTTTAAATAGAGTAGCACTTCCCCTGCTTTGGAGGAGAAGGCATTATACCTTTACAGATATTTGTCATAAGACATCAGTCATGTCTGACTCTGTGAGACCCTATGGACTGCAGCCTGCCAGGATCTTCTGTCCATGAGATTCTCCAGGCAAGAATACTGAAGTGGGTTGCCATGCCTTCCTCCATGGGATCTTCCTTACCCAGGGGTCAAACCTGCGTCTATTACGTCTAGCATGAATTGACAGGTGGCTTCTTTACCACTGGTGCCACCTGGGAAGCCCTTATGGATATTTACGAACTGGCTAATATAGAAAATGGAAGAAACGCCTGAAAATGAATCTTTACGGTGCTAAATTGGAGCTGATTTAGAGACTATAAAGCTGGATAATAGATAACTTTTATATGAGGTCTCTTTATGGTTTAAAAAGTCTGAAATGAGTTTAATATTCTTTTGGAATAGTTTCTAAAAACTTGAAAATGGCTTATGGTAACTAGTTGGAAATTTGGGGGCCTGTCTTATTAAAAAAAAATGAGGGTGGGTATAAATATACAAATAGCAGAACATTTTTTGTTTACATAAAACCAGATAGTCTGTTGTTGTTCAGTCACTAGGTCATGTCTGATTCTTTGTGACCCAATGGATTGTAGAATACCAGGCTCCTTTGTCCTGCACTATCTCCTGCAGCTTGCCCAAATTACTCTCCACTGAATCAGTGATGCTGTCTAACTATCTTTTCCTCAGCTGCCCCCTTCTCCTCCTGCCTTCAGTCTTTCCCAGCATCAGGGTCTTTACTAATGAGTTGACTCTTCACATCAGGTGACCAATTGGAGCTTCAGCTTCAGCAGTAGTCCTTCCAAAGAATATTCAGGGTTGTTTGTTTGTTTGTTTGTTTAAAAACAAACAAACAAACAAAAAAACATAAAACATTGATTTGGTTTGATCTCCTTAACAGTACAAGGAACTCTCAAGAATCTTCTACAGCACCACAGTTTGAAAACATGGATTCTTTGGCGCTCAGCCTTCTTTAGGGTCCAACTCTCAAATCCATATGTTCCTACTGAAAAACCTTCACTTTGACTACATGCACCTTTGTCAGGAAAGTGATATATCTGCTTTCTAATGTGTTGTTTAGGTTTGTCATAGTTTTCCTTCCAGATAATCTACTAGCTGACTGTATTCCACAGGTGAGATTTAAACAAAAGAACCAGAACTAGATAATAGTCAAAGCATCAATGACAGATTTATTTTAGTAATTATTATAATAGAGGAAAGAGATTTTAGTATAGAACTGAGCTCAGCTTCAAATACAGCAAAGAGATATGGGAATTCATCATAGAGGAATAGGCTGATGATGTAATTGGATGGAAAATTGCTAATAGGATACACAAGGATAGAACCAACTTAATAGTATCCTTGCTGAACACAGACCAAGGTAAGGATGACTTATTATGATTCTTTGCCAATACTGGACTGGGAAAGTCACAGGCAGAACAGGGTCCATGGTTAAGATCTAGTAGAGAAGAGGGCTCAGAGGAACTTGACTAAAGTTTGGTCAAGAAGTCTATATTGGTCCAGAGGATCTCCTTTACCTAAGTGATAAGGAATTCAAAGGTAGCTGTCTCTTGTAGTTCAAGGTTGATGGAATTGGAAATGTAATCATGAAGCTGGACTCATTATGACAATGGAATGGCAGGGTTTTAGAATAAAAGTAGTTACATAGTGGCACTGAACTCTTTAAGATGCAAGGTAAAAATATTTATCAAAATAGGCAGCAAGACTAGAAATGCAATCAAGAAGTTCTACAGAGAGAGTTAATGTATCATTGTGTGTCTCAGCACAAAAAAAATCATTCAGACAATAAGAACATTTCTTGATTTCTATAATTTAAAAAGATCAGAAGTTAACACTTGACTGTAAATTACTCCAAGGGAAAAGAAGAATTCAGTTTCCAAACATGAACCAGTCCTTAACTACTGACTCTCACTGTGATATGATTGATCCAAGAACTATGTCTTCTTTAATATTCATCAGAGATGAGCATCAAATCAGTTCTTATATACCTAAATGGACAGCAGTATATAGATTCTTACCAGGACTTTATTATCTTATGCTTACTCTCATAATATAGCATGAAGGACTATTTATTATTTGGAAATTATGAAGAACTTCATGCGAGGTTATTATATTAACAACATCATGTTGAGCAGACCTGAAAGATAAGGAGTTGAATGTCCTCTAGTTGGGTGCCATCAGTAGATATATAGACATCAGAGAGTGACAGACACATTTGACAGGTCTTGATTAGAATTATAAAATTTATAGGAGTCAGTTGTAATGCATTATACTGAGATATCCTCCCTAAGGTAAAGAAAAGGTATTGCATCTTGACCTATCACTATGAAAGAGGCACTGCAATTGGTAAGCTTTCTTCAGCTTGCTCGGGCTTTCCGCAGGTCAAACAGAAATACTAGAGAGTTAATGTTCCCAAGAGCAGCTCTCAACAAAGGTCAGACATTGATTTGGTTGATAAATATCCAAGCTTCCTTGCCTCTTTGGTGGAATTGCTCAAAGCATGTTCTATTCTATTTCCTCACACTTACACAGTGGAATTAAGCTTTATTTTCCCACAGTGGTAACTTGTTTAATAATGTATCCCTTTAGGACTTTCCTCCTCATCTCACATCCCCAAACTCCTATCAATGTTACCTCGGATTACATCCTAAATATTGAAAATTTGTTTGTAGTATAATCTTTGTCACAGTGTCTGCTTCTGTGTCATCCTGTATTAGATAACCTTTAGTGAAGAATAGTAGCCCTGCTTGTGGGAAAATATGTAGTTATATTAGAATTTTTAGCATTCACCTTTAGTAAGATTTATAAGGCAACTTTCGGAGGAGGCAATGGCACCCCACTCCAGCACTCTTGCCTGGAAAATCCCATGGGCAGAGGAGCCTGGTAGGCTGCAGTCCATGGGGTTACGTGCGAAGAGTTGGACATGACTCAGCGACCTCACTTTCACTTTTCATTTTCATACATTGGAGAAGGAAATGGCAACCCACTCCAGTGTTCTTGCCTGGAGAATCCCAGGGGTGGAGACCCTTGTAGGCTGCCGTCTATGGGGTTACACAGAGTCGAACACGACTGGAGCGACTTAGCAGCAGCAGCATAAAATAACTTTGCTAAAATTGTAATGATAAATTGAAGACATCCCTTCTCTATCCCCCCCCAAATGCTAGATGCAACTGTTGTCTCCTTAAATCTTTTATTATTTAATCTCTCTTAGATGCTATTTTATTCCCTTTTGTAATTACAGTCATTCTCCACATCACAATATACTTCTTGAAGACAAAGATGTATTCATTATTGTCTATATAATTTTTAACAACTTTCTACAATGTCTAATACCTTCTGTGTTTGGTAGATTGGTTGAATTAATAAATTCCTTGCCTTTAATATTACTAAACCAATAATGCTAACAAATACATTTAATACAGTTTTTACAAAAAGACATTTTTTATTTTTGTGAAAATGTGACATGAAGACAGGGATTAATTTACAAATAACTCTATAACTATCTCCATCTCCAGTGCATAGGTAAATGTTATTGCTTTCAGTTCAGTTCAGTCACTCAGTCATGTTCGACTCTTTGCAACCCCATGAACTGCAGCATGAAGGCCTACCAGTCCATCACCAATTTCTGGAGTAAATCTAGACTCGTGTGCATTGAATCAGTGATGCCATCCAACCATCTCATCCTCTGTCGTCCCCTTCTCCTCCTGCCCTCAATCTTTCCCAGCATCAGGGTCTTTTCCAATGAGTCAGCTCTTTACATCAGGTGGCCAAAGTACTGGGATTTCAGCTCAACATCAGTCCTACCAATGAACACCCAGGACTGATCTCCTTTAGGATGGACTGTTTCCATCTCCTTGCAGTCCAAGGGACTCTCAAGAGTCTTCTCCAACACCACAGTTCAAAAGCATCAATTCTTCTGTGCTCAGCTTTCGTTATAGTCCACCTCTCACATTCACACATGAGTACTTGAAAAACCAAAGCCTTGATTAGATAGATCTTTGTCGACAAAGTAATGTCTCTGCTTTTTAATATGCTGTCTAGGTTTGTCAGAACTTTCCTTCCAAGGAGTAAATATCTTTTAATTTCATGGCTGCAATCACCATCTGCAGTGATTATGGAGCCCAGAAAAATAAAGTCTGACACTGTTTCCCCATCTATTGGCCATGAAGTGACGACACCGGGTGCCATGATCTTTGTTTCCTGATGTTGCGCTTAAAGCCAACTATTTCACTCTCCTTTTTCACTTTCAACAAGACGCTCTTTTAGTTCTTCACTTTTTGCCATAAGGGTAGTATTATCTACATATCTGAGGTTATTGATATTTCTCCCGTNCAGTTCCTCTGTGTATTCTTGCCACCTGTTCTTAATATCTTCTGCTTGTGTTAGATCCATACCATTTCTGTCTTTATCAAGCCCATCTTTGCATGAAATATTCCCTTGGTATCTCTAATTTTCTTGAAGAGATCTCTAGTTTTTCCCATTCTATTGTTTTCCTTTATTTCTTTGCATTGATCACTGAAGAAGGCTTTCTTATCTCTTCTTGCTATACAGTTATAATTGCTAAAAATTAAAATCAATCAAATGTCCATTAGTGCTAGAGTAATTAAAATGTGTTATATGCATTCCTAAATAGCAGTAATACTGGTCTACTGCTATACTTATATACTCAGATTAAGACAGATGAAAATATTATGATAAGTGGGAAAAAAAAAACACATCCAATTGTAAACGGTGCATTTTTTCATTTATACATGCAGTTCAAATTCAGGAAAAATTAATATATTATACTTCCCTGGTGACTCAGAGGTTAAAGCATCTACCTACAATGCNTTATATACTCAGATTAAGACAGATGAAAATATTATGATAAGTGGGAAAAAAAAAACACATCCAATTGTAAACGGTGCATTTTTTCATTTATACATGCAGTTCAAATTCAGGAAAAATTAATATATTATACTTCCCTGGTGACTCAGAGGTTAAAGCATCTACCTACAATGCAGGAGACCTGGGTTCAATCCCTGGGTTGGGAAGATCTTCTGGAGAAGGAAATGGCAACCCACTCCAGTACCCTTGCCTGGAAAATCTCATAGACGGAGGAGTACGCTAGAGTACAGTCTATGGGGTCGCAAAGAGTCAGACACGACTGAGTGACTTCACTTAACTTCACAAATCAGAATATCTGTGAGCTTTATATAGGAATTATTGACTGGAATGTGACATGAAAACTTCATATTACATAATGTGAAGTTCATATTACATAATGTTTATTCTATTATGAATGAAATTATTCATAGATTAGTTCCATGCTTAATTAGATAATGTTATTTAAATGGATGTCTTATAATATGGCTCTCAATAGACATATTTTTAATGGTTAATGTTTGTATCAGTTAATTTTTCATCTAAAAATTTAAATACATATTTTTAAACATAGCAGAATCATAAGTTATTCAATCTATTTTGTGAATTTAAGCATGTTTATTCCTAGCTCTAGCTAATAATGTTATAAAATTACACTGTTGATTCTAAAAATGTATTAAAATATTTTAATCATAACACATATTATTGACAGAATTTTAGGTTGCATGTCCTGGAAAAAATGAACAAATAACTCTGCTTAGAGGAGGAATAAGCTCTTCTATTTTCCAAAGTTCTAATCCTAAAATCATAGAGCTGTGGTGATTCAGAGAAGTAAAAGATACTGTTTTAATTTTAAAGCCAACCACAGAGATGGAATTAACTGGAGAGTAATATCATAATTCACAAATGATTGCAGAATTTAGGGAAAAGTAGAATATATATAAGATTTTATAACATAAATTTGGTTTGATATTAAAAAGGCATGAAATATATTTCAGGTAATTCAATAAATATGAACAGTAACATGGAAGCAAAAATTTCAATGATATTAATAGGCATTCTTAGCTTAGTTACAGTTATAGATTAAAGAATGTACATTATTAAATCTTTGTATTTTCATTCAAAATATTCCTTCAGTTTAAAATTCTAATCAACAAATGCATGTTTGTATAAGATACTGTGATTTTCAAACGTGATTTGTTTACTTTTTTTCCTAGGATACATAAAAAAAAAAGCAAGTAAACAGAAAAACAAATACATTGCTACAATTTATGTGTTCTGCCTGTGTTCTTTTCTAGGTGTTTTGTAATTTCAGGTTTAGGTCTTTAGTCCCTTTTGAGTTCATTTTTGTATATGGTATGAAGAAATGTTCTAATCTCATTCTTTCACATGTAGTTTAGTTTTCCCAGCACCATTTATTGAATAGACTGTCTTTTCTTGATTGTATATTCTTATCTCATTGTCTTGGATTAATTGACCATATGTTTATGGGTTTATTTTTGGGCTCTCTATTCTGTTTCATTGACCCTTGTGTCTTTTTGTGTATGCCAGTACCATATTGTTCTGAGTATTGTAGCTTTGTAGTACTGTATAATTCAGCTATGATAATTTTGGGTAAATATTTGGAAAAAACAAAAACTCTGATTCAAAATAATACATGCATCCTGATGTTCACAGTAGCACTATTTACAAGAGTCAAGATACAGAAGTAACCTAAGTGTCCATCAACAGATGAATGAATACAGATGTGCTGCATGCACATATACACACATACAATAGAATTTTACTCTGCTTTAAAAAAATAATGAAAGTCCACCATTTGTAGCAATGTGGATGGATCTATAAATATTATGCTTAATGAAATAAGTCAGACAAAGAAAGATAAATATTGCACGATACTACTTCTATGTAAAATCTAAAAAAATGAATATATGCAGTAAAACAGAAACTCATTCACAGATATTGTAAACTAGTGGCTACCAGTGGAAAAGTGACAGGGGGAGATATAAAATAGGAGTTAGGAACTAAGAGACACAGACTACTATGTATAAGTTAGATAAGCAAGAAGGATATTGTCCAGCACAGGGAATTATTACCAATATTTTTTAATACTTTTAGTGGAGTATAATCTATAAAACTACTGAATAACTATGCTGTACACCTGAAGCAAATATAATATTTTACATTAATTGTACTTCAATGGAAATTAAAAAATAAAAGAGCAAGATTAGATTACCATCTTTTGATTCAGTACATAAATAACCCCGTGACAAATAAGAAAATTTATAAACTAAAAAAATAAAAATGACTACTCAATATATAAATTACACAGAGTAGGAATTAAGGAGTAGGAAATTGAAACAATAGTATATATTAATTTTGTGAACTATCCTGATAATATCTCCTAAGGACAGGTTTGAATATACAGGAATGGTCATTGTAGCCAGTTTTTGTTCTACAATAAAACTGAAAACAATCTTCCATTTTAAGATTTTGGGCATAAGTGAATAAAAGCAGTTTCTCCATTACAGTGTTCTATTGAGTACTGTGCACAAGAACAAGTTGTAAGGGAAAAAAATGATAGAAAAAGAAAATGAGAGTGATAAAGGAGAGAGAAATTTCTTTGTACATTTTGTTAAATTCATTGTGAAAACAGCAACTGATAAATACAACATATAGGCTATGATCCTATTTGCAGAAACAAAGCAACATATTTATTGTATATATATGTGTACACATTCCTATATGTAAGATACTTGGAAATTACACACAAGTTTTGAGCATTCTTACAGGGAGTATTTGATTATCAGAATGTTTCTGATGTGCCCTTTTTCTTGTTCCTTACACGCTAATTGGAGAAGGAAGTGGCAACCCACTCTGATACTCTTGCCTGGAAAATTCCATGGACTGAGGAGCCTGGTAGGCTACAGTCCAAGGGGTCACAAAAAGGTTGGACATGACTGAGTGACTTCACTCTCTCACTTTCTCACTTTACACACTAATACACAGATACAACTATGGAATTTGTGGGAAGGAAGGAAAGAAAATGATGGAGTGAACCAAGGCAGTGGGGGTGGGGGTTGGGGGGGAGATGAAAGCCTATTGTGTGGTGATCTGAGTTGTTATGTTTCTTATTTTCCTCTTAGAATAGACAAATGTCGATACAACTATCTTGAGATTATGAGTACTATAGTGCCATAACTTTATTCATGTGGATTTTGGCCAACATTCCTAGGATTTGAAACTGGGTAAGTTGACAAACTCAAAAGTATTATAAACTCAGATGCATACGAGTCAGATACCTACTCAGCATTACATATTACTACTAATTTCAAGAAGACAAGCAATTAAGAAGCAGAGGAAAAGTAGATGTCTGGGACAGTGAAGGCAGCACCCAGAGTCTCTTGCTTTTGAACCAAACACACATCTCTAGGTAAGAGTACCATCATGGGATATTTAGTTTATAAAATATCTCTGTTTTGTATATCAAATAGTAGCATAGTTTATGTGATCTTATTTGGGAATTCTGTCTCATAAATCAATATTATCAAGATTTGTTTGTAGTAATCAATGCTAAAAAAAGACCAAAAGTATTATATAGAAAAGCATTCTTTTCTTATACATCATTTATCTACTTCTCAGAAGTTACAGTAATCATGTTTACAAAACATGACATCAACTCTCTTCTAGTTCTCCCCCTGAAGCCTCTGTATTGAGAGATAAATAAGTCCCAGATCAGTTACTTTAACTTCTTTTTCCTCATTGGGTATAGAGATCCACATCCTGGGAGTAGAGTGATAACAACATCTATTTTTTTGGAGATTTTAGCAAAGTTTCATAGAAAAGTAGCATTCATGGGTCATATGATATACCGTGGTGTATCACAGTAATTTAAAGACTTTCAAACTTCAAAATCTAATAAATGATTGTTCTGTTACTTCAGAATGATGCAAATGCATGCATTATCATTGGGCCATGGCAAACATTATTAGTCTATTAATATAAGTATGTCAAAATTGACAGGTAGAAAGATAAGTTCTATCAATTATTGTGCCTTTTCTTTGTGTCACCACAAAACTAAGTCAAACAGAAGTGCTTGTGTTCTGGGATGCTAGGAAAGCATTCATGTTTATTTAAATATGATTTCAATCTTCAGGTGTTTATAAGAATCATACTTGAATACATTTCATGATAAGAATTTATATTTACATCTTCAGTGTGACACAGATAAGATTGTTTGATGCATGAAACAGCAATAATTCACAACCCATGTCCTAAAAATAATTCTAATACAAATATGCAAATAACACAGAGGACACAATTTAAAAGATAACCCTGTGGAAAATCATAATTTACTTGAACAAGATCAAATGAATCTTTTATAATCACATAAAATTCTCTGGGATAAATGAAAAGAAAAAATAATTAATTCAGCACCAGAGCTTACATGATGTTAGAAATGAATGCAATAAGTGAACACACTCTATGAACTAGTCAAATAACTAGAAAAATATTTAAAACTATAGTAGAATCAAACTCACCAATTTCTTTGTCAACTCTCTCAAAATTGGTTCCTGGTCTCATAAATCTGAAGTTTCTTTTCGAGCTGTGTACATAATATTCATAGACATATTATTAGAGTAAAGAAAACAAACTTCAAATATAGTAGTATTTTTCTGAGGGCTGCTTTAAAATCATTAATAACAATGACAGTATGAAAATTCAAGGATAAAGAACAAAGTACACTCTAATGGAAAACACTGAATATAGAAGTGTCTTTTAAAACTAAGGTAAAGAGGACTTAGCTCTGAAGATGAATAAAAATCTAGCAATTTTTCTCTTAAATTCATCAATTTATATAGTATATGTGTGTGCCTTTGTACTCAGTCATGTCTGACTGTTTGCAGCCCTGTGGACTGCACTTCACTTGGCTCCTCTGTCCAAGGAATTTTGCTGGCAAGAAAACTGGAGTGAGTTGCCATTTCCTTCTCCAGGGGATATTCCCAACCCAGGGATCAAACCCGTGTCTCCTGTGTCTCCTCCATTGGCAGGCAGATTCTTTACTTCTGAGCCACGTGGAAAACCAACTAAGTGTACCTATTATGGGCCAGGATCTATTCTAGGTACTAGGTTATAGTGAGAAATGAGACAGAGAATGTCTCTACTCTTTCACTGTAAAGTCCATTAAGAAATCATGGAAAACAAGCAAACAAAAAGCACTGTCAAAAAGGAAGATGACTGAAAATGTTTGTGCAGAGATGCTACAGAGAATGATACAATAGGCAGTGTTTTAGAACCATTTTGAATGAGAGGAGAAAGCCCTTCTGAGATGGTAACCTAAAGCTGAGATTTGAATGCCATGAAATTGGCAACATAAGACATTCCAACCAGAGAGGATACAAAAGCCCTGAGGAGAGAATGCATTTAACATGATCAGTGTACTATAATAAAACTAATATAGTGGAAATAAGGGAGGCTACTTAAAGAGACAGAAGTTGAGCCCAGAAAAGTCATTAGGGTCTTTGTACTAGGAAGAGAATAATACATCACTATATTCTTCAAGTGCATGAATCATAAATGTTTACTTCAGTTCAGTCACTCGGTCATGTCTGACTCTGCGACCCCATGAATCGCAGCATGCCAGGCCTCCCTGTTCATCACCATCTCCTGGAGTTCACTCAAACTCTTGTCCATCAAGTCAGTGATGCCATCCAGCCATCTCATCTTCTGTTATCCCCTTTTCCTCCTGCTCTCAATCCCTCCTAGCATCAGAATCTTTTCCAATGAGTCAACTCTGCACATGAAGTGGCCAAAGTACTGGAGTTACAGCTTTAGCATCATTCCTTCCAAAGAACACCCAGGGCTGATCTCCTTTAGAATGGTTTGATCTCCTTGCAGTCCAAGGGACTCTCAAGAGTCTTCTCCAACACCACAGTTCAAAAGCATCAATTAGACGCTCAGCTTTCTTCACAGTCCACTCTCACATCCATACATGACCACTGGAAAAACCATAGCCTTGACTAAACAGATCTTTGTTGGCAAAGTAATGTTCACTTAGGTAGTGATAAGTTATTTAAATAAAGTTCAAAATTACTAATGCATTTGTTTCCTCTGATTTAATTGATCCTATCACTCTTACTCTTTTTTGTGTATGCTTACTTATCTTGCTATATGCTGTGCTTAGTAGTCAGTAGTATCTGATTTTTTGTAACCTCATGGACTGTAGCTGCCAGGATCTGTCTATGGGGATTTTCCAGTCAAGAATATTGGAGTGGGTTGTCATGCCCTCCTCCAGGGGATCTTCCCAGCCTGGGGACTGAACCAAGGTCTTCTGCAATGCAATCAGATTCTTTATCAGCTAAGCCACCAGGAAAACCAATGAATACTGGAACAGGTAGACTATCCCTTCTCTAGGGGATCATCTAGGAATCTAACTCAGGTCTCCTGCATCGCAGACGGATTCTTTACCAGCTTAGCTACAAGGGAAGCCCATCTTGCTATACAGCTGTGATATGTAATTTTTAGACTGAAAGACTTAAATTGTATTATTTATTTTTATGATATTAGTATTTGCATATAGTTGAAAGCAAAAGAAGATAAGACCTAATTGAAATGACTTCCCTTGTAGTTCAATCAATAAAGAATCTGCCTGCAATGCAGGAGACCTAGTTCGATCCCCAAGTCCGGAAGATCCTCTGGAGAAGAAAATTGCAACCCATTCTAGTATTCTTGCCTGGAGAATTGCATGGACAGAGGAGCCTGGCAGGCTACAGGCCATTGGGTTCCAAGAGTTGGACATGACTTAATGACTAAATCACCACCACAATTAAAAAAAAAATAACATTGAGTGCCTACAAGTCAGGATCAGAAAATGCATTTTCTAAAGCAGTTATATCTTATCCATTTTCTATTGGTGGTGGTGGTTTAGTAACTAAGTTATGTCTGACTGTTTGCCACCCTATGGACTGTAGCCTACCAGGCTCCTCTGTCCATAGGGATTATCCCAGCAAGAATACTGGAATGCATTGCCATTTCCTTTTTCAGGCTTCTTCCCTAACCATGGATCAAACTTGTGTCTCCTGAATTGCAGGTTAATTATTTAACAAATTAATACCCACTCAGAAGTTTAAGACTTAAAAAAAAGCAAAAATTTTTATCTGTCAGTTCTTGGAGATCAGACATTGGGGCAGAACTTATTTGGGTTTGTTACTCAGGGTTACAGAAGGCCCAGAAGAAAGTGTTTGTTGGGCTCTTTTTTCACTAGCATCTTGACTAGGGAAGGATACTTCTGCAGACTCCTTCAAATTGTTGGCAAAATTCATTTCCCTGTATTTGTAGGAGTGAATACACTGTTTGCTTGCTGGATTTCAGATGGAAGCTTTTCTTAGCCTATTGAGGAGGAACACACAGCTCTTTGCTGTATGACCTCATGATATAGCAGCTTGCTCCCTCAAAAACAGAGAATCCCTTGAATTCTGTCTTCTAAGATAGAGTCTTATGTAAAAATAATGCTAGAAATATAAACAACCCATCACCATTGTCTTAAAATATGACCTAATCAAGGGAGTAATATCTCATTTGTCTCTGCCATAAACATACCTTAATCAAAGGAGTAACATCTATTACTGTTACTTCTACTTATTAGAAGCAGGTCACAGACCCTCCCACATTTAAAGATTTATAAAGATTATAATACCTGTGTACTATCATGGGACTGTCTTAGGAACTTGTCTAGCATACATATTTGAATATTATAGATGTTATCACAGTTGATAACCTTTCCTTCAATTGGAGAGTTTAGTTTATTTACATGTCATTTAATTTCTGATATAGTTTGACTTAATATCTGTCATGTTTCTATTTATCTTCTGTTGCCTATTATTCTTTAATTCTCTTTTATTCTATACTTTCAGCATAATTGTGCTGTGCTCAGATGCTCAGTCTTGTCCATTTCTTTGAGACCCTATGGACAATAGCCCCATCAGACTTCTCTATCCATAGGATTCTCCTGGCAAGAATATTGGAGTGGGTTGCCATTTCTTCTTCCAGGGGATCTTCCTGACCCAGGGATCAAAACCATATCTCTTGTGTCTCTTGCTTTGGAAGGTGGATTCTTTCTCACGAGTGCCACCTGGGAAGCCTTTTGACATAATTGGGCGTTTTAAATTCTCTCATTGTTTTAAAATTATTTTTCAATTTTATATATTCAAATATTCCCTAGTGGTCACATCAGATATTTGCATATGCATCTTGCCTTATTATAATCTATCCTCAATTAGTATTTAAATCATTTTCCCCAAGGGTAAGAACTTTAAAACAACTTAAAAACCTAATTGTACTTTTGAGACTCCATTCTTGGCTTTGACTATTTTTTTTATTTTTGATCAATTATTTTATCTGTATATTACTTCTACATCTCACAAGACATATTTATTGTATTTGTTTTAAAGACATTATCTTTCATATTTATTCATATATTTATCCATAATGTGCATGCTAAGTCTCCTCAGTCATGTCCAACACTTTGCGACACTGTGAACTGTAGACCATCACGCCCCTCTGTCCATGGGATTCTCCAGGCAAGAATACTGGAGTAGGTTGCCATGCCCTCCTCCAGGGTATCTTCCTGACCCAGGGATCAAATCCATGTCTCTTACATCTCCTCCATAGCAGGCAGGTTCTTTCCCATTAGCGCCACTTGGGAAGCCTGTTTATCCATAATACTGACTTCTTTGCTTTCTATAGTTTAACATTTCTAGCTGACATTATTTTCTCCCAGTCTTAAGATCTTAAGATCTTCTTTAGTAATTCTCAGAGAGAATGTCTGCTGACAATTTATAATCTTTGTTTTTGAAAACCTATTTATTTCACCTTTTATTTAAAAAAATAAAATAAAAACTTCCTCTGAGAATTTTTATTGTGATAAAATTTTCACGAGCCTTATGACCCAGAAATCCCACTGCTGGGCATACACACTGAGGAAACCAGAATTGAAAGAGACACATGTACATCAATGTTCATCGCAGCACTATTTATAATAGCCAGGACATGGAAGCAACCTAGATGTCCATCAGAAGATGAATGGATAAGAAAGCTGTGGTACATATACACAATAGAGTATTACTCAGCCATTAAAAAGAATACATTTGAATCAGTTGTAATGAGGTGGATGAAACTGGAGCCGATTATACAGAGTGAAGTAAGTCAGAAAGAAAAACACCAATACAGTATACTGACACATATATGTGGAATTTAGAAAGATGGTAATGTTAAATATGTATGCGAGACAGCAAAAGAGGCACAGATGTATAGAACAGCCTTTTGGACTCTGTGGGAGAGGGAGAGGGTGGGATGATTTGGGAGAGTGTCATTGTAACATGTATGATATCATAAGTGAAACGAATCGTCGGTCTAGGTTCTATACAGGATGCAGGATGCTTGGGACTGGTGCGTGGGGATGAACCAGAGAGATGGTGTGGGGTGGGAGGGGGGAGGGTGGGTTCAGGATTGGGAGCTCATATACACTCGTGACTGATTCATGTCAATGTATAGCAAAATGAATACAGTATTGTAAAGCAAAACAAACTAAAAAATAAAAATTAAAAAAAATTAAACAGTTTTAGCAATTTTTAAGTGTAAAACTTAGTGATTCACAGTGCTGTGAAACTATTATCACTATGAAATTCAAGAATATTTTCACAACTCCAAAAGAACCCCCAAACCTGTAAACAGTCAGTTGCAATGCTCTCCTTCCTCTGTCCCTTGAAAACCACTAGTGTATTTTTTTGTCTCTCTGGCTTTTCCTATTCTGGATATCTTACAGAAGTGCAATCATACAATGTGTGGCCTTTTGTTCTGGCTTCATTCAGTTAGCATTTTGGAGATATGTTGCTGTTGTTCAGTCACTAAGTCAATCCAACTCTTTGAGACCCCATGGGCTGTAGCAGGCCAGGCTCCTCTGTCCATCATCTCCTGGAATTTTTTTCAAATTGATGACTATAGAGGTGGTAATGTGATCTAAGCATCTCGTCCTCTGCTGCCCATTTCTCCTTTTGCCTTCAATATTTCCCACCATCAGAGTCTTTCCAGAGTCAGCTCTTCACATCAGGTGATCAAAGTATTGAAGCTTCAGCAACAGCCCTTCCAGTGAATATTCAGGGTTGATTTCCTTTAGGATTGATTGGTTTTGATCTCCTTGCAGTCCAGGGGCCTCAAGAATGTTCTCTAGCACCACATCAAAACCATCAAGGAGATTCATTAGGATTTTTTAATATATATAAGATTTTTCAACAGTGAAAAGAGATACTACTCCTTCTTCTTTTCAAATTTAGGTGATGCTTTTTCTTTCTGTTCTATGTCTTTTTGCTCTTATTTGAAATTCTAGTATAATAAATGATAGAAATAGCAAAAGTGACATTCTTGTCTTCTTTTTCATTTTAGGGGAATTGTTTTTAATCCTGCATCATTGAATATAATGTTAACTGAGTTTATCTACTCCAAGAATGATTTTATCATAATAAAGCTTTGAATCAAGTGTTTTTTTCTCTTCTATTGAGATAATCCATGCCATTATTAATTCTGTTATAATGGTAGAGTACATTTATTGAGCTATGGATATTGGACTAACCTTTCTTTCCTTTCGTAAATGGCTTCTTGGTCATTGTATAATCTTTTAAATATGCTGATGACTTAGCTTTCTGGTATGTATCTTTAAGATTTTTTTGTCAATAGTCATAAAGAATTTTGGTCTCTAGTTTTGACTTCTGATGTTGTCTTTATCAGATTTTGTCTTCAGAGTAATATTGGCCCTCACAGAGTAATTAAGAAGTATTTTTTTTCTTTCTTTCTTTTGGGAAAAGTGTAATCATAATTAGATGGCTATTAGTTTTTCTTTAAATGTTTAGTGCAATTTATAAATGAAGCAATCTTGTTTTGAAGTTTCCTTTGTTTGAAGATTTTTTTGATTTTGATATTTCCTACCTAAATATTAGTTTTTTATAAGTCTTTTCAGATTCTCTATTATTTATTCAGTCAGTTTTGTTAGATTTTGTGTTTAAGATTTTTTTTTTCATTTTGTCTAGGTTATCCAGTTTGTGGCATACAGTTGTTCATTATGTTGCATACTCCTTTGTATTTCTGTAAGACAGCTGCTTTTCTCTCAATTTTAATAATTCAAATAATTCAGTCTTCATTTTTATCAAACTAAAGGTTTATCAATTTTTTAGTTTCCAAAAAATAGAACCCCACAAATCATTGTTTCATTTGTTTCTATTGTTATTCTGTATTTAATTTATATCCACTATAATATTATTTTCTTCTTATTGTTTTGTGTTTAGTTATTTTATTTTTCCTAGCTCATTAGGATAAAATTTTAGGTTATTGTGTTTCTTTTTTTAAAATTCAAGCTATATATTCTTTTGCATTAACGTGTCTTATGTGGGCAGCACAGAGTTGGATCAAATGATAGTTTAATCAATTCTGCCAATATCTGGCTTTTAATTGGAGATTTTAACCTATTCATATTTATTATAATTACCATTAAATTCATAATTCTAGCTTTATGTTGTTTCCTAAATATTTTATATCTTTTTGTTCCTCAATTTCACTATTACTGCCTTCTCTTATGTTAAAAATATTATGTACTGTATCATTTGTTGTTGTTTACTTTACTATATAGATTTTAAATTCTATTCTTAGTCGTTACCTTGCAAAAAGTTGACTCATTGATAAAGACCCTGATGTTGAGAAAGGTTGAGGGCGAGAGGAGAAGGGGGTGACAGAGGGTGATACAGAGTTGGATACCATCACCAAGTCAATGCACATGAGTCTGAGCAAACTCTAGGAGACAGTGACCGTCAGGGAAGCCTGGCAGTACATGGGTCTCAAAGAGTTTAATATAGCTTAGTGACAGAACAATAGCAACAAATGCAATGATTACTACTTTTATTACTTACAATTTTTGTAATTCTGTGTGTCTCCTCCTATTACTATTTGTAATATTTATAAACTCCCTTAACTGAATCATGACTTTGCTAATTCCAATCTCTGTGAATTTGTGAAAATCACCTAAGTTCTGTGCACCTAAGTTTTTTCCTGGGAGAAGGAAATGGCAACCCACTTCAGTATTCTTCCCTGGAGAAACCCATGGACAGAGAAGCCTGGAGGGCTACAGTCCATGGGGCTGCAAAGAGTTGTACACGACTGGGTGACTAAACACAAGTTTTTTCTTGTGGTTGTGGTGATACACTTTGTTCTACTTTGTGCTCGTGTGTTCAGTTGTGTCTGACTCTTTGTGACCCCATGGACTGTAGCCTGCCAGGTTCCTCTATCCATTGAAATCTTCAGGCAAGAATACTGGAGTGGGCTTCCATTTTCTTCTCCAGAGGATCTTTCCAACCCAGTGACTAAACCTGCATCTCCTACAATGAGGCAGATTCTTTACCACTTGAGCCATCAGGGAAGTGACCTCATGGATTGTAAGCCACCAGGCTCCTCTGTGTATGGAATTCTCCAGGCAAGAATACTGGAGTGGATAGCCATTCCCTTCTCCAGGGGATCTTCCTGACCTAGGGATCAAACCTGAGTCTCCTTCACTGTAGGCAGATTCTTTTCTCCTGATCCACTAGGGAAAGCCCAAGTATTTTCATAGGTGAAACTATGGTGAACATTTAGTGTATTCAGAGAAAAAGTCTTTAAAATAGTGTCAAATAACAATAAGATTTTTAATAAAGTAACATNCCTGACCTAGGGATCAAACCTGAGTCTCCTTCACTGTAGGCAGATTCTTTTCTCCTGATCCACTAGGGAAAGCCCAAGTATTTTCATAGGTGAAACTATGGTGAACATTTAGTGTATTCAGAGAAAAAGTCTTTAAAATAGTGTCAAATAACAATAAGATTTTTAATAAAGTAACATTTTTATAAACATTTTTTTTTTTGTAAGAGCAATGTAATATACTTCCATGTGTACATCAAGACATCTTTTTATTTCTGGAAAATTTTATCAGATAAGTTTTTTTTTTTTTGAAATATTTCTTTCCTTGAAAAATTGATTTTGTCTTTATGTATTGGTATACCTCTCAGTTCCTCCTGATTTCTTCCCTCTCGTCTTTTCCAATTTTATTTAATTTTTCTTGCATTGCTTAATCTTTACCTTTATTACTTTGCCAAGTTTTAATCCATAATTTTCTTCATGACAGTTTTAATGAAACCATTAATTCTCTGATTTTTAACTCTGCAATTCTATTCATCTTGAGTTATTTTTATCCATTTCTCTTTTGTAGTCACATGTTTTCAGCTCAGTTTTCTAGCTGTTTCGAGGCCTCTGTTTTTGTCTTTAGAATCTTTTAGATCATGGTTTTTTTATTTGGTTCTAAGTCTTGTTTTCATCTGCCATGTTTTTCCTATTTTCTGTAGCTTTTATTTTTTTCTTGAATTATTTTTATAGGAATTTTGTACTAGTTTCTGTTGAATAAAACTTATCTTTAAATCAGGTATGTATTTTTAGGCTATTCTTTTTTGAAAGAATAAGGACAGTTTTACAGAATCGCAAGGATTCTCACTGATTCAAAGTGACATTCATTTTTTGTATTTCTGTGTGCTTTTGCTTTATAGTGTGTGTATGTGTAATCCTTGTGGTATTTACTCCTTCTAGTTGACACTATTTACATGCTATAGAGGCTCTCACACTTGCATTTCAATGAGCATAATCAACTGACTGCTTCTTGCAAACTAGCATAGTTGGGTATTCCACAGTTATCCCTTAGAACAGCCTTGCGGCTTATTCCCTGTTTACAAAATGAATCCAGAGGTATTACTGGAGATATTCTTTACTGTTTGAGCCACGAAGGAAGCCCATATATGGGAGACCCAGTTTCCATCCCTGGATCAAGAAGACACCCTGGAGGAGGACATGGCAACCCATTCCAATGTTCTTCCTGGAGAATCCCATGGAAGAGGAGCCTGGCAGGCTACAATCCATGGGGTTGCAAAGAGTCAAACAACTGATGCGACTGACCACAGTAAATATATGTATATATAACCATTTTATAATTATACAAATATATATATATATATATATATATATATATATACACATTTTTGTTCATATTCTCTTCCATGATGGTTATTGTAGGATACTGACTGTAGTGCTGTGTGGTATGAATAGGTCCTTGTTTATCCATTCTATATATATTACATCTACTAACCCCACCATCCCACTCCACCCTTTCCCTAATCCCTCTACCTTGGCAATCACATTCTGTCTTATATGTCTGGAAGCTGTTTCTGTTTAATAGATAAGTTTATTTGTGTGATATTGTAGATTACATGTGTAAGTGATATCACATAGTATGTCTTTCTCTCTGACTTTACTTAGTTATGATTATCTCTAGTTGCATCCATTGCTGCTGAAAATGGCATTATTTCATTCTTTGTTATGCCCGAGTAGTATTCCAATGTATATGTTTAATACATCTTATTTATCCATTCATCTGTTTGATGGACATATGGGTTGTTTTCATGTCTTGGTTATTGTGAATAATGCTGCTATGAAAATAAGGGCACATGTATCTTTTTGGATTAGAGTTTTGTCTGCATACTAATACATGTTCAAGAGTGAGACTGCTGAATCATATAGTAATTCTATTTTTAGTTTTCTGAGCATCCTCCATACTGTTCTCTGTAGTGGCCTTACCAAACTTACATTCCCACCAAGAGTGTAGGAGGGAGGAGGGTGATCTTTTTTTTTGCATCCATTCCAGCATTTGTTATTAGTAGAGTTTATAATGATGGCCATTCTGACTGGTGTGCGGTAGTACTTGATTGTAGTTCTGATTTTCATTTCTCTAGTAATTAACAATGTTGAACATCTTTTCCTGTGCTTATTGACCATCTATAAGTCTTTGGAGAAAGTCTATTAGGTCTTCTGCCCATTTTTCAATTGGGTTGTTTATTTTTTTAATTCTTGAGTTGTATAAACAGGCTGTATTTTGGAAACCAAGCCCTAGTTAATCACAGATTGTTTGCAGATATTTCCTTTCATTCTGTAGTTTGCCTTTTTGTTATTGTTTACTCAGTTTTAGTAAAAGTTTATGCCATACATCCACACACTCTAACAGCAGTGCTTTGGAAAACTAGTAAACAAAGATGTTTCTATACTAGATTTGCATTGAGCTCTTTAGATAAATAACAAGTCAGAATCAGGCAGCAGTGAAAAATCTGTCTAGTAATAGATTGACTGAAAAGTGAGATAAATGTACCTGCTTTAGGGAAGATCTAGGTGAACTCACTAACTTGGAAATTTGAACCATATTTGTTTACACAAAGATTGACTATATCCCCGTGAAGCTGGAGATTTGCAAACCTACAGGCCATTGGCATCAAGAGTATACTCGAACTTTCTATATAGGCATGGATTCTCAAAAAGATTAATCAGTATTGCTTATGAGTAAGATAAATTATGTAACAATGAATGAATAAAGCCCATGCATTTTGAATTAAACTCCATTACCTGAATGGAGAAATACAATTGTGAGAAAATTAAGTATAAATTTAAATATACAAAAAAGAAAAACTAATTTTTGGACTGCTGAGAAATAACTGTAGTAGTCAATCTTCAAAGAAAGCAACAAGCAAACAGATTATTCCCTTTAAGCTAAGTTGTTGAAAGTATCATGAATATTAGAAACATTCCCCCAAACAGTGACAGACTTAGCACTTTTATTTTTTAAATAAATTAAGCCACATTTTAATTGAACTTATCAATTCAAGACTCACCCGTGGTTCTACTATGAGGGAAAATAATATGTTAATGTAAAGAAACACCATTTATGAATAAAACTAATGTTTAGGGAAAATATTAGAGTAAACAAACATCCTGGTAAGGGATATCAGTTCAATTCAGTTCAGTCACTCAGTTGTGTCAAACTCTTGTATGAATTACAGGACACCAGGCCTCCCTGTCCATCACCAACTTCCGGAGTTCACCCAGACTCACGTCCATTGAGTCAGTGATGGCATCCAGCCATCTCATCCTCTGTCATTCCCTTCTCCTCCTGCCCCCATTCCCTCCCAACATAAGAGTCTTTTCCAACGAGTCAGCTCTTCACATGAGGTGGTCTAAGTACTGGAATTTCAGCTTTAGCATCATTCCTTCCAAAGAAATCCCAGGGCTGATCTCATTCAGAACGGATTAGTTGGATCTCCTTGCAGTCCAAGGGGCTCTCAAGAGTCTTCTCCAACACCACAGTTCAAAAGCNCGTTCTAATGAGGTGGATGAAACTGGAGCCTATTATACAGAGTGAAATAAGCCAGAAAGGAAAACACCAATACAGTATACTAACGCATATATGTGGAATTTAGAAAGATGGTAACTATAACCCTGTATACGAGACAACAAAAGAGATACAGATGTATAGAACAGTCTTTTGGACTCTGTGGGAGAGGGCGAGGGTGGGATGATTTGGGAGAATGGCACTGAGACATGTATAATATCATATATGAAACGAATCACCAGTCCAGGTTCAATGTATGATACAGGATGCTTTGGGCTGATGCACTGGGATGACCCAGAGGGATGGTACAGGAGGGAGGTGGGAGGGGGGTTCAGGAAAGGGAACACATGTACACCCGTGGCAGATTCATGTCAATGTATGGCAAAATCAATACAGTATTGTAAAGTAATTAGCCTCTAATTAAAATAAATAAATTTATATTTAAAAAAAAGAATAAAAGGAGCTAAAGTTTCAAATACATTTGAGATTTAGCCATTCAGAGGTCAAAAAAGTAATTGTCTAGAATGACCAGTATAGCGAGGTCATTTTCCTCTTTTTCCTTCTTCATTGTCACCTACAAATTGGTACCCTGTCCAAAGTTTATGAAGAAAATCATCTCATTTATATGTGAAATGGAATAAATTTAAGAATGACCTTAGGTAACAAAAAAATCAATAAAGCTGTAAATGTTACCACTAAAAAAAAAAAATAATAATAAAAAATTCAAGTTAAAAAAAAGTCAAGAATTTCCCTCCAAATAATGAAAGATTCACAGATTCAATAACTCAGAGAAATCCAAACAAGATTAATACGAAAGAAACAAAATCTATACATCCTACATATATCTACATATATAATATTGAAACTGCTAAAACCAAAGATAAAAAGGAAAACTTGAAGATAGCCAAAGGCGGGGACACACATTACAGAACAAAGATAAGAATTACAGTTGACTTCTCATTAGACACTGTGCAAGCTAGATGCAATGGGATGACATCTTTAAAGTGCTAAAAGAATAAAAGCTGTCGACCCAGAATTCTTATATCCAGTATATTTTTAAGTAGTAGTAAAGAAATATATAGGTATCAAATGATATCTTTTTTATAGATATATCAAAATATGTCTAACCCCAAGTACTACTAGCTCAACACAATGTCCAATTCTAGCTTGACCATCCCCATGGAAAAGAAATGCAAAAAAGCAAAATGGCTGTATGGGGAGGCCTTATAAATAGCTGTNTGGTATTCCCATCTCTTTCAGAATTTTCCACAGTTTATTGTGATCCACACAGTCAAAGGCTTAGGCATAGGCAATAAAGCAGAAAGAGATGTTTTCCTGGAACTCTCTAGTTTTTTCTATGATCCAGTGGACATTGGCAATTTTATCTCTGGTTCCTCTGCCTTTTCTAAAACCAGCTTGAACATCAGGAAGTTCGCAGTTCACGTATTTCAGAAGGCTGGTTTGGAGAATTTTGAGCACTACTTTACTAGCATGTGAGATGAATGCAATTGTGCAGTAGTTAGAGCATTCTTTGGCATCACCTTTCTTTGCGATTGGAATGAAAACTGACCTTTTACGGTCCTGTGGCCACTGCTGAGTTTTCATCTCATAGATAGAGTGCCTGATGAACTATGGAATGAGGTTCGTGACATTGTATAGGAGACAGGGATCAAGACCATCCCCATGGAAAAGAAATGCAGAAAAGCAAAATGGCTGTCTGAGGAGGCCTTACAAATAGCTGTGAAAAGAAGAGAAGTTAAAAGCAAAGGAGAAAAGGAAAGATGTAAGCATCTGAATGCAGAGTTCCAAAGAATAGCAAGAAGAGATAAGAAAGCCTTCTTCAGCAATCAATGCAAAGAAATAGAGGAAAACAACAGAATGGGAAAGACTAGAGATGTCTTCAAGAAAATTAGAGATACCAAGGGAACATTTCATGCAAAGATGGGCTCTATAAATGACAGAAATGGTCTGGACCTAACAGAAGCAGAAGATATTAAGAAAAGAGGACAAGAATACACATAAAACTATACAAAAAAAGACCTTCATGACCCAGATAATCGTGATGGTGTGATCACTCACCTAGAGCCAGACATCCTGGAATTCGTGAAGTCAAGTGAGCCTTAGAAAGCATCACTAGGAACAAAGCTAGTGGAGGTGATGGAATTCCAGTAGAGCTATTTCAAATCCTGAAAGATGATGCTGTGAAAGTGCTCCACTCAATATGCCAGCAAATTTGGTAAGGGATATAGGACTATTCAATTTTTATGAAATAAAGAATTTAGAAGTTTAACTTATTAAATATTTTCCTTTATTATTATTCTTTTTAAAGTAACTGGGCAAGGCTATTAGTTAAAATCCTGGTTTGAGAGATGTACTTGCATTCATAGAGATCAATTATCATTAATAAAATAAGATTTTATCACATGAAAGAGTGTAAAACATACACCAATCACTGCTATTTTCCAGAATGTTTGGGTTTTAGGCTATTGAAAAAAAAAAAAAAAAAAAGTCAGAGTAAAATGACCAGCATTGATATCTGCCCACCAGAAAAGACTTAATCATGATGACTTAGAAAGCAATTGATCTGGGCCCAGTGTTTTCCAATCATTATTTTCTAAGTTAAGAGAAGGTCTATAATCTTAGTAAATAAATGATACAATTCTAAGAATGTTTTAATCAGTAATCCTGTCTATATTAAAACTTCCAGGAAATTGTTGAAAACTGATTTTTACATAATAAAAAATTTAAAGTTTAAATTGAGCTGAGATATTTATCTTCAGTTAAATGCAGATTTTTTTTTACAAGAAGTATGTATTTTATTAGTTGCTTAGTAATCATGCAGTATGAAAAGACAGGGAATGTTTTTATAACTTACTTTATGTACAACATTTTGAGGATTTTAATAATTTATTGCTGTCTATTAGGTATAATCTCTTGCATTTGTTAATGATATGTGCCCTCTGAACAGTATTTCAATAATATTTTGTTTAAATGTCCCTGAGATTGATCATTATTAACAAGGCATTTTTTTCAGAATGTTGTTTGCAACTAAAGCTAAAGTATTTTAAAGCTATCTGTCTATATAAGAAAGAATAAACAAGGACCAATATGCATTCTGTATGTTAGTTTAGTTTCTACCCGTTCAGTCCTTCAGCCGTGTCCAACTCTGTGCAGCTTCATGGACTGCAGCATGCCAGGCTTCCCTGTCCATCACCAACTCCTGGAGCCTACTCAAACTCATGTCCATCGAGTCAGTGATGCTGTCCAATCATCTCATCCTCTCTTGTCCCCTTCTTCTCCTATCTTCAGTTTTTCCCAGCATCAGAGTCTTTTCCAATGAGTCAGTTCTTCACATAAGGTGGCCAAAGTATTGGAGTTTCAGCTTCAGCATCAGTCCTTCCAATGAATATTTCGGGCTGATTTTCTTTAGGATTGACTGGTTGGATCTCCTTGCAGTCCAAGGGACTCTCAAGAGTATTCTCCAGCACCACAGTTTGAAAGCATCAGTTCTTTGGTGCTCAGCTTTCTTTCTTTCTTTCTTTCTTTTTTATTTATTTATTTATTTTTACTTTATTTTACTTTACAATACTGTGTTGATTTTGCCATACATCAACATGAATCCACCACGCGTGTACACGTGTTCCCAATCCTAAACCCACCTCGCACTTCCCTCTTCATACCATCTCTCTGGGTCATTCCAGTGCACTAGCCCCAAGCATCCTGTATCCTGCATAACTTCCTTATGACCCAGCAATCCCACTGCTGGGCATACACATCGAGGAAACCAGAATTGAAAGAGACATGTGTACCCCAATGTTCATAGCAGCACTGTTTATAATAGCCAGGACATGGAAGCAACCTAGATGTCCATCAGCAGATGAATGGATAAGAAAGTTGTGGTAAATATACACAATGGAGTATTCAGTTCAGTTCACTTCAGTTGCTCAGTCATGTCCGGCTCTTTGTGACTCCATGAATTGCAGCATGCCAGGCCTCCCTGTCCATCACTCAGATTCATGTCCATCGAGTCAGTGATGTCATCCAGCCATCTCATCCTCTGTCGTCCCCTTCTCCTCTTGCCCCCAATTACTCCAGGCATCAAAGTCATTTCCAATGAGTTAACTCTTCACTTGAGGTGGCCAAAGTACTGGAGTTTCAGCTTTAGCATCATTCTTTCAGCCATTAAAAAGAATACATTTGAATCAATTCTAATGAGGTAGATGAAACTGGAGCAGATTATGCAGAGTGAAGTAAGCCAGAAAGAAAAACACCAATACAGCATACTAACACATATATATGAAATTTAGAAAGATGATAACAATAACCCTATATGTGAGACAGCAAAAGAGACACAGATGTATAGAACAGTCTTTCAGCTTTCTTTTTAATCCAACTCACATCCATACATGACCACTGGAAAAGCCATAGCTTTGACAAGATGGACCTTTGTTGGTTGGTTTCCATGGATACTTACAATTCATTTCCAAACTGAAAAAAATTATTGAGATTTTCTAATATATGAAATTCCACAAAAATTAAAAAAAGTAAAATTCAACTATTTTTATCACCTAGCCTTCTATTAATTTCTATATATACATTGCCTCTGTATATACACGTATGTGTGTATATTTATATACTGGATGTGTAAAAAAAAATTGCTACAGATTTCTTTAAAGGGGAAACAAATAAATGTACCAATCTATTTAAGTAGTATAGAAAACAGAGAAAACAACATGTAATATAAAAATATTGCTTGAAAGCCCAAATTATAAAAAATAAAAAATCAGAAGATTAATGGAGCCCAGAAGATACATGAAAGAAGGGAAGTAAGTAGAAATACATAAAACTGAGGCGTAGTCAGGAAAGGCTAAAAAATGCCAAAGAAAAATTAAATCTCAAACTTCAGTGGCTTGATGCAGCAAAAATTAATTTATCTATCATCCTACACATACAAAGCAGAAAAGTTTCCCCAAAATTGTGTTCAGTGATGCTCCTGATATAGGTACCAAAATCATAATGATTCAATGAATTATCCTTTATGTAAATATTATATATGATTGCTGTATCCTCAACAAAATTTCCATATTAGAAAAAATATAACATAGCTGGTAAAATAATCATTTTGATTAATCTATTTTGTGTCTTCTCTTTGTGAGAGAAGATACTAACATATACTATAGTATAAATAATTTCAACATCTTAGTGGCTAAATACAGTGCAAGTTTCTCACTTATTTCACTTGAGGGAGTTCTGGAGCAAATTTATTATAGTCACTCAAGGATCCATATTTATGATGACTTCATCTCAATATGTGTTTCCATGAATGCTGAAGCACAAAAAGAGCAAGATGCATACTTGTTCTTAAATCTTATGTCCAGATGTGACTATTACATGTGGTCTAAATTATTTGGCAAAAATGACTCACCTGATCAATGTTTAAAAGTGTCTTAAGTTCAGGTCAGTACAGCTGATCGATCATGCCCGAATCTTTGTGACAACATGAATTGCAGCATGTCAGGCCTACTTGTCCATCACCAACTCCTGGAGTTCACTCAAACTCACGTCCATCAAGTCAGTGATGCCATCCAGCCATCTCATCCTCGGTCGTCCCCTTCTCCTTCTGCCCCCATTCCCTCCCAGCATCAGAGCCTTTTCCAATGAGTCAAGTCTTTTCATGAGGTGGCCAAAGTACTGGAGTTTCAGCTTTAGCATCAGTCCTTCCAATGAACACCCAGGGCTGATCTCCTTCAGAATGGACTGGTTGGATATCCTTGCAGTCCAAGCGACTCTCAAGAGTCTTCTCCAACACCACAGTTCAAAAGCGTCAATTCGACGCTCAGCTTTCTTCACAGTCCAATTCTCACATCCATACATGACTACAGGAAAAACCATAGCCTTGATTAGACAGACCTTTGTTGGCNGAATTGGTTGGATATCCTTGCAGTCCAAGCGACTCTCAAGAGTCTTCTCCAACACCACAGTTCAAAAGCGTCAATTCGACGCTCAGCTTTCTTCACAGTCCAATTCTCACATCCATACATGACTACAGGAAAAACCATAGCCTTGATTAGACAGACCTTTGTTGGCAATTAATGTTTCTGCTTTTGATTATGCTATCTAGGTTGGTCATAGCTTTTCTTCCAAGGAGTAAGTGTCTTTTAATTTCATGGCTGCAGTCNTACTTTCTTCAATTTAAGTCTGAATTTGGCAATAAGGAGTTCATGATCTGAGCCACAGTCAGCTCTCGGTCTTGTTTTTGTTGACTGTATAGAGCTTCTCCATCTTTGGCTGCAAAGAATATAATCAATCTGATTTCGATGTTGACCATCTGGTGATGTCCATGTGTAGCGCCCTCTAGTACCACCCAAATTAATCACATGTCAATAATATTCTCACCACTCTAGTCAGCGTCAGGTTACTCAACTGAGTATAATTTTTTCCCTTTAAGTTCATTCAAAGGTTAACTTCTTCAAAGGAAACTGTCAAAACCTGACATCATGTGTTGTTTGCAATGTGGTGGTAACATTAAACGTACAAACGTGTTCCCCTCACTAAGCAGGTTATGGTGGAACCAACATGTGTCTGAGTTCCAAGCAAAAGCTGGCCTGTGGCAACGTGCTCGGGAAGTGAGGCTCGCCCCAGCAGTCACAACACAACAAAGAAAAGTGGCTTAAAATAATTAGTTCCCATGCAGAGTGATCCATAGTGTTTTCCTAGACAAGGTGTTTGAAGCTTCAGCTTTCTTCATAAAGAAATGGGCTGATGGGCGGGGGGAGGAAGCTTGAGATACAGGTTGAAAAAAGAATTTTCCAACATATTATAGAACAGAACTAAGAACACAAAAGTTGGTTCTCAAGGTCCCAGACACACTGAAAGCCCTTATAAAACCAAAATTTCCTGTGAATAAGTAAAAGTTTTGGGCCATCCAATTATCTTTTAGTGATCCAACCATCTTCCATTTCAGTTGAAAATTATATTTTATTTGCTAGTGATCTCCAGCTGGAAAAGTTTGCTATGATCTTTCTTATTAAAGGCAGTGTTGTTTTTCTTTCTATTAAAGACAAATAATGTTTTGGCTGAAGTTTCTATGAAAGTAAAAGTGAAAGTTGCTCAGTTGTGTCCGACTCTTTGCGATCCCATGGAGAGTAGCCTGCCAGGCTCCCCAATCCAAGGGATTCTGCAGGCAAGAATACTGGAATGGGTAGTCATTCTCTTCTCCAGGGGATCAGTCCCAATCCAGGGATTAAAGCTGGGCATCCTGCATTGCAGGCAGCCAGGAGACTTGGGGAGATGTTAGTTTTTTGTCCATTGAGTTTATTTGCCAGAAACATTTGGATGGGTGAAACAGCCAAAGCAGCCAAAAGTATTTTTGCTTCACATTTTAACCAAGGGCTGTCAGTCCTAAGCACATTCAAAATTAGAATATTTAAGTGCAGATGTATCTGGAGACTTGTAATAAAAAGGGCGTTTGCTGCTTGACCTGATTACTGATATGTTTCATATTTATAGGAGATATTTATTTTAAAGGTAATGATGTAAGTTTAATTTCAGGCTTCCTAAGAAAACAAAGAGACTGCTTTTACTATTTATAAATGGTAAAAATGAATTGCTTTTACCATTTATAACATAGGCATCTCTGAAGGGAGGGGTGCCATTCTTTGATGCATGCTAACTTAGATATGTTTTATGATCATGTTGAAAATTGTTAGCATTCAAAGATATGTACTGTATAGAAACAGAATTAATCTAGGTCTTACTTCATTTCATAAAGCTGGGAGCACTGATGGCCATTCCATTAATTAATAATGGAAGAAGAGTCTAAATATCAGACATTCCTAAAAGCTCTTCAGCTTGATGAGCAGCAGAAGATAAGCATTTCATTAGTGCAATGGCCACTTGCACCTAACTCTTTGACGTGCCCTAGATAAGCAACTTTAAATGTAATTACAAGGGCATTCTTGGGAGATGGTTGCCAGCTGTCGTAAAGAGAAATGGCTCTCATTTTTTTAAATTCTAATATCTTAATTCAAATAGATTCCTATTGAATTGACAGCATTTTATATATAAAATATTTAGAAACCAATTAGCAATAATTATGTGCCAGATAAATTTCTTGAACTACTTTGCTGCCAAAGGCTAAAGTATTTAGACTTTCATGTACCACCAAAGCTGCTCTTGTGGAATTCCTTCTGTGATAACAGAAAATTTCCCTAACCTTGGAATAATGGAGAACATAGAATCCCAAACTTCATTCCAATCCATCTGCCCCCCACAACAAGAGTTTTCTAGCTTTAATTAGCAGCTCCTAAATAACTTCTGTTTTGGAAAATTGTAGCTTAAAGTTGCTTTATACATATATTAAATCCAAGCCTTCTTCCTTATCAGTTCAGTTCAGTTGCTCAGTCGTGTCCAACTCTTTGCGACCCCATGAATCACAGCATGCCAGGCCTCCCTGTCCATCACCAACTCCCGGAGTTCACTCAGACTCACACCCATGGAGTCAGTGATGCCATCCAGCCATCTCATCCTCTGTCGTCCCCTTCTCCTCCTGCCCCCAATCCCTCCCAGCATCAGAGTCTTTTCCAATGAGTCAACTTTTCGCATGAGGTGGCCAAAGTACTGGAGTTTCAGCTTTAACATCATTCCTTCCAAAGAAATCCCAGGGCTGATCTCCTTTAGAATGGACTGGTTGGATCTCCTTGCAGTCCAAGGGACTCTCAAGAGTCTTCTCCAACACCACAGTTCCAAAGCATCAGTNCATGAATCGCAGCACGCCAGGCCTCCCTGTCCATCACCAACTCCCGGAGTTCACTCAGGCTCACACCCATGGAGTCAGTGATGCCACCCAGCCATCTCATCCTCTGTCGTCCCCTTCTCCTCCTGCCCCCAATCCCTCCCAGCATCAGAGTCTTTTCCAATGAGTCAACTCTTCACATGACGTGGCCAAAGTACTGGAATTTCAGCTTGAGCATCATTCCTTCCAAAGAAATCCCAGGGCTGATCTCCTTCAGAATGGACTGGTTGGATCTCCTGGCAGTCCAAGGGACTCTCAAGAGTCTTCTCCAACACCACAGTTCAAAAGCATCAATTCTTCAGCGCTCAGCCTTCTTCACAGTCCAACTCTCACATCCATACATGACTACTGGAAAAACCATAGCCTTAACTAGATGGACCTTAGTCGGCAAAGTAATGTCTCTGCTTTTGAATATGCTATCTAGGTTGGTCATAACTTCTTCCAAGGAGTAAGCGTCTTTTAATTTCATGGCTTCTGTCACCATCCTCAGTGATTTTGGAGCCCAGAAAAATAAAGTCTGACACTGTTTCCACTGTTTCCCCATCTATTTCCCATGAAGTGATGGGACCAGATGCCATGATCTTCATTTTCTGAATGTTGAGCTTTTTGATAGTAATTATAGGCAAATCTCTAAATTTTAAAGTATATGCTGTAGTATTTTTAAACAACATTTAAAAGGCACAATACATGTTTGAGTTTAATTGGATATATTTTCCTTTGAATATTAAAAATTTGACTCTATCAGGTTTCTTATTATATTGAATTAAATTTGGATACAGTGACCACTCATATGAATTCATATATGCCTGGGTAAATGCTGCCAGGATTCATGCTGCCCTAGTCAGGATTGCACTGCTGCTGCCAGCTGTTCTCACAACTTTAAAGAAAAATTCATCGAAAGAACCCTGCCATACATTCCAAAGAAAGCAGTAAAAATATTTTCATTTGGCTCTAGAGTAAACTTTATTTCCCATCACTAAAGCAAGAGCAGATTATTGCAATGTCTCTGGCTACAGATAGTAGATTCTCTGGTGATTCCTTATTGCTAGCTTCCATTACTTTACACCAAGTCATTCTGCTTTCTTCAGAGTATTTCCAACTCGGAAAGCCAAAGTATAAGAGAAACCACCTGCAAACTGTCACTTTCAAAATAAAGGAAAATAATTAACATAATATTAGTATTTAAGAGTATAAAATGTAGAACTATGAGAACTGACTTAAAAATAACTTGAAAATGTTAAGAATATGCACATGGCATTAAGTAAGTACAAGTACATGACATTCCTTTGCACTCTGATCATATTTCATTCAGTGTCTGTGAATGTGTCATCATTTTGAATATAATTATATGGGTTATTTTCCATCTTTGCAAAAATTGACAGATTTTCTTGATTATTTTAACCTAATAACTTATACAAGCTGTTACACAAAAAATTACAGATATAGTCATTTTACCTTTTCAAGTAAAGGCACATTCATGCTATTAGTCATGCAGTAGAAGGACGAATAATCCACCACGTTGATAAAACCCATAATGATACAATAATAAGGGATGTACGAAAAAGGAGGAGTGGAAAACTTGTTAAACTAGAGGAATTTGGCAGCTGTAGTTGCTGTGACATGTGCTTGCTTTCTCTGCCACTCAGGTCACAATTTGTTTTGGCTTAGAACCAGATTAAAGGTCTGATATTATCTGAGAGGATTTTAATTTTATTCCTTAAGACAGTAAAGCGTTTTTTTTAAAGGTTGTTTAATTTGAAATGTTTCAGTTGACAAATCTTTAGATTATATGTTTCTATAGCTTTTGTCCAAATCTGTTAGAGGACTGACTTTATATTTTTACCTATTCCATCAACTCACATACTCAGAAAAAAAATGCACAGTATTTCAGTTTTCTATTGAATTTTTGAAGTGAATTTTATTGATATTTTAGAAATTAAAGATTAGAATTATACATATTTTAAAGTCTTTTAAAAATGTGGCAAGCTTACACTTAAAAGAGAAACATACTTAAATTTCTCATTATATTGAGCTTGACTCTTGCATTCACTTTACTTTTCTTGAAAAATCAGAGCCACACATTTGCATAAAGCCAATCAGCAAGTGAAATTTAACCATTGGAAAGCAACATCATATGTTTTATAAAATTATATCGCAGTTGTTTCAATGTTTACTTTGTACATTTTAAAAATAAGTTATGAACTAACGGACTTCCCTGGTAGCTCAGAAAGTAAAGAATCTGCCTGTAATGCAAGAGACCTGGGTTCAGTCTCTGGATTGGGAATATCCATCCCCTGTTGAAGGGAATGGCAACCCATTCTGGTATTCTTGCCTGGAGAATCCCATGGACAGAGGAACCATGGGGTTGCATAGAGTTGGACATGACTGAATTACTAAGACTTTCACTTTCATATTTTCAAGTAGTGTCATTGGTATTACCTGCTACTGAACATTGAAACATATGTAATACATAATAAATAGTTTATTGGTATATATGTTTTAACAATTCAAAGTGATCCTAAGACTAAAAGAATTGAGTACCTTTATTCTAAGTAAATCATACAGCAGTTCATTAGCAAACATAAGAGAAACATTTCGACTAAGTGATCATCTATTCTTTTATCAGATAATACATACTAGACCAGGGTATCTAACAGAAAGCAAAACAAACAAAAGTTCATGTGCTACTATCATTTCATTCCAGTTGGAGGAGATTGGTAATAAGTTTACAATATAAGTAAGTGGAGTGTGTAAGGAATAGAGGTAAGAAATGCCAAAGGAAATCTTAGGTAACTGATGGTGCTTTGGAAAGAAAAGCATTCTAAGAAGAAGGGAGTGTGAGCTATATGGCTGTCTGAAGGAGGTGATCTGTCATAAGGAGAAACAACCACAACAATGGTTCTGGGGGTAAGAAGGTGCTGCCATGTATGTTCTAGGAAACTCAAAGAGGCCAGTGTGATTTGGCAGAGTGGAGAATGATAAAAGTAGTAGACAAAATGAAAGGGATAACAAATAGCAATCCATTAATCCTTTAAGGGCTTGGATTTTACTCTAATTGAGTTAAGAAATTAATGATTAATATTGAATGTAGACATGACATGATATTACTTGTATCTTAACAAAATTACTCTAGTTATTAATATGATACTAGATGATACAGATTCAAAATTTGAGGCATGATGACTAAATAGATATTCCACAAACTTGTCAAGAATGTTTGCCAGTTGAAATCAGGTATAGTAGTGATTGTAATGTGACAAGAACATGGATAGCATCTGGCTATTAAAAAAAAAAAAAAAGTCAAGAATAGCTCCATGGTTTTTTCAGCTGACTTACAGGGTTGTAGCAGCTGAAATGGTGAAGGGTCCAGAAGAAGATGTGAGTTGTAGGGCACAAGGAGTCCAGTTTGGCATATACTAAGTGTGAAAAGTGAAAGTGAAAGTGAAGTCATGTCCAGCTCTTTGGGACCCCATGAACTGCAGCCTACCTGGCTCCTCTCTCCATGGGATTCTCCAAGCAAGAGTACTGGAGTGGGTTGCCATTTCCTTCTCCAGTGAATCTTCCCGATGCAGGGATCGAACCTGGGTCTCCTGCATTCCAGGCATATGCTTTAGCCTCTGAGGCACCAGGGAAGCCCATACTAAGTGTGAGATACCTATTAAATATTCAGTGGATATAATACGCGCACAGGTGTATTTCATGAAAAAGCTTAGCGGAGATAAATATTTTGGAGTGGTCAACAAACAGTTGATATTTAAAGCCATAGATTTCAATTTGATCACCTAATAAGAGTGAATAAAAAGAAAAGAAGAATTCCATAGACTGAACTGTTAGGAACTGGCAATATTAGGAAACTAGGGGAATGAAGAAGCACCAGTCCATAAGATATACAGAGTGGCCAGTGATAGCCAAGAGAAAGTGGTAACTGGAAGCTAAGTGGTGACAGTTTTCTGAACAAAAGGAGTGAATGACATTCTTTGTTGCTTTAAAAACCAACAAATCACACGACCTAAGAAAAGTTGATGAATTCTGTTCTGGGCCTTGTTTTAAAGCAGTAGAAGTTTCAAGAATTTTTTAGGTTCTCCAAGCCACTATGTTATTCTTCAAGACATAAATAATAAAGCAGAAGAGCTTTATTTATTTATAATAATGCCTTTACAATAATTTTAAGACATGGAAATGTTATTCTCTTGTTTCATATCTCATTATAAGTCCATGAGTATTTTAAAATAAAATTAACTGTACATGTGGGTAGTTATGAAAAAGTCATTGCAATTGTGAAAAATACACAGGCCAAAACACACAATACAATATTAAAACTAAAAAAGACAATAAAAATATTGTGCTTTTTAAACTAGTTTATTGTCTACAAAAATTACTGTTTTAAGAACAAAATTTTAAAAATAACCTCTCAGTATCATGCATAGGGGTTGCTGCACTGGGACGACCCAGAGGGATGGTACGGGGAGGGAGGAGGGAGGGGGTTCAGAATGGGGAACACGTGTATACATGTGGCAGATTCATGTTGATGTATGGCAAAACCAACACAATATTGTAAAGTAATTAACCTCCAATTAAAATAAATAAACTTACATTTAAAAAATAAAATAAAAATAACCTCTCAGGTCTGGAGAATTCCATGGACTGTATAGTCCATGGGGTCACAAACAGCTGGATATGACTGAGTGACTTTCACTTCCTTAGGCTATTACTATTATTACTACCTATTTCTTACCCCATTTGATTCATTAGCTTATGTAAATATTCAGTTCAGTTCAGTTCAGGCACTCAGTTGTGTCCGACTCTTTGCAACCTCATGAATCACAGCACGCCAGGCCTCCCTATCCATCACCAGCTCCTGGAGTTCACTCAGACTCACACCCATCGAGTCAGTGATGCCACCCAGCCATCTCATCCTCTGTCATCCCCTTTTCCTCCTGCCCCCAATCCCTCCCAGCATTAGAGTCTTTTCCAATGAGTCAGCTCTTCTCATGAGGTGGCCAAAGTACTGGAGTTTCAGCTTGAGCATCATTCCTTCCAAAGAAATCCCAGGGCTGATCTCCTTCAGAATGGACTGGTTGGATCTCCTTGCAGTCCAAGGGACTCTCAACAGTCTTCTCCAACACCACAATCCAAACGCATCAATTCTTCAGCGCTCAGCCTTCTTCACAGTCCAACTCTCACATCCATACATGACCACAGGAAAAACCATAGCCTTGACTAGACAGACCTTACTTGGCAAAGTAATGTCTCTGCTTTTGTATATGCTATCTAGGTTGGTCATAACTTTTCTTCCAAGGAGTAAGTGTCTTTCAATTTCATGGCTGCAGTCACCATCTGCAGTGATTTTGGAGCCCAGAAAGGTAAAGTCTGACACTGTTTCCACTGTTTCCCCATCTATTTCCCTTGAACTGATGTAAATATTAGTATATTAATTTAATAAAATACTCTTAACATATGGTTTTGCCTCTGAGTAAATGTTTCATATTAAAATATCTATTTTAGGGAGCAACCTGTTAATACAAATTAAAGTATCATTTGGAATGTACTCTGGGTAGTTACACTTATGTAAACATAGAAGTGTGTACACTGACGTTCACTTAATTCCATTCACACAATCAAAAAGGTAGAACCACTATAAATATCTAAAGACTGAAAATGAACAATGCAAACTGTGGTTGAAAATGAAAGTTAGTCATTCAGTCATCTCCGACTCTTTGCAATTCCATGAACTGTAACCCACTAGGTCTTCTGTCCCTGGAGTTCCCCAGGCAAGAATACTGGGGTGGGTAGCCATTACCTTCTCCAGGGGATCTTCTTAATCCAGGAATCAAATCCAGGTCTCCTACACTACAGGCAGACTCTTTACCATCTGAGCCACCAGGGAAGCCCATACACGTACATGGGATCACAAAGACTAGGGCACGACTGACTAACACACTATGCTGCAGCTGCTGCTAAGTCCCTTCAGTCGTGTACGACTCTGTGCGACCCCATAGACGGGCAGCCCACCAGGCTCTTCTGTCCCTGGAATTCTCCAGGCAAGAATACTGGAGTGGGATGCCATTTCCTTCTCCAATGCAGACATGCATGCTAAGTCGCTTCAGCTGTGTCCGACAGTGTGCAACGCTATGGACAGCAGCCATCTAGGCTCCTCTGTCAGCAGAATTCTTCAGGCAAGAATACTGGAGTGGGTTGCCATTTCCTTCTCCAACACACTATAGAGTAATGAATAATAAAAGAATAAGCTAGGTAGATAAATTAGTAGATCACTAAGATACCAAATAGTGGAGAAAATGTCTTATAAAATTACCAGTACATTATGTTATAATTTATGTTAAATATTTTTTCTTCAAGTTCATATAACTCTTTGTGTATTTTTATAAATATAGGCAGATTATTGCTAAATTCACTGACCTTTGAAAAGAAGACTGGGATGTTAGTACTCCATCTTGAGTGAGATTTTGAATGATTTTGACTGAATATATGTTCATGAGTTGCTAGGATGGTCAAACATTTAAAATAATAATGTGCACTATCATATTTTGTGTATTAAGGAATGAACAAAACAGTATTCAGTTCAGTAGCTCAGTCGTGTCTGACTCTTTGTGACCCCATGAATTGCAGCATGCCAGGCCTCCCTGTCCATCATCAACTCCCAGAGTTCAATGAGACTCATGCCCATCGAGTCAGTGATGCCATCCAGCCATCTCATCCTC
>SJYA01000060.1:190418-229561 GCA_006410615.1 Neotragus moschatus | reverse complement strand
TTTACTAGCATGTGAGATGAGTGCAATTGTACAATAATTTGAGCATTCTTTAGCATTGCCTTTCTTTAGGATTGGAATAAAAACTGACCTTTTCCAGTCCTGTAGCCACTGCTGAGTTTTCCAAATTTGCTGGCATATTGAGTGCAGCACTTTCACAGCATCATCTTTCAGGATTTGGAATAGCTGAACTGGAACTCCATCACCTCCACTAGCTTTGTTCCTAGTGATGCTTTCTAAGCTTTGTTCCTAGTGATGCATCTATACAAAGCAGTATAATTTCCTATATAAATATATTGATAGGTTTAGCTCTAAAATTGAACAATTCACTTATGATTTGGTCTTTATGAACATGCTACATAGAGGAGTTTATTATTTCTCTACCAGCTGATCACTTAATCAGATCTCATTTCCTTACCATTATTAAAGATTCTATTGATTGTTTACTGTAAATATAATTATATATATAATAGTTTGGTCAATCTATTAAACTCAGTTATTGACTTTCTTTTACAGTCCAGAAAAAGTTAATTTTATTTACTCAATAGCCAGAAATCTACTGAGTACTTAAGTATTAGAAAATTTGTATTAAAAATAATACTTGTAATAGATATATACATATGAAATCTTTACCAATAACTATGGAGGTAAAAGTTTAAAACTTAACTATTTCTTTTTAATAAGTAATTATTTATTTACTTTTAAAATATGTAGAATAAGGTGGAATTGATGAATTAATAATAAATCAAAGTCAGATTTTTCACATCTTCACATTTCCTTTACTATGACTAAAGTAAGACTATGACATAGTGACACAATATTGTGTTCTATGGCTAGAGTAAAGAAAGGAAAAGTGAAAAGATAGTAGACTTTTAAACAAAAATAGAATATCACAGTGATTCCAAATACAAAATTCAAATAGCGAATCCACTGAGTGTATTACACAAACTAGCCATTCACCATTGAGTTTGCTATATAAACTAAGTATATCTGTCATGTGTAGTGTTGTGATTATGAATTACACTGTAAAATCAAATTATTAAATTTGAGCTAGCTCAAAGAGACAATTAATAATGTTAACTTTTAAAAATAACAATTATTTTTAAAATATGTTGAAATAAATGCTATAAAATTTGAAGGTATGTATAGCCTTATATATAAGCACAGATTTGCAATACAATATGTAGAATATGTTCACTTTAGGCAAGAGTATTTGACTTTGGGCTAAGAGAGAAACATGCAGCTTTTCAACATAAAGTATTTTCACATAAAGATATTTTTATTTAATTTTATATTTCCTGGAAGAATGCGGGTGAAGTTCATAAACATTGATTCTCAATTACTTTTTTCTAGAATACCAGTTTTCATAGAATGCTTCTTCAATAACTAGTCTATTTCCTGAGCCATAGACTGCTAAAAATGTATGCAAAAGGTAAAGTAGAGTCAGAGGACAAAGCATGGCTAGTGATGTACACACAGAAGTAAAGGTTCTTATTGTCTACATGACAAATATGTTTTATATGTAACAGTATCTAAAAAAGACAACAAAAATGCCATTTTCTCATTTCCTAAGTAGCAGGGAAAATTATATAGAATATGCAAATTTAAATTGATCTTCCAAATATATATTGATGTACATAAACAAACCAAAATTGATAATGTATTTCATTTTTCACAGTCATGAATATAAGTATTCTGTGTGTATTCTGAATAATACGAAAATGTGTCATATTTATTGAAAGTAATCTTGGCAATGTTTGCCAGACTTTACTTAAATATCAAGGTAGGCTTCAGAACTCAGGGTTCTAAAGTCTGTTGTTTCTGAGGATGATAGGGAGCTAGGTCAAAATCTTCTAAATGGAAAAAATCTTCTGACTCCTAATGTTTTTAAGAAACAAGAACTGTTAGGGCATGAATCTGCTTTCAGCAAACTGCTGGACATCCTCTTAAGGTACTTGCAAGATTTTTAACTTGAATTTCGTAGAAGGTGACAGAATTGGGCAGAATGTTTTTACACCAAAACTGGATGTTTCCCATTGTTTCAGAACTTCCTGGAGAATAAGAAACACAGCAGAGATAACTTGAGTCTACTAAAATGTCAGGCAAATCGTAACCTAGTCTAGCTCAATTCTCAATAGAATTAAAATAAATAGCCCTTTATGGGAAAAGAAACAATAGTCTGTAGCTGCTAATATTGTTATGTATACAGTTTACAATTAAAGAAAATTTTAAAATATTAGACATTAAAATATGGGTTTCACTGGTGGTGCAAATGGTAAGGAATCTGCCTTTATTGCAGGAGATCTGAATTTGATCCCTGGGTTGGGAAGACCCCTGGAAAAGTGAACAGCAACCCAACCCAATATTCTTGTCTTGGAAATACCATGGGCAGAGGAGCTTGGTGGGGTACAGGCCATGGAGTCACAAAGATTCAGACACAACTTAGTGACTAACACACTGAGACATTCAAATAAGCAAAAAAAAATGTCTTATAGCTAGCAGAAAAACAAAACAAAACATAAAAAATGTTAGCAATAATCCAGAAGGCTATGAGAACCAAGTAATGGACATAGAATTTGTATAACTCTTATTATTAAATGATGCTATTTGGAGTTTCACAAAAGAATTTGGATATGTTAAAAGGCATTTATAATATATTGATTTTTTAGAACTAAATGGATAAGTTTAATAAAATGTTGGAAATAGAACATAAAATCAAGAAACATGAACATAAGAAATCAGAAAATAAAAGTACAGAGAGAAATAAATGAGGAAAAAGAGAGAGGTGTGGGGCATTCTCATGCTCACTTGTTCTCATAGTAGTGGAATTATAGAAGAAAAGATAATAGGAAAGAAGCAATATTCAACAAAATAGTGATCAAGAATTTCTTTTTTTTTTCTTCTTTTTTTTCTTGTGGTTGTGCATGTCTGCACACTAAACNAATCAGAAAATAAAAGTACAGAGAGAAATAAATGAGGAAAAAGAGAGAGGTGTGGGGCATTCTCATGCTCACTTGTTCTCATAGTAGTGGAATTATAGAAGAAAAGATAATAGGAAAGAAGCAATATTCAACAAAATAGTGATCAAGAATTTCTTTTTTTTTTCTTCTTTTTTTTCTTGTGGTTGTGCATGTCTGCACACTAAACACTGGTTATCAATGATTAATGGACAACATACTTGGACAATGCTCTCCTACTTGAGCTAATGAACTAAATAGTTTATTTCATGCTCCATTTTCTAAACCTGATGAATGTCATACCACATTTTCAGAATTCTAAGCAAACTCTATAAAACCACACCTAATCATATTATACTGAAACTGATCAAAACCAAAGATAAGAGAGAATACTTAAAAATATCCAAAGGGGAAAAAATTGCACATTGTCTTCAAAAAAATAGCAACAACAATAAGACTTAACAGCTGGCTTTCATAAAAACATAAAAGCCAGATGTCTTCGGGCTGATGTTTTTAAAGTTTTAAAAGAAGTTTATACTCAAGAAAAATGTATCTAAAAACTGAAAGCAAAACAAAGAAATTTGGATGACCAAAAAAGAAGACTTGTGGCCAGTAGATTTTCATTAAAAGAAATAATAAAGGAAATAAGTTGAGCATAATAAACATAATCTCCAAATGAAACAGGAAACTGTAAAACAAAATGAAAAACTATAGAAAGAATAATTATTGCCTTTCTGGTGAATTAATTGTCTTTTCTAGAAAACAGAACAAGAGGATTTATCTTTGGTGCCACTTTTTCTTTATAATGTTTAATTTACATCCTTACCTAAAGGAGAAAACCTGAATATCAAGAATATTTCTCTCAAGAATAAGACCTGACTAGGTATCATAAACAGGGTAACTGGATCTTTCTGGAAATAGAAGTAGATGGAATAGAGCAGGCACAAAAAGATCTTTGATGAAAGTCTGGGAGAGGCATTCACTGCACTTGTTGCTTGTCATATCTACTCATCATCTAGCTTTTATTACTTAAAACCTGTGTTGGAACCATCAGGATTTATTTTCAGGAAACTGAAAACTACTCCAGCTATTTGAAACACAAATGAATTTAAGTTTTTACAAAATCATTGGAAGGGATGGGGAATGGTTCTTGGCAGGTCTCAACAATTGCTCACATGACAGCACTACAAATCTGGCCTTTGGTAGGAGCTGGCCTAATATTGAAGGAGGGAGTCAAGAGTGACCCTTGGCACTGCAGACTTAAGGAGCGCACTTGAGTAGATGTGATCCAAAGATCTGGAGGCTGCTGTCTCCCAAACTCCTTTCAGTGGTCATAAAACTAACAATAACTGGACACCAAAAACTGCTGCAGAAAACCCCAGTGACTCCAGAACCTTCCTTGCCAGTAGGAAACAAGCAAAATCAAAGGAGATTAACTCTGCCTCACTTCCAATTTCCAAATCTTTAGCAAATGCATCTAATTGGCAACACCTAATTTGTATCCAGAACCTGCAAATCTCCAGTGTCTACAATAAAGAAATGCTCAGTATCCCATATTTGAAATGGATGCTTAGTGCCAATTTATAGTGTCCTTAATAATCTGAGTGTAGAAGCAAACTTGGAGAAAGTCTTTGTTGATTAGAAATTGTTTAATAAAAATGGTAAAGGGAATATTTCTGGGGATTACACTATCTCTTAATGATTAACAGACCTCACTGGGTAGAACTTTTGCTGCTAGCAGATAAGCATTTTAAAATTTTTAATTAGATGCATTCACATTACCATTTGAATAATTGATAGACAGTATCCCTTCCAATTTCATTTAGTTGTTTTAAAATGTCTTTCTTAGCATAAATTAATCTTCAATTAGCAAACTGATGTGAGAAAAAAAATATATATGGGTCTTAATTTCTACAAGCCTTGCTTGTCAGAATTAGACTAAAAGCTTGGCAACTTGCTTCAAATATATGACAGCTGCTTTATAAAAACCACAGAAGCTCCAAGTCATATTCCATGAATAATAAATTTCCTGAATGGAACAAATTAAAATGGCATTCCTAAAATAAAATTTATCCAAGACTTGCTATCTTCTTTAGCAGGGTTGTGCTAATGGGTACACATTCAGTTCAGTTCAGTTCAGTTCAGTTGCTCAGTTGTGTTCTACTCTTTGTGATCCCATGAATTGCAGCAAGCCAGGTCTCCTTGTCCATCACGAACTCCCGGACTTCACTCAGACTCACGCCCATCGAGTCAATGATGCCTTCCAGCCATCTCATCCTCTATCATCCCCTTCTCCTCCTACCTCAAATCCCTCCCAGCATCAGAGTCTTTTCCAATGAGGCAACTCTTCACATGAAGTGGCCAAAGTACTGGAGTTTCAGCTTTAGCATCATTCCTCCCAAAGAAATCCCAGGGTTGATCTCCTTCAGAATGGACTGGTTGGATCTCCTTGCAGTCCAAGGGACTCTCAAGAGTCTTCTCCAACACCACAGTTCAAAAGTATCAATTCTTCAGTGCTCAGCCTTCTTCACAGTCCAACTCTCACATCCATACATGACCACTGGAAAAACCATAGCCTTGACTAGACGGACCTTAGTTAGCAAAGTAATATCTCTGCTTTTGAATATGCTATTTGGTTGGTCATAACTTTTCTTTCAAGGAATAANCTCCCAAAGAAATCCCAGGGTTGATCTCCTTCAGAATGGACTGGTTGGATCTCCTTGCAGTCCAAGGGACTCTCAAGAGTCTTCTCCAACACCACAGTTCAAAAGTATCAATTCTTCAGTGCTCAGCCTTCTTCACAGTCCAACTCTCACATCCATACATGACCACTGGAAAAACCATAGCCTTGACTAGACGGACCTTAGTTAGCAAAGTAATATCTCTGCTTTTGAATATGCTATTTGGTTGGTCATAACTTTTCTTTCAAGGAATAAGCGTCTTTTAATTTCATGGCTGCTGTCACCATCTGCAGTGTTTTTGGAGCCCCCCAGAAGGCAATGGCACCCCATTCCAGTACTCTTGCATGGAAAATCCCATAGGCGGAGGAGCCTGGTGGGCTTCAGTCCATAGGGTCGCCAAGAGTTGGACATGACTGAGTGACTTGACTTTCACTTTTCACTTACATGCATTGGAGAAGGAATGGCAACACACTCCAGTGTTATTGCCTGGAGAATCCCAGGGACGGGGAGCCTGGTGGGCTGCCATCTATGGGGTCGCACAGAGTCAGACANCCTTAAATCTATTTCTCACTTCCACTGTATAAACATAAAGGATTTGATTTAGGTCATACCTTAATGGTCTAGTGGTTTTCCTTACTTTCTTCAACGTAAATCTGAATTTGGTAAGAAGGAGTTCATGATCTGAGCCACAGTCGGCTCCGGGTCTTGTTTTTGCTGATTGTATAGAGCTTCTCCATTTGGCTGCAAAGAATACAATCAGTCTGATTTCAGTGTTGACCATCTGGTGATGTCTATGTGTAGAGTCTTCTCTTAGGTTGTTGGGAGAGGGTGTTTGCTATGACCAGTGCATTCTCTTGGCAAAACTCTCTTAACTTTTGTCCTGTTTCATTCCATATTGNTAGAGCTTCTCCATTTGGCTGCAAAGAATACAATCAGTCTGATTTCAGTGTTGACCATCTGGTGATGTCTATGTGTAGAGTCTTCTCTTAGGTTGTTGGGAGAGGGTGTTTGCTATGACCAGTGCATTCTCTTGGCAAAACTCTCTTAACTTTTGTCCTGTTTCATTCCATATTGCAAGGCCAAATTTGCCTGTTACCCCAGGTGTTTCTTGACTTCCTACTTTTGCATTCCAGTCCCCTATAATGAAAAGGACATCTTTTTGGGGTGTTAGTTCTAAAAGGTCTTGTAGGTTTTCATAGAACCATTCAACTTCAGCTTCTTCAGTGTTACTCGTTGGGGCATAGACTTGCATTACTGTGATATTGAATGATTTGCCTTGGAAACGAAGAGAGATCATTTTGTCGCTTTTGAGATTGCATCCAAATACTGCATTTTGAACTGTTTTATTAACAATGTTGGCTTCTCTATTTCTTCTAAAGGATTCTTGCCCACAGTAGTACATATAATGGTCATCTGAGTTAAATTCACCCATTCCAGTCCATTTTAGTTCACTGATTCCTAGAATGTCGATGTTCACTCTTGTGTCTCCTGTTTGACTACTTCCAATTTACCTTGATTCATGGACCTGAGATTCCAGGTTCCTATGCAATATTGCTCTTTACAGCATCGGACCTTGCATGATTTATAATCTACCAAAATACTGAATCACTTAGTTTATATTGTATAAACTAAACTATAGTGACAAAAATTACTATAAAACATATAAACATAATTGTGTTTAATTTTTATTATTACATTCAGCATTTGTGTGCATATGCTGATGCTGCTAAGTCGCTTCAGTCGTGTCCAACTCTGTGCGACCCCATAGATGGCAGCCCACCTGTCTCTGCCATCCCCAGGCTTCTCCAGGCCAGAACACTGGAGTGGGCTGCCATTTCCTTCTCCAACGCATGAAAGTGAAAAGTGAAAGTGAACTCGCTCAGTGTCCGACTCTTCAGGATCCCATGGACTGCCGCCTACCAGGCTCCTCCGTCCATTGGATTTTCCAGGTAAGATTACTGGAATGGGTTGCCATTGCCTTCTCTGTGTGTGCATATAGATATCCATAAAATGAACAACTGGTTTTAAGATACATTACTGCATTTATGTATGTTTGTATTCATTTTTAGTTACTTTTAGTATTATTTTAAGTAAGAGTATCTTGATTGATATACCTATATTACATGTCACATCTATTCTCATCTAAGAATATTTCATAAATTTTATCACGTGAGAAAAGCAATTGTTATTAGTGGACTACACAGAACAACTCTGACAGTGATTGAGAAAAATCTATTCCATCAGAACTATATACTCAAGAGAAAACACAAAATTGTTCTAAAAAAAACTGCCATTGATTTTTTTTTTTATCATGACACAAGCAAAATGTAGACTTCCATGCAGCTTTTCCCAATTCATTCATTCTCATTCACTCACTACTCACCAAGGAATAGCAAAATGTCTCCATCTATATTTCATTGATCTATTTCACTTTAAAAAAGTTTGGATGAAGATACATTTTACCTGATAGTTTTATACTGTGTTTATCCTATGATTTTATAATCCTTGATATTCAGGTTATTTTGTAGCTCAATAAAAAGTGTAAATAAATCAAGAAACCTTAACAATTTATGAAGAATTCTGATAGTTTCAAAAATGAGTAAGTATACATATCCTAAAATTTAGTCCAGTACCAATAATGAACTTATTAACATTACCATGTAATATTAAGTTGGTTCACACAATTCTATCATGCTACTCCATTCCAATTAGGAGCATTAAAAAAATCACTCAGTGCTTATAACAAAAAGAAAGAGATGCATGTCACTAAACTACTGGTGAATTAGGATTTAAAAAAAATGTGACAGAACTATCATTCAGTAAAGAAAACAATAATTTATACACAACTGACAAGAAAATGATGTGAAACTTTTTATGTGGAAAACCATAAAGTTTAATTTTTCACTATTAAATTCGAGGAAGTATCAAACAGCAAATTCATTAGTAATTATATACTGGATGTTTAATGCAGAGAGACACTGTAATAGGTACCAGAAAGTTGGTGAGAAAGAGGAAAATATTTGATTAATCAGGGCTTTTATAATTCAGAATCCCAGTGGAAAAAAAATATTTCATTAGGGAGTACGACTTCTAATCTCAACAATGAATAGGTTTTATAAATAACATTTTATTTGAGAAGAAATGGAAATAAAGATGTAACACCATTTTAAATTGAATTTGAGACAGATGAGGAAGATTTAAGAGTTGAAAACTTCCAGTCACAAAGTAAATGATACATGGAGATGAAATGTATGGCATAGGAATATAGTGAATACTAATATATTATCTTTGTATAGTGACAGATGGTAACTAGACTTATTGTGATGATTATTTTGTAATGTATAGAAATATTAAATCACAGAGGCAAGATACAGGGAGGGGGAATTGAATGAAGGTTGTCAAAACCTTCAAAGTTCCAGTTACAAGATAAATGAATACTAGATACGTAGTGTATAATATAATTAATGCAATGAGCACTGCTCTATGTTATATATGAAAGTTGAGAGTAAATTCTAAGAGTTACTAAGAAAAAAATGTTTTTTATCTTTATATTTACATTAGATGATAGATATTCACTAAATCACTGTGATAATGATTTCATGATGTAGGTACAAGTCAAATCATTATGCTGGATACAATGCTGTATTATATTTATATCTCAATAAAACTGAAAGAAAAAAATAAAGTTAAACTATCCCAGTGTGACAAATGGAGTTTTAATTGTCAGATACATTGGCAAAAATCCTAATTTTACTCACTAAAATAAGCAAACAGCATATATAATATCTATGGGAAAATAAAGTAAAATTTGAAATCATTACTCTAAAGAAATGATTCAGTGTTACTGGTCTTATTCAGGATGCTGTCTAATTGTTTCTACCAAATTACACACTCAGATATCAAAGACTTGAAGTACAATGAGAACTGTTTTATTATAAAAGCACTAAGCAAAATGATGGATTGTATCTATATTGATATACTGGTTTTTTTGCTAAAATTTTCTAAATGACTTTCTGGAAGACGTGAATTTCTTAATAGATTGGGAACTAATTGAGGAGACTTTTTGGCATATTTATGAATTTGGAGCCTATATAGTAGACTTTTTAAAAATTAAACTATACTTTATACCTCTATTCCTTTAGGTCCAGGTGTAAATTTGCATTTGCTGTCATTCTATATATAGACTTAATCATCACATGATCATGTAATTTTATAAGAAATGCTTTAAATAAAGTAACTATACAGTTAGAGCTCACTTAGAAAACTTTTTTGTGTCCTTTCATTGAGAAAAATATTAATGTCTTCATCAAGCTCTGAGGAGGAAATATTTTGAATCTTACTACCATATTTAGTGAGTTATTATTTGTTGCCTATTAAAAAGTATAATCTGTTCATTATATTCTAGATACCTTGCTCAACAGATGTTTGTTGTGAACCCTGAGCTTTACATGGCAAGCATCACAATGTAATAAACATAGTCTATCTCTATAAATATTTATGTTTACTTTGAGAAAAAATTGGGCTTTTTCCAAAGGGTTATATTTCAATTATTACAGCTGTCTTCCAAAATGCCTTTTTAAATTTGAGGCATATTTAATATACGTCATTTTATATGTTCCAGGTGTACAACATAGTGATTCATAATTTTTAAGGTTATATTCCATTTGTAGCAATTATAAAGTATTGGCTGAATTCTCTGTGTTGTACAATATAGCCTTGTAGTTTATTTATCTTATACATTGTACTTTGTACTTCTTTCAGTAACCTTTTAGGATTTTTTTGTGTACATATGCTTTACATATTTTTAGATATATACCTAGTATTTTATTTTCTTGGGAGAAGTTGTAATTGGTATTGTCTTTTGATATTTGTATCTATCAGTATGTTGTAAGTATGTGAAGATGCATGAATTTTTATGTGTTAATATTTGTTTTACAACCTTCTGTAGATTGCTTGGGAATTTGTATTTATGTACCTGTGCCATCTGAAAATAGAGTTTTAGTTTTTCAAAAGGTATGCAATTTTTCTTGCCTGTTGCCAGTGTCTAGAAGCTATAGTACTATGTTGAATAAAGTGATGACAGTAGATATTCTTGCTTTATTTGTGACCATAGAGAAAAAGCAGCATTCATTTTCTGACTACTAAGTATGAGGCTAACTATATATAAGTTTTTTATAAAAATTTTATTGGAAAACTGTCAGTTGCCCTCTATTCCTACTATAGAGAGTTCATATGTTGCATTTTTCTGGATTTTTTTTTTTTTTTTGGTGTCATTGACATAATCAGTTGGTATAATCATATGATCTTTATTCTTTCATCTCTTTATATAATAGACTTACATTCACTGATTTTAAAATATTAAACCAAACTTGCACCCCTGGTCGGGGGGGGAAACTTACTTGACTTACATGGTCATGGTGTATTATTTCTTTTTATGTTTTCATGAATTCACTGTGCTAAAATTGTGTTGAAATGTTTTGTATCTCATTATATGAAAGGTATTGATCTATAATTTTTGGTTTCCTCCCTTCTCTTGCTTCCTTCTACTGCCTTTGTTTGGTTCTAATATCTGGGAATATGGATCTCAAATTAGTTGAGAAGTGCTTCCTTATTTTCTCTTTTCTAAAAGAAATGTATAAACTACTCCTAATCTCTCTTTGATTATTTGGTAAAATTATCCAATGGAACACTTGGCTGTGGTGGATTCTTTCTTGAGAACTATTAAAGTAATTCAAGTTATATATTACATCTAGACTTGATTGTGGTCATTTCTGGTTTTTGAGGAAATGGTTTGTGTCTTCTAAGGAGTCAAATTTATAAATATAAAATTGTTCATGCTATTTCTTTGTCTTTTTAATGGCTGTTCAGTTCAATTCAGTTCAGTCACTCAGTCATGTCTGACACTTTGTGACCCCATGATCTGCAGCATGCTAGGGCTCCCTGTCCATCACCAACTCCTGGAGCCTACCCAAGCTCATGTCCATTGAATCGGTGATGCTAACCAACCAACTCATCTTCTGTTGTCCCCTTCTCCTCCTGCCCTCAATCTTTCCCAGCATCAGAGTCTTTTCAAATGAGTCAGCTCTTCGCATCAGGTGGCCAAATTATTGGAGTTTCAGCTTCAACATCAGTCCTTCCAATGAACACTCAGGACTGATCAATCTCCTCTAGGATGGACTGATTGAATCCCATTGCAGTCCAAGGGACTCTCAAGAATCTTCTCCAACACCACAGTTCAAAGCCATCAATTCTTCAGGGCTCAGCTTTCTTTATAGTCCAACTCTCACATCCATATATGACCACTGGCAAAACCATAGCCTTGACTAGATGGACCTTTGTTGACAAAGTAATGTCTCTGCTTTTTAATATGCTGTCTAGATTGATCATAACTTTCTTTCCAAGGAGTAAGTATCTTTTAATTTCATGGCTGCAATCACCACCAGTAATGATTTTGGAGCCCCCCAAAAATAAAGTCTGACACTGTTTCCACTGTTTTCCCATCTATTTCCCATGAAGTGATGGGACTGGATGCCATGATCTTCATTTTCTGAATGTTGAGCTTTAAGCCAAATTTTTCACTCTCCTCTTTCACTTTCATCAAGAGGCTCTTTAGTTTTTCTTCACTTTCTGCCATAAGGATGGTGTCATCTGCATATCTGAAGTTGTTGATATTTCTCCTGGCAATCTCGATTTCAGCTCTTGCTTCCTCCAGCCCTGCGTTTCTCATGATGTACTCTGCATATAAGTTTAAAAAGCAGGGTGACAATATATAGCCTGACATACTCCTTTTCCTATTTGGAACCAGTCTGTCATTCCATTTACAGTTCTAATTGTTGCTTCCTGACCTGCATTCAGGTTTCTCAAGAGGCAGGTTGGTGGTCTGGTATTCCCTTCTTTTTCAGAATTTTCCACAGTTTTTGTGATTCATATGGTCAAGGGCTTTGAGATAGTCAATAAAACAGAAATAGATATTTTCCTAGAACTCTCTTGCTTTTTCCATGATCCAGTGGATGTCGACAATTTGATCTCTAGTTCCTCTGACTTTTCTAAAACCAGTTTGAACATCTGAAAGTTCACGTATTGCTGAAGCTTGGCTTGGAGAATTTTAAGCATTACTTTACTGGCTGGTGAGATGAGTGCACTTGTGTGGTAGTTTGAGCATTCTTTGGCATTGTCTTTCTTTGGGATTGGAATGAAAACTGAACTTTTCCAGTCCTGTGGCCACTGCTGAGTTTTCCAAATTTGCTGGCACATTGAGTGCAGCTGTTTCAGAGCGTTATCTTTCAGGATTTTAAACAGCTCAACTAGAATTCCATCACTTCCACTAGCTTTGTTCATAATGATGGCTTTCTAAGGCCCAATTGACTTCACATTCCAGAATGTCAGACTCTAGGTGAGTGATCACAGGATCATGATTATCTGAGTCTTGAAGATATTTTTTTGTACAGTTTCTTCTGTGTATTCTTGCCACTTCTTTTGAATATCTTCTGGTTTGGTCAGCTCGATTCCATTCCTGTCCCTTATCAAGCCCATCTTTGCATGAAATGTTCCCTTGGTATCTCTAATTTTCTTGAAGAAATCCCTAGTTTTTCCTATTCTATTGTTTTCCTCTATTTCTTTGCATTGATTGCTGAAGAAGGCTTTTTTATCTCTTCTTGCTATTCTTTGGAACTCTGCATTCAGATGCTTATATCTTTCCTTTTCTCCTTTGCTTTTTTTCTACTCTTGTTTTCACAGCTATTTGTAACGCCTCCTCAGACAGCCATTTTGCTTTTTTGCATTTCTTTTTCTTGAGGAAGGTCTTGCAATTTCTTTTTCTTTTTAATGGCTGTAGTGGCTGTTAAAATATGGTATTTCTTCTAATTTTGGTGATTTTTTCTTTTTATATTTACCAAACGCTGGAAGTTTATCAATTTGAATGTTTCTTCATGTTCTATTGATATTTTCTGTCATACTTCTATTTTTGATTTTACTGATTTTTCTCTTTTCTTTCTTCCTCATTCATTTATATTTATTTTGCTCTTTCCCCTCTCCCTTGGGTCTTGAGGTCAGAACTTAATTTACTGATGTGAAAATTTTCCTTTTTTATAATGTAAGCATTCAGTGCTTTAAAACTTCCTTTAAGCACTGCTTTACCTGCATTTTATACATTTTACTATTGTAAAATTTTCACAAAATACCGTACATTTTTATTCAGGTTTATATATTTAATTTCATTTTTCATTTTTATATCTCTGTAATCCATGGATTGTTTAACAGTTTAATTTTAAGTGTTTGTAGATATATCTTTGAATTTATGTTATTATATTTTCATTCATTATTGTTAGATAATATACACTGTATGATTTCAATTATTTTAGGTATGTTAAGATTTGTTTTATGATACAGTTTATCAGTTTTACTCAATATTACATGGGTATTGAAAAGAATATATATCTTGCTGATAGAGTATTCTATAATGTCAGACCTATTGTCTAATTTTTGTCTAGCATTTCTATTTGTTGCTGAGAGTGGGTTATTGAAGTCTTTAACTATAAATATAGTATTGTATATATTTTTAATGTATCAGTTTTTGTTCTATGTATTTTGAAGCTCTGATCTTTGATGCACACATGTTTAGAATTGCTATTTCTTCTTAATAGATATATTCCTTTATAAGTGTATAGTGTCCCACTTGGTCTCTTAGTCTTAAGTTAATTTTTGCGTGCTATAACTTTTTACATCCTTTTTGTCTGAACTATATTGTTAAGTTTGAAGTAAGTTTTTTACACAGAACATAGTTCACTGTGTTTTTTTATGCTCTGCTCATCTCAGTCTTTCGTTTGGCATATTCAGACATTTACATTTAGAGTAATTATTACATGAGAGTTTTAGAGTACCTTTTCATTTTTATTTTTTGTTTGGTTCCTGTATTTAACATTTTTGTTTCATTTTTCATTATTTCCTATAGATGACTTGAATACTGTTCTGTTTCCATTGTGTTTTATTTATAATGCTTTTAGTAGCTTTTGGCTTTGTATAATTCTCTTAAGGGTTGACATGGGTATTACTACATACACACATACACACACACACACACACACACACACATTCTATCACTGTCTATTGCTGTTACTGTTTTACCATTTTGAGTGTAGAAACTCTACTTGCACTTGTCTCTGTCCTATCATCACTTTTAAAATATGTTATTTCCTCTACATACATTGAGCAGCACTTTGATGGTGTTTAATATTAACCTCAATTACAAATTATAGTTTTAAAAATTATAAGATAAAAATACTGTTTTGTTAATTCTAATTTTACCTATTCTTTTGCTGTGCTTTCCATTCTGAAGCGTCTAAACTTACTCCGCTATCATTTTCTTTCTTTCTTTTTTTTTTGAAATCTTCTTGTAGCCATTCTTTGTTTGGTCTGCTAGGAAAAGAATCATTTATCCTTTCTTTGTATGAGAATTCCTTTGTTTATACTTTGTTCCGGAAGGATAGTTTTGAATTTGACAGTTCTCTTTCATTGTTTTGAAAAAATACTGAGAGAATAGATTTTAAAAGTTCTCATCACAAGGAGCAAAAAATTTGTAACTATGGCAAAGGATGTTAACTAGACCAACCGAAAAATAAAAATTATGCCACTTTCTTCATTCTATATGGAGTTACATGGAAATCTGTGTCATTCTAATCGATGTTCTATATAAGGAATAAGTTATTTCTACTGACTGCGTTTAAATGTTGTTTTCTTTAGTTTTACAAAATTTAATACTTTTTGATGTGGATTTATTTGGGTTTTCCTAATAGTATTTATTCTGCTTCTCAATTTTCAGCTGATTTTTACAGCACTTTTATGAAAGTTACTTTAAATATCTTTCTCAGATAATTCCAACATGTGATTCATCTCAATATCAGCATTAGTCTTCTTTTTTTACTTTAATCCTGGCTTTCCTGGGTTTTGCTACATTGATTAATTTTTACTTTTAGCTTGGACATATTACCTTGAGAGACTTTTACTCCTATTTACTATTTTAGCAGTCAGTCATTTTGTTCAGATTTGGCATATATACCCTATTCTACTTTGGGCTTTGCTTCCAGGACAGTTTAGTTTTCGTAATATTCTGGTCCAGCTCATTTTTCTAGTGGTATAGACACTACTTTTGAGTCCTTCCTAATAATATTTTCAGAGGCAGAAGGTGCTTTGTCTCCTTATTCTTCCAAATGGACTGCCAGGAGACTCAGGACATCACTGCTGATGTTGCTGAGGACAGGTTAGGCCAACCACCAGTGCAACAGCTGTAGAGCTGGGATTAGAATAATCTAATGATTTTTACTGCTGCCACTGTTATCAATGGCTAGGACCACCTGATGAAACCTTAATTTGGAATGAGTTTGGGGGTTCCTCACTAGATCTCTGATAGGCTTCCTGTTTCTTAATCCTTTTGTCAAAAAAAAAGAAAGCTTTTTGGAGATGTTTGGCTTGTGTCTGTTGGAGTTCCTAGATTGTGGACCCCTTTCACATGAAATTAGGGATTTAATAGGAAATTAAAAAAAGGAAACTTACTACATTTTTGTTACTTAAGCCTTAAAGTTTCTAGTCTGTTCACCTTCTTTGTGTTTCTCAACGTCTTTTACTATTTCTATTGAATAATTTCCAGAGTATTTAGTGTACTTAGAGGGAGAAACTGGAAAAAGTAAATCTATGCAATCTGGTTCTGGAACAAGAATTTATATTGAATTTTTAAAAAGAAGTAGAGATGGTAACAATAACCCTTATGCGAGACAGTAAAAGAGACACAGATGTATAGAACAGTCTTTTGGACTCTGTGGGAAAGGGCGAGGGTGGGATGATTTGGGAGAATGGCATTGAAACATGTATATTATCATATGTGAAAAAAGTCACCAGTCCAGGTTTGATGCATGATACAGGATGCTTGGGGCCGGTGCACTGGGATTACCCAGAGGGATGATATGGGGAGGGAGGAGGGGGCGAGGTTCAGGATAGAGATTCATACACCAGTGGTGGATTCATGTTAATGTATAGCAAAACCAATACAATATTGTAAAGTAATTAGCCTACAATTAAAATAAATAAATTTATATTAAAAAATAAAAAGTATCTTTAGTTTTATTTATACTTATCAGTTCCATACTCTGAGCAATACTACTACATCTATGTAGTAACTGATTCAATCCAACTCCTCTTCCTCTCTTCTCCAAACTATCCAATTTCACTGCCTTGTATTATGATACTGTAATTATTTTACTTCTTATGATTTATATTCCTGTATTTGATTTATCAGGTTTCATTATTTCTTTCTTTATCATCAACTAGCCAGGAGTCAAATATATTGATTTTGTCAGGCTTTCAATGTCTTCCTTTTTCTCTCATGTTAATTATAATATTTTTTCATTGCCAGACCTAATCTATACACTTATACACTATTTTAGCATCCTTATCCTTGTTACCTTTTAATTTACTCTATAGTTAAGTACATTTAATGTTCAAAATTATAGTGTATTGCTACTCCAAGTTTGACCCATGGAAGATGTCAGTGCATAAACATTTTTTTTTTTTTGCTGATTTACCATAAGATAAATATAGGAAGTGAGTGTAAGTATTTGTGAAATTTTATAGAAATATGACACAAGACACTCCAAGATTGTATTTCACACTTTATTTTTAACATTTTGTTATTGTTTTATATTTTTTTTTTACTTTTTATTGGAATATAGTTGCTCTACAATGTTATGTTAGTTTCTACTGTACAGCAAGATGAATCAGCTATATGTAAACATATATTCCCTTTTGTCTGGATTCCCTTCCCATTTGGGTCACCAGAAGCATGGATTTTTAAAGTAGTGTGAAAACAAACATCTCTGATTTCTTCATATTGTACCTAAGTTGTTGCTTAAGTAAAATTCCATTTTGTTTCACAGAAAAGCAATTGTCAGCTAGAGGCTTCTGGCCTCAATGAGGCATTCAGTTTCCAAACAGGATTTGTCTCAGGACCCCCAAATATAAGCAAGCATGGTAACTCTAATATGTTACTTAAAACTACGGTTCTCAAGGGATATTGGTTAATTTTATTTAATACATTTTTTCTTCAACAAATCTTATATATTGGCTTCTATTCTTAAACAAAATCACAACAAACAATAAAAGCTGCATGGAAAGTTTCTTTCAAGATTGGTCAAGAAAGATATAGTTGGAAGTGTTATTTTCTTGCTCTAAAATATTCTCTCAGTAAAAGAATAATGGCAGGTTTTCCCTTATCACCATTTATGTACACACTTTTCAACCATACCTTTCTATTTCTTTCTCTATATTAACTGTCTCATTTCAGATTTGACTCCCCCAGGCAGGAATTTTTGTTTCAGCCATGATACCAAATCATAGGAGAGAGCACAAATAGACTGACTAAAGCCTCTCCATTTTTATTATTTCCAGAAAGAAGTCAGGTTAAAAGGGAAAAGAATAATGATGCTATTTCTACAATTAGCAATGCAGCAGGTATTAGAATCACTCCTGTTTTAAACACATGAAATAAATTCCTGAACAAATCTATTGTTGCTTTATAAATGTGAACCAATAAATTCAAAGGAATCAAAATTCTCCACTGGGTTATGTCCCTTTTTCGTCATATATGTGTTGAGTTTTCCATTTCCTTAACTCAGTGGTTTGCAATCTTTATCATGCATCAGTAGCACTGGAAATACGTCTTAAACCACAGATTGTTGGGTTCCATAGCTAGATAAGAAAGGAGGGCATTAGCTGAGGTAGAGCAGTCAGAACATTTATTATTCTAAAAAGTTATTGAGTGATACTGAGTCAACTTACCTGGAGACTTAACATACTGACCTTACTAAGACCTGAAGGTGTTTGGGTTTGTAGTCTTTAAATTAATTGAAATAGTTACAGGAAGTGACAGAAGACAAATATATATCCAGAAGGGAAGAGCAACCAACATAATTTACTTAGGCCTTTTAAAATTCAATTTTTCTGAGTAATCCAAAAATCATTCTATTTACTTGGTTTCAAACCTATTTATCTATTTAAAACCAAAGTTAGGACTTAAATACACACAGATCCAATGCATACACAGGCATACAGACACACACACTTTCAGAACAATATAAAATAAAAACTAAAAATAAAGTAACCAAGGTATTGTCAGAAAAAGCTGAAATGAAGGGAGCAAACTGTTCCAAACTAAATGTTTTTCACGTCTGACTGATTAATTGATTATACCTCTGAAGCATTCTATATCTGAAAGATATCTATTTTCATCTCACATGATTTAGATTATTTTGACAGCACAAAAATAAGACACATTGCAGAAAAATGTTCAAAATTTCTTAGAATTTCAAGTTACTGGATATCTGAAGCTCATTATATTTATCTTTTAAATCTTATTTTTTGTTGGAGGTGTCTCAATAATATGAACTATTGTATGTTTCTGACAGAGTTTAAACAATTAAGCATTTAGTAGTTATTTTAAAATTAATGTTCTTTTCGTTGTATGCTTTTTTATACTCAATTTATTGACCATAGTCATGAAGAAAACATCACGAGGAAGCCAAGTTTGAAAACCCAGTGTTTCAGCATATAAAATAGAACTGTCGTGGGGGCGGTCCTAAGATGGTGGAGGAAGAGGATGGGGAGACCACTTTCTCCCCCACAAATTCATCAAAAGAACATTTCAACGGTGAGTAAAATCTACAAAACAACTTCTGAATGCTGGCAGAGGACATCAGGCATCCAGAAAAGCAGTACATAGTCTTCAAAAACAGGTAGAAAAAAAAAAAAAAAATGAAAAAAGAGACAATGGAGGTAGGGAGGGAGCTCTGTCCCGGGAAGAGAGTCCTGTCCCGGAAAGAGAGTCTTAAAAAGAGAGAAGTTTCCAAACGCCAGGAAACACTCTCACTGCCGAATCTGTGGCGAGCCTTGGAAGCACAGAGGGCAACATAACAGGGAAGAAAAATAAATAAATAATTAAACCCAACAGATTATGAGCCTAACGGTAACACCCCCCAGTGGGGAAGCAGCACAGATGCCTGCATCCATCACTAGCAAGTGGGGGCTGGGCAGGGAGGCGCGGGCTGCAGCGTTTCTTAAGAATCAGGCTGGAACAGCTCCCTGGGTAAGCAGAGCAAACTAACCTGGGCTAGCACTCAGACTGCAGGACAGTTACCACGCGAAAAGCTCTAACATAATACACCGCCAGGACCGCACACAAAACAAAGGATGGAACAGAAATAGCCGGCTGCAGACCATCCTCCACTGGTGGCAGGCAGCCAGAGCCGTAAGGGCTGGAAGGTGGCAATCGCAGCCCTGGAGAGACTTTACTTACAAAACTGCAAGCAGGCTTCTCTGCTAACTAAGACTTCTTGGGGAGCTGGACAGTCATCATCTGCCTGACAAGGGGTGCCAGCAGTACACCCAGAAAACTGAGCAGCAGGAAAAGGTGATAAGCCACAGCAACTACGCTCACCAAACACCTGAGCTACTTGGTCCTGGGAAAGGCTCAAAATGCAGGCCCAACTGAATCTGCACCTTTGAGGACTACCTGGGCTCTGAGCCTTAGTGGCTTAGACCAGGGAGGTGCATGCAGCTTAGGGCCAGCCTCAGACGGTTCCTGGCGGAGAAACTTAGAGCCTGAGTGATGTGTGCCGTGTGTAGGGGCATGCCCAGCATGGCTGAGACACTGCGAATACACACCAGTGCTATTTGGTAGCAGCATCCCTCCCTCCCCACAGCACGACTGAACAAGTGATCCTTAAAAAAAAAAAAAATAGTGACTTCCACTGCCCACCTTGTATCTGGGCAGACATATCACACAAATTCTGTAAAAGAATGAAACTAGATCACTTTCTAACACCATACACAAAAATAAACTCAAAATGGATTAAAGATCTAAACTTAAGACAAGAAACTATAAAACTCCTAGAGGAGAACCTAGGCAAAACACTTTCTGACATAAATCACAGCAGCATTCTCTATGATCCACCTCCCAGAATACTGGAAATAAAAGCAAAAATGAACAAATGGGATCTAATTAAAATTAAAAGCTTCTGTACAGCAAAGAAAACTATAAGCAAGGGGAAAAGACAGCCTTCGGAATGGGAGAAAATAATAGCAAATGAAGCAACTTACAAACAACTAGTCTCAAAAACATACAAGCAATTTATGCAGCTCAATTCCAGAAAAATAAATGACCCAATCAAAAAATGAGCCAAAGAACTAAATAGACATTTCTCCAAAGAAGACATACGGATGGCTAACAAACACGTGAAAAGATGCTCAACGTCACTCATTATCAGAGAAATGCAAATCAAAACCACAATGATGTACCATTTCACACCAGTNAAGGACTTCTTTGACAGTGCTAGATTTCAGTTTCCTTTCTGTAGACAGATGAAATCATATACATGGTTGTTGTGGTTAAAATTAGTTGTCAACCTGGCTCTTCACTGTTCTCAGATATTTGAGTGAGTCAATATGAGCTGTCTCTTATACACATCTTATATATTTATATTTATTCATTTTAGATTCTTTTTTATTATAGAATATAATAAAAATATATTATTTTGTATATACAAAATAAATATAACTATATAACTATATAAAAAACAAATATAACTATATAGAAAACAAGTATTTTCTATTAGTTCTATATATTTTCTATATAGTTCCATGTGCTATACAGTAGGTCCTTGATATAGTAATGAGTATCTGGTAATCCCAAATTCACAATTTACTCCTATATCCTTTTCATTTTAGTAATGAGTGTGTTTTCTATGTCTGTGTGTATTTCAGTTTTGTAAGTAAGTTCATTTGTATCATTTGGAAAGATTCCACACATAAGTGATATTATATAATAGTTGTCTATTTTGGTCTGATAATCTATGATAAAAGAAGCAAGAATATGCAAGGAAGAAAATACAATTTCTTCAATAAGTGGTACTGGGAAAACTGGACAGCTACATGTAAAAGAGTGAAGTTAGAACATTCTGTAACACCGTATAGAAAAATAAACTAAAAATGGATTAAAGACCTATATAAGACAAGACTATGAAATTCCCAGTGGAAAATATAGGCAGAACACTTTGACATGTATCACAGCAATATTTTGGGGGGATCTGTCTCCTAGACTAATGAAAACAAAAGCAGAAATTAACAAATAGGTCCTAATTAAGCTTAAAACATTTTGCCCATCAAATGAAATATAAGCAAAACAAAAAGACAAACTATGGAATGAGAGAAAACATTTGCAAGTGATGTGACCAACAAAGAATTAATTTCTAAAATATACAAACAGTGTATACACCTCCATGGCAGAAAACTAGACAACACAATCAAAAAACGGGCAGAAGACCTACATAGACATTTCTTCAAAGAAGACATACAGGTAGCCCACAGGCACATGAAAAATGCTCAACATGGCTAATTATTAGAGAAATTTAAATCACTGAGGTACCACCTCACACAGGTGAGAAAGACCATCATCAAAAAGTCTACAGATAGTAAGTGCTACAGAGGGTGTGGGGAGAAGGGGACCCTTTGACACTTGGTGGAGCAAGTAAATTGTGCAGTGACTGTGGAAAACAGGATAGAGTGTTCTTAAAAAGTTAAAAATAAGAGTTAACATGTGATCTAGCAGTCCCACTTCTGGGCATATGTCTGGAAAAGATGAAAACTTTAATACTTCAAAAAAGATAAATACACTCCAGTATTCATAGCAGTACTGTTTACAATAGCCAAGACACACAAGCAAACTAGGATGAGTGGATGAAGATGTGCTATCTATAGGTAATGAGTATTACTCAGCTATAAATGCCATTTCCAGCAACATGGATGCTACTAGAGATTATCATATTTAGTGAAGTAAGTCAGACAGTAATCTTGATTTCTGATGAGAGGTTTTCTGTTTTTTCTCTACTTGAAAATATTAAGGCCATAAGTTTAAATATGTCCTTTTCTTTGCCTCATGGGTCTCTTTCCAGTATTTGCTTTATCAGATCTCTTTTCAACATTGCTTGACTTCTTGAATTCTTTCAGCTGCATGTTCTATTTTCTTTCTCTTCTGAGCTAGAGATTTTTGTTGTCAAAGTATGGAGATAATCTGTCAATTAAAAAAAAACTCACTCATAAATGCCCATTGATTCTTCCAATTACTCAATAATCTCTAACCTCAAGACAAAGGTTACTTACATTTATGGAATGAAAAGTTTCTTTACTTTCCTAAATACTTTTCACATTTCCTAAACAAATGAGTAAAATGATTCACCTTTATGTACATCTCCTTACCATCCATAACATCATGAAAACTACAGAAGCATGCCTGTTAAAGTTTCACAATACCTTACAGTTATTTTCAGCCATTTAGCAGTTCTATTAGCTACCACTGAGTTCTATTTCCTCCTATAAGACTCATCAAATCTGATCAACTCTCATCCTCACCCAATTTGTTTTAATCAGCATGAAATATTGATAAATCCAGTAGCGGTACAAGTTGAACTTGAAAAGGATAGGACTCATCTGTGATATTTTCTTCTGGGATATATTGACAAACCTTTACTATGTTATTTCTTCCTAGACTCAGGCAACATGAGTTACTTGAGAGAGAAAGTGATATTAACTGCTGAAGTCTGAGAAGAGTATTCTTATGAATACAAACAGCTGACACTTTCTACACCCCTAGGGATTTATTCTTACCACAAAACTGTCGTTTAAAGGGAAAAAAATGACTGTCATGCTTCCGGAGATATTGGCACTAGCCATATAACGACCAGGGAAATTTTGAAAGTCCCTGTGGATCCACATTAAAGATGTGTCCATTAATCTATGTCCAAATGACTATCCATTCTTCTTAGTTTCTCATCAATTCTAAAGAAGAAAAACTCTAGGCATTGAGAAATCAATAATCACAGCTCCAGTTTTTCTACTTCTTATGGGAGGACATTAACAGAGAGAATTATTAAAACCAACATTAAGTTAGCAACACTTATATCCTAGACTTACTCCTTTCATGTATCTGATACATGGCATGATAAATACCATTTTTTCTTCAAAGATTATCAGAAACTTGAAAACAGACTCTGTGCCTTATGTATATGTTTATCATCAGAGCTGGTGTTCAGTAGATTCTTGTTAATTCTTTCATAGAATAAATAGCTAAATGAATTAATGATTGTAAGAAAAATTGAATAGCTATATTATTTCAACATCATAAAAACACTGATTTTACAATGATCTATAACACTGTGAGAGCAAAACTATTACAGTGGCTTTAACTGTACTACTTTGATTTTTTAAACAAAATCATGATTAAGCATAATTAGAAATAGTTTTTTTGTTTAAAAGTATTAAAAGTCTTAATATAGTTGATGATTTGTCTAAAGAAATGAAGAACCTCTAGGGCTTTTCCACAGTGTGTCAATACATCATGTGGATAGATGATTAATAAATACATCTTAAAATTTTTATATTTCCTTAATGGAAATGAAATATGTTCATAGTTAGAAAGTCATGTCATATCATTGGTATCATGGAAAAAATATCATTGAATAATAATTTTGTTAGGAAACGAATTAGGGAGCACTCTATACAAGTAGAAAGATTCATACAGAATGTAGAAATGTACATTGTGATCAGCCACAAGAATTTATCTAAAATAGGTGTGTTATTTACCTATTAGTAATAAAAAGTCTAATATAATAGCAACTTAATTTTCTATGCAACAGTACTGGAGTGGGTTGCTATTTCCTTCTCCACGGGATCTTCCCCACCCAGGGATCAAACCCAGGTCTCCCGCATTGCAGGCAGACACTTTACCGTCTGAGCCAGCAGGGAGCCAAATCAACATAGAAACATTTTTCTTCCTCAGGCAAGTTGAATCTGACAGCAGTATAAAGCTTTTATAAAGGAAGCCGGTTTACTAGCCTATCTGGTCTGCCATACTTAGCACATTAATTTACTCCAAATTCAATTGTGATAATAGAAAACTGAAGGACTCACCCAGTCCTGTTAAAGATGCTCCTTGGAAAAGACAGCTGATAAATATTCTCTCATTCCATTGGCTAGATCTTAGTCACAGAGCTATAATTATTTCCAAGTAAGTCTTGGAAATACAGTGTTTATTCTAAATGGCCATGTATCCAAATAAATCCAGGATTCTAGTTATAAGAAAAAAAGGAAGAATATACTCTAAGGAAAAAGTAGTGGTTTCAGCTACAAAATGAGTTAAATGTAAAAATATGGTGCTGATTTAAAGGACTTCTTTGACAGTGCTAGATTTCAGTTTCCTTTCTGTAGACAGATGAAATCATATACATGGTTGTTGTGGTTAAAATTAGTTGTCAACCTGGCTCTTCACTGTTCTCAGATATTTGAGTGAGTCAATATGAGTGCTCAGTTGTCCACCTCTGCAACCCCATGGACTGTAGTCTGCCAGGTTCCTCTCTCTATGGAATTCTCCAGGCGAGAATACTGCAGTGTTGTCATTTCCTGCTCAAGGTGATCTTCCTGACCCAGGGATTGAACCAGAGTCTCTGATGTCTTCTGCATCAGCAGGCAGATTCTTTACCACTGTGACACCTGGGAAGCCCCAGTCAGATATTTGGTCAAACATTATTCCAGATATTTCTGTGAAGTAGTTTTTTTAGATGAGATTAACATTTATATACGGAGAAGGCAATGGCACCCCACTCCAGTACTCTTGACTGGAAAATCCCATGGACAGAGAAGCCTGGTAAGCTGCAGTCCATGGGGTCGCTAAGAGTTGGATACAACTGAGTGACTTCACTTTCACTTTTCACTTTCATGCATTGGAGAAGAAAATGGCAACCTACTCCAGTGTTCTTGCCTGGAGAATCCCAGGGACTGGGGAGCCTGGTGGGCTTCCATCTATAGGGTCACACAGAGTCAGACATGACTGAAGTGACTTAGCAGCAGCAGCAGCATCATGTATATCAGTAGATTTTGGGGAAAGCAGATTACACTTCATAATGTGAGTGAACCTCATCAAATCAGTTGGAGTACTTAATAGAAAAAAAACTGACATCCTCTGAAGATGAGATAATTCTGTCAGCATACTTCTTCCAATTCAGAGTGTAGATTCAACACTTTCTTAGTTCCCAAGAATAACAGGCTATACTGCAGATTGACTTGTTGAACTCCACAATAGCATAACTAGTTCCTTAAACTTACTCACTCCTTCTCTCTTTCTCTGTCTCTGTCTCTGTCTTTCTCCCTACTCCCCTCCCCAACAGCAAAGGCTAATAGCGCAATTTAAAGTCCAGTTGATTCTTTACAAGAAGGCAAACCAGCAACAATGGATGTTACCTACCAAGTGTTGCTCTGTTGACAGAATAGATACATTAAAATTTAGGTGAAGTTGCTAAATTATTTCACCACCATCAAACTTTCGCAGGCAGATGAAGGGTGCTTTTTTTCCATTGTGAAGGAAAATGCAAACTGTATCACAGTATCAAAAATTAGAGATGTGTTTGTTCTTTTATTCATGAAGTCTGCTACTGTAATTTTAAAAAAGTTAAATAGAAGCATTAATGGGTATACATGTATGTTGGAACACTGTAATGTTAAAAGAAGGCAACAGTGTGAATTGAGACAAAGTAAAACTGAAATTGCTCAGTCGTGTCTGACTCTGCGACACTATGGACTGTAGCCTACCAAGCTCCTCTGTCCATGGGATTTCCAGGCAAGAGTACAGGAGTGCATTGCCATTTCCTTCTCCAGGGGATCTTCTTACCCAGGGATCGAACCAAGGTCTCCCGCATTGCAGGTGGATTCTTTACTAGCTGAGCCACAAGGGAAGCCCCTTGAGACAAATTGGGGCATAATTAATTAATTTTGGGTACTTTATAAAAGCATTAAGAAGTAGCAATTAAAACTATGTCAAATGACTTTAAATGTTTACATAAAGATTGAGTACCAAAAAGGTATATAAATTTCCATAACATATTTCTGAAAGCAAGTAGTAACAAATGGGGATATTTTATAATTTTCTATGTTTTTGATGGTGTATAAATATGAAAACACAGCCTTATGACTAATATTGAGTATATGCAAGGTGTAGGACAATATTTTAGAGAATTGAAAAAGGAAAGAGAAAAGGAAAACTTCTCAAAAACCTCCTTCATGTATCTTTGATATCATATATGGAAATAGTATGTGTATATGTGCATAAGTATAAGTAAATTAAGAAAATAATATTATTAAAATGTCCATACTACCCAAAGCAATCTACAAATGTAACATAATGCATATCAAAATATTCTTTACATTTTTCACAGGACTAGAAGAAATAATCTTAAAATTTATATAGAACCCTGAAAGACCTAGAATGGCCAAAGTAATCTTAAGAATAAAGAACAAATATCTAGAGGTGTCAACTCCCTGACTTAAGACTATACTACAAAAATACAGTAATCTAAACAGTATAATACTGGCACTAAAAGAGAAGCATAGATCAAGGGAACAGAATAGAGAGCCCAGAAATGAACCCATGCACCTATGTTAAGTTAACCTACTATAAAAGAAACAGGTGTATGCAATGAATAAAAGACAATCTCTTCAATAAATGGTGTTGGGAAAATTGAACAGATACATATAAAATATGAGATTAAGCCATTTCATCATACTATATGCAAAAATAAGCTCAAAATAGGATAAATATTTAAATATAAGACCTAAAACCATAAAACTCCTAGAAGAGATCATAAAACACTCATTAATCTAAAACATAATAAGTTTTTAAATCAAAAGAAAACGGCAAAAATAAATAAATGGGACCTAATTTAGTAAAAGTCATTCAGTCATGCCCGACTCTTTGCTACCCCATGGACTATATAGTTTGTAGAGTTTTCCAGACCAGAATACTGAAATAGGGAGCTGTTCCCTTCTCCAGGGAATCTTCCCAACCTGGGGATCAAACTCAGGTCTCCTGCATTGCAAGCAGATTCTTTACCAGTTGAACTGCAAGGGAAACCTAAGAATGCTGGAGTGGGTAGCCTATCACTTTTCCAGTGGATCTTCCCAACTCAAGCTTTGTGCAGAAAAAGAAACCGTTGGCAAAATGAGTAAAAAAACTGCTAAATGGTAGAAAATATTTGCAAATTGTGTTACCAATAAGGGGTTAATACCCAAAATATATAAATAATTCATAGAACTGTACAAAAAAAAAAGTTAAAAATGGGCAAAAGACCTGAATAGACACTTTTTCCAAAGAAGTCCTATAGATGGCCAACAAGCACATGAAAAGATGCTTAACATTACTAATCATCATAGAAATGAAAATAAAAGCCACAGTGAGATATCACTTCACACCAATCATAATGGCTACTATCAAAAAGTCTACAAATAAATGTTGGCTAAGATATAGAGAAAAAGGAACACTTATACATTGTTGGTAGGAATGTAAATTGGCCACTATGGAAAACAGTATGGAAGTTCCTCAAATTAAAAGAAGCACTGAAGTGAAGTTGCTCAGTCGTGTGCAACTCTATGCATTCCCATGGACGGTAGCTTAGCAGCCTACATCATCCATGGAATTTTCCATACAAGAGTACTGAAGTGGCTGCTATTTCCTTCTCCAAGGGATCTTCCACTATTTCTCCTTTTGTGGTGCTTTGGATGTAGTCAGTCACTCCAGGATGAAGTTGAACATCTCTTTCCTGGTTATTGGATCCCAAGAACTTATTGAAGTTCTTTATGATGAATGGCAATGTTGTAACTTTTATGACAAGTGTATGGATACAGAAGTTGCTACTGATTCTATGGGCAAGGAAGGGAAGGGTTGCATGGTTTTAATCAGTGGTGGCAATGACAGCAAGGCTTCCCATGAATCAGGATGTGTTGACCCATTGCCAAATCTGCCTGCTATTGAGTAAGGGGCATTCCTTTTACAGATCAAGGACTGGAGAAAGACATGGTAAATCTGTATAATGTTACTTTGTGGGTGCCAATCAGAGTGTTCTCAATTCAGTCAATGTAAAAAAAAAGCAAATAGAAAAACAGGAGAAGGGAGAAGGATTTATTCCACTTGGGACTCAAAAGAGCTAGCAGAATCCACAAACTTGTCAGTCTCTCTAAAGAAATGATGTCCACTGGTATGTTGTGAGAAAGATCCTAAACAAGGAAGGTAAGAAATCTATGACCAAAATACATAAGACTCATTGTCTTGTTATTTCTTGTTCTGCAACACAAACACTGATGCATATCTTTAAAGAAACAGTATATTAAGAAAAATAAGGAAGAGGCTGCAGAACATGCTGAACTTTTGGCCAAGAGAATGAAGGAGGACACACAAACACACACACACACACCACACACACACACATATACACATAAATGCCTGGAATAAATTGCCAAGAGATAGAGGCTATTCCTCTCTGAGAGCTTCTAAGTCTGAATCGAGTGAAAAATGAAAAAAAAAAGTAACAACAGATAGTGACATAATGATGTCTATTCATTTCAAAGGCAAACCATTCAATATCTCAGTAATCCAAGTCTATGCCCTGATGAATAATGCTGAAGATGCTGAAGTTGAATGGTTCTATGAAGACCTATAAGACATTTTAGACTAATGCCCTGAAAAGATGTCTTTTTCATTACAGGAGACTGGAATGCAAAAGTAGGAAGTCAAGAAATACCTGGAGTAACAAGAAAATTTGGCCTTGGAGTACAGAATGAAGCAGGGCAAAGGCTAATAGAGTTTTGCCAAGAAAGGTCATAGCACACTGGTCATAGCAAACATCGTCTTTCAAAAACGCAAGAAATGACTCTACACATGGGCATCACCAGATGGTCAATACCAAAATCAGATTGATTATATTCTTTGCAGACAAAGATGGAGAATTCTATACAGTCAACAAAAACAAGACCAGGAACTGACTGTGGCAGAGACCATGAACTCCTTATTGCCAAATTCAGACTTAAAGTGAAGAAAGTAGGGAAAACCACTAGACCATTCAGATATGACCTAAATCAAATCCCTTACAATTATACAGTGGAAGTGAGAAATATATTCAAAAGATTAGATCTGATAGACAGAGTGCCTGTACATTATATAGGAGGCAGGGATCAAGACCAACTCCAAGGAAAAGAAATGCAAAAAGGCAAAATGGTTATCTGATGAGGCCTTACAAATAGCTGTGAATAGAAGAGAAGCAAAAGGCAAAGGAGAAAAGGAAATATATATACCCATTTGAATGCAGAATTCCAAAGAATAGCAAGGAGAGATAAGAAAGGCTTCCTTAGTGATCAATGCAAAGAAATAAAGGAAAACAACAGAATGGGAAAAACTAGAGATCTCTTCAAGAAAATTAGAGATACCAGGGAAATATTTCATACGAAAATGGGCACAATAAAGGACAGAAACAGAGAATATTATGAAGAGGTGGCAAGAATACACAGAATTATCCAAAAAAGATCTTCATGACCCAAATAATCACAATTCTGTGATCACTCACCTAGAGCAAGACATCTTGGAATGAGAAGTTAAGTGAGCCTTAGGAAGCATCACTATGAACAAAGCTAGTGGAAGTGATGGAATTCCAATTGACCTATTTCAAATCCAAAAGATGATGCTGTGAAAGTACTGCACCCAGTAGACCAGCAAATTTGGAAAACTCAGCAGTGGCCACAGGACTGAATAAAGGTAAGTTTTAATTCCAACCCCAAAGCAAGGCAATGCCAAAGATTCTCAAACTACACACAATTGCATTCATTTCACACGCTAGCAAAGTAATGTTCAAAATTCTCCAAGTCAGGCTTCAGTAATACATGAAACATGAACTTCCTGATTTTCAAGCTGAATTTAGAAAAGGCTGAGGAACCAGAGATAAAATTGCAAACATCTGCTGTATCATCAAGAAAAGCAAGAGAGTTTCCAGAAAATAATCTACTTCTGCTTTATTGACCATGCCAAAGACTGACTGTGTGGACCACAATAAACTTGGAAAATTCTTCAAGTGATGGGAATACCAGACCTCTTGACCTGCCTCTTGAGAAACCTATATGCAGATAAGGAAGCAACAGTTAGAACTGGGCATGGAATAACAGATTGATTCCAAATCAGGAAAGGGGTACATCAAGGCTGTATGTTGTCACCCTGCCTATTTAACTATATACAATGTACATCATGAGAAACACTGGGCTGGAAGAAGCACAAGCTGGAATCAAGATAGTTGGGAGAAATATCAATAATCATATATGCCGATGACATCACTCTTATGGCAGAAAGTGAAGAAGAACCAAAGAGCCTCATAGTGAAAGTGAAAGAGGAGAGTGAAAAAGTTGGCTGAAAGGTCAACATTCAGAAAGTGAAGATCATGGCATCCAGTCCCATCACTTCATGTCAAATAGATGTGGAAACAGTAGAATCAGTGACAGACTTTATTTTGGGGGGCCCCAAAATCACTGCAAATGGTGACTGCAACCATGAAATTAAAAATGCTTGCTCCTTGAAATAAAATTTATGACCAACCTAGAAAGCATATTAAAAAGCAGAGACATTACTTTGTCAATAAAGATCCGTCTAGTCAAAGGTATAGATTTTGCAGTAGCGAAGTATGTATGTTAGAGTTGGACTCTCAAGAAAACTCAGCCCTGAAGAATCATTGCTTTTGAACTGTGATTTTGGAGAGGACTCTTAACAGTCCCTTGGACAGCAAGGAGATCCAACCAGTCCATGCTAAAGAAAGTCAGTCCTGAATATTCATTGGAAGAACTGATGTTGAAGCTGAAACTCCAATACTTTGGCCACCTGATGCGAAGAGCTGACTCATTTGAAAAGACCCTGATTCTGGGAAAGATTGAAGGCAGAAGAGAAGGGAAAGACAGAGGATGAGATGTTTAGATGGCATGACCGACTCAATGGATATGAGTTTGTGTAAATTACTGGAGTTAGTGATGGACAGTGAGGCCTGGCATGCTGCAGTATGAGGTCACAAAGATTGCAACATCATTAAGCAGCTGAACTGAACTGAAATGAAAAGTAGCAAATAAAATCAGTCATCTAAAAGCAAAAACAAATAAAACAGCATAAATAAAAATAGCACCACCATGTGATCTAAGAGTTCTGGGTGTGTGTGTATATGAAAAAAATGAAAACATTATTTTGAAAATATGTATGTAGTCCAATATTCACCACAGTATTATTTATAGAGAACAAGATATGAAAGTAACCTAATGTCTATCAACAGATGAATGGATGAAAAGATGGGTGTGTGTGTTTCCAACAGGCTCCTCTGTCCATGGGATTTCACAGGCAAGAATACTGGAATGGGTTGTCATTCCTTTCTCCAGGGAATCTTCCCGACCCCAGTACTAAACCTGGGTCTCATGCATTGCAGGCAGTTTCTTACTGGTTGATCCACCAGGGATCATGGCAATAAACATACAAACACACACACACTCTCACATTACTTAGCCATTAAAAAAAAAAAAAAGAAATTCTGTCATTTAAAACAACTTAGATGGACCTAGAGCATATTATCCTTAGTAAAATGTCAGAGAAAGACAAATACTCTGTTACCACTTATTTGTGAAATCTAAAAACTGAAACAAATAGTATGTGAAATAAAACAGAAACAGACACTACAGACATACAGAATACCAATGAGGAGTGAGGAGAGAGGACCAAGCTAAGGTTATGGGCTTAAGTGGGACAAATTACTACATGTAAAATAGATAAGCAATGGGATACATTGTATACCATAGGTAAATATAGCCATTTTATGGTAATAATTTTAAGTAGGGTATAATCTATAAAAATATTACATCATTCTATTGTACACCTGAAACTATTGAAAATTGTCAAGCAGCTATTCTTTAATAAAAAATAACTTCCTAAATAAGAACAAGATAGTGTTTGATCACTATTACTTTAGCTACATATTTGTAGGCATATCTATGATTTATCAAAAGAAACGCAAAGTTGAAGATTATATTTAGACTATTTTCTTTTATAAAATGAATCTATGAAAGAGATCCTTATTAGGATATAGTCATATATGTAAGTACATAAACAAAGGAAAATGAAATCACAATTTGCTACTCTAGTTAAAGTGTGCGTGTTAAGAAAATGTGAAGAAAATATTCAAAAATTATGAAAACTAATGTTTCAACCCATTATTGAACCTTCATCATTTCTAATTTTCAACATATGTTTTAAAAATGAATATTTTAATTTCATTTCTTATTTAATTATATTGAATAACAAAGATTTCTATTGAATCAGTTAGGCATTTAAGCACAGAAAATGTACAATAATCACTCAGGTAACAGATCCTTAGAAACTCAGTTCCCTGAAAGAATGAGTTGTAAAAAGTATTGAAAAAATATATGAAAATTCCATAAATACTATTATTATATATTGCTTTAAAGAAGGAAGAGAAAATGCCTTACTACTCAGTTCTCACTGGTTTAACAAACATGATTTTTGATCAGAATCCTAAAGAATGGGTTGGCATTCAGTCATTAAGGGGGTTTCTGGGATACATTAAGGCCAGAGTTTAAACTGCTCATGGAAGGTTAAATAATATTAGTTTGAAAATATAGTCAAGTTTTCAAGTATCAAGGATTTTGTATTATTTACTAAATAATATAAATAGTTATTAACTCTTGACTATTTTTTGAGCAGTGACATGCCAATCACTGGTCTAAGTGGTTTGTGTCATTTAATTTTATATTTGGCATTTACCATTGGTAAATTAACCTTCATTTCACAAATGATGACAGAAAACCTAAGCATTTTATTTACAGATTTTATTTTCAGGAGGTTGAGGTGAAGTCACTCAATTATGTCCGATTCTTTGCGACCCAATGGAGTGTAGCCCACCAAGCTCCTCCGGCCATGGGATTTTCCAGGCCACAGTACTGGAGTGGGTTGCCATTTCCTTCTCCAGGGGATCTTCCTGAACCAAGGATCAAACTCGGGTCTTCCATGTTGCAGGTAAACTCCTTACCATCTGAACCACCAGGGAATCCATGATGAATTTTCATCCATGATGAACAAAACATCTCAGTGTTTTGGACTTTGCAGGTGGTGCTAGTGGAAAAACCTGACTATCAGTTCCTGGAGACTTAAGAGATGCAGGTTCAATCCGTGAGTCAGGAAGATCGCCTGGAAAAGAAATTGCAACCCACTACAGTAATCTTGCCTGAAGAATCCCATGGACAGTGGGGTCTGGCAAGCTACAGTCCATAGGGTTGCAAAGAGTCAGACATGACTGAAATGACTTAGCACACATGGTCATTGTTTCAGAATGTCAAAGTGAAGGTACTATAGACATCCAAGGAAGAAATATTAAAACAAATTAATACAATAGCACTGGAAAATGGAGGTAGTGGACATGATTTACATGTTATTTGCGATATGTAACACTCAGGATTTGGTAATCTGCTGGATCTTTAAAATCTAGAAACAAAAAGTCACATTTGACCTTGTGCTTAGGTGCCTGAATGATTCTTTTTTCCCCTGGGTGATGTGATACCATAAAGTTATCTTAGTAAACAATAGCTTAAGAACAGAAATAGATCCACATAAATATATCCATTTAAATTTTGACAAAGTAGTTAAAACAATTCAGTTAAGAAAGGTTAACTTTTTCAACAAATGATACAGGATCCCATAGATGAACTATATACCAAACCTTACCCTGTATACAAAATTTATATCAATGGATAGTGACTGGAGCTTATTATACAGAGTGATGCAAGCCAGAAAGAAAAACACCAATACAGTATACTAACACATATATATGGAATTTAGAAAGATGGTAACGATAACCCTGTATGCAAGATAGCAAAAGAGACACAGATGTATAGAAGTCTTTTGGACTCTGTGGGAGAGGGCGAGGGTGGGATGATTTGGGAGGATGGCATTGAAACATGTACAATATCATGTAAGAAAATGAATTGCCAGTCCAGGTTTGTTGCATGATACTGGGTGCTTGGGGCTGGTGTACTGAGACGACCCAGAGGGATGGTACTGGGAGGGAGGAAGGAGGGGGGCTCAGGATGAGGAGCACAAGTATACCTGTGGTGGACTCAAGTTGATGTATGGCAAAACCAAAACAATATTGTAAAGTAATTAGCCTCCAATTCAATAAATATATATATTTTTTAAAAAATTTAAAAAAATAAATGTACAACGCAGAACTATAAAACCTGTAGGAAAATAGAAGATATTTTGGAAGTAGTACTAGGAAAATAACTTTTAGATGACACTAAACATCAAAACATGAAAAAGATATTGATAAACTTGATCTCATCAAATTAAAAATATTTGGTCTGTGAAAGATCCTATTAAGAGGATGAAAAGTCAAATTATAGATGAAAGAAAATATTTACAAACAAAACATAAGAAAAACAACTCCCAAACCTCAGTTAGAGTAAAATTAGAAAATGGTGAAGCTGCATAAGTAGAAATTTTATTATAGAGGATAAATAGATGACAAGCAAATGAGAAAAGGTGAACATCTAGAAATACAAATGAGAAATATCATGAGATATCACTACACACCTATCAGAATGGATAAATATAAAAATAATGATCCCACCAAATGCTGATGAGAATGCAGAGAAACTGGATGGCTGACATAATGATGGAAAGAATGTAAAAGTGTGAAGCCTCTCAGGAAAACAGTTTGGCAATTTCTTTTAAAAATAAATCAGTGGACTTACCATATGCCCCAGCAATTGCATTCTTGAGAAAATATCCTAGAAAAGTTAAAATGTATTTTAATGTTCAGTTTTGTTAACAGATATACACAAAATTTTTATTAGTAATAGCCAGAAAGTGGAAACTACCCAAATATCCTTCAATGATGAATGGTTAAGCAATCTGTGGTACATCCATACCATAGGATACTAATCAGCAATCTAATGTAACAAAATGTAGATACACATAACTTGTGTAATTTCAAATCATGCTGAATGAAAAAAAGTATCTAAAAGAATACATACTGCATAACTGCACTTATATAACATTCGTGAATATATATAAAAGCATCATAAATATGAAACACAGACTAATGGTCATTAAGGTTTTATAATGGTGAAGGGTAGGATATGGCTCTACTGGGGTAGACTTAAGAGTTTTGACATCAAGTTGCAATGAGTAATTTGATTTTGATGGTGAAGCCTCCATCACATGAAGTCACAATTGTGATATGGTTCCATAGAGCTACAAATACTTCAAACTATGTGGAAAGTTATATGTACAGATTTGTGCAGGTATAACTGGTGTGCAGGTATAACAAATAACGTGATTTGTATCAATGTCTGTTCCCTGGTTTAGGCATTGTGCAATAGTGATACAAGATGTTAGTACTGGGTTAAGCTGAAGGAAGAGTCGGTGAAATAACATTCGGGGATCATCTAAAACTAAAGGTTTTCCGTTTTTCTCTTCCTCAATCCCTAAAATATTAATAAACTATTGAATTTGTATGTAGGATTAAGTAACTCTACTTAAGAAGGCCTGTATTTGTGTTGCCAGTCTCCTGTAAATGTCTACAATATGGATGTTCAGTTTTTAGTACCTATATGTATTAATACATATATTAATTATAGTTTTAGTATCTATATGTATTAATACATGTATTAAGTAGCTTCCCTGGTACCTCAGTCGGTAAAGAGTCTGCCTACAGTGAAGGAGACCTGGGTTAGCTCCCTTTGTCAGGAAGATCCCCTGGAGAAGGAATTGGCAACCCACGTCAGTATACTTGCCTGGAAAATCCCATGGACAGAGGAGCCTGGAGGGCTACAGTCTATGTGGTCACAAAGAGTCAGACATGACTTAGCAACTAAACAACCACCATATGTATTGGTATTGTTTTGAATACCAACATGAGGTACACGGAGAGGGGCAAAACAAACACTATTTACAAACAGCAAATAATAAATGTGCCTTTTGTCTTTGCCCCAATATTTCACCCTGGCGTAAAACAAGGAGAACCTAAGAGGGTGTCATTTTACATATAATGTAGTGGCAACCCATTTCAGTAATCTTTCCTGGAAAATCCCATGGATAAAGGAGCCTGGTGGACTACAGTCCATGGGGTTGCAAAAGACTCTTATACAACTGAGTAACTAAACAACTGCAAAGAAGAAATCCAAAAATAGTGAATGTGGATATTTAATAGGAAAGAGAAAGAGTTGTCTCCCTTCCTACTCTGAATCTCCTTAGAAATATAATGGGAAGGATCTTGTGTTCTTACCCTGGTCTTTTGTAATGTAAGTACAATTTTTCAGCGGAAAGATGATACTAGAATTTGCAGATTTTTAATCCAAAGGTATCCCCATAGGAGTGGTGATTTACCTACTCTTTGAATATAAATACAAGACTCCAGGGATATTTATCTAACTAGCTAATTAGTCATAATTTAACTTATAGGCTTTTATTTTAGAGTGGGTAACAAGTTTTAGTGAAACTGGCTAAAAGTTTTACTAGAAAATCCTGATTGTGAAGGGACATATTTTTCTCTAGCTTCACAGAAAATAACATTTCCTAGTCTTCTATCTTTTCTAGAAATAATTGCTGTTATGTTTCTTTAATATTATGTTAAATTTAAGATCCATATATCACCATTTTCAGTGAACTTGATAAGTTACTAAAATTATTTATAGACAGCATTTTGTCCCACAGGTGTATCATTCGATGGTAATGAAAACTTTAAGATTTTACTTATCTTCCCCCAAGGAACTGAAAGAGAATTAGAAATATTATTTGGGCCACTTCTCCAACTGTGCGGTTGATTAGTTTTGAAAATAAGTGACCTAAGCAAATTTATCTTCACTCTTTTAAAAGTACTTTTCCGAATTCTGTGAGAATATATTTTCTTTCCTTATGCTCCCTTTATACAAATTTGTGACTTATTCACAGTTAGTGTTTGATAGGATAGGCCATATTTTAGACTTCAAATATAACTGATATCATATATCATTGTCTTTTTGTTTCTGACAGTGTGATAATCTCTAATTATATTCATGTTGCTGCAAATGGCATTATTTTCTTTATTTTTAATGAGATTAAGATAAATATATATATGTACTTAAATATATTGCTAAATATTTAACATAGTAAGAATACTAAGAATATCAGCCATTAATTTGTGAGCCATTAGTTTATATTTCAATTTCAAAAACCGCTAAGAAGTTTGAGTCCCGTACTAGACCTTATTAAATGTTAGGAAAATCTCATTGAGTGTGTCATTGGCTTACTAAAGTTTACTGAAGATTTCCTCCTTAAATACATGTAGAATTTAAATGTGATTAATGGTAACTCTCTCAGATTTTGGTTAGAAAAGTTTTCTAATGATTCTGTAAACTGAATCTATAGCATGCTTATTTTATTTTGCAATATCTACCTTAACTTCAAAAGGAAAGACAATTGATATATGCCTGTAGCCTTAATTTTGAGGAGATTTTATTGGCAGGGATTTTTTTTGTAAGTGAAAGAGGTAGATATATAAGCAGAAATACAATTCAGAACCTCTTGAAGAGTAACTGAAATGGCCAACATTAGTGTTTCAGGCAGGTGATGTGTACATTGACACTGACCCTATACAAATTGAAGATGTAAAATTTTTGAGTGTGTGTAAGATTATAAACCTTCTTTCACATGAGCTTTTATAATAATCTGCTATCACTGACTATACATCTAGCACTCAAAATTTGTTTGAGTGAAGTGGGTTTAGCAGCGATCATAAAATGTTTGTCAAATGATTTATACAATCCGAAATTTGTATGTATGTTATTGAATATGCATTGCAACTGACATCCATAATTATTGATAAAACCCAAGAAGAAAACATGAATGCAAACTGTGTAAAAATGCCTCTGAAATAGAATCTCCAGAAAAGAAAAATAATTCATGAAAAAATTAAGTATGTATTTTTATAGTATATTAATGGTCATAGTACAAAAGAATGAAAATCTGTTTGCATGGGTGCCTCATTAATTTGATCATCAGTATAGTAAAAATGTAGAAAAACAATTTCAATAAAAACTGTAAATGAATAGGAAAACTTCAAGTAATTATGAGTAATTTTTATACATTTTATAACATTTATTATGATGATCAGATATTACTTTTAAAAATATTAAAGTTTTCTAAGCATACATAAGTAGAGGGAGAATGAACCCATCATGCAACTTCAGAAATATCTATTTTAAAATACTGTATTGCGTTGCTTGAAGTGTACACTTACATATTATTAAAGGTAATTAGACACCATTGATGGAAAACTTTTTTTTTCATAAAGGTCCCACTATGTAACATGAACACGTACAGATCTTTAAATATAATCAATTCTCAAAATAATATCCAATATCTGGTTTCTGTTCAAATTTCTCTGCTTATTTGAAAATGTGTTTTAAGTTAATTCACTCATATTTAATACAAATGGATCTCACCTATTACTATTTGTATATACACACTAATAGTATTGGTTATATGTTCCTTAACTTTCTTTTTGTCTATAATTGGCCTATC
>SJYA01000060.1:119663-184866 GCA_006410615.1 Neotragus moschatus | reverse complement strand
GCATATTTAAATGATTTTAATTTTATAGTACTTCTTCTATGAACAGAATATATGATAAATTATATTAAAAATTTTTATAATCTTAGAATAATTCTGTAACTACAGTAAACTATCTTGGACCAGACATTAAAAAATAATATTGATTATTTAAATCTATTTCAATTACCATTTTGTATTAATACTAATATTCAAAACATATCAGTAGATTTTTTTTTTCAGTACAGCACAAAAATACCAGATTTATTACTGCATGGTCCTTTATTTTAGTCATTTTTCCATTTTGGGGGTTCAAAAAATGTAGCACTGAATTTATCAGAAGTATTGTGTTGTCCAAAAAGTTCCTTAACTTCCTGTGGAAAAACATGAACAAAATTTTTGTCAGCCCAATATTTTAACTTAAATAAATGGAATGCAATAGTAAAATTAACCTTTTATTAGTCAAAGCTTTTTTCTAAATTTTTAATAATTATTGCTGTAAGAAAATTTTCACTATTCTCTTTTTACTCTATTTTATTTTACATTTTCCAAGCAAATAATTTGTTTTATAAAAAAAAAAGTATTGTAGGGTTGTATAAATGTCATCTAGTTTAAAAATAATTACAGACAGAAATAACACAAAACCCTGTCTACCTTTTTCTTATATTTCACTTCTCCTTCTCAAGAAAAAAACTCTAATTTTTATCAAACTTTCTAGATTTTTTTACTTTTTTTCATTTTTAATGCCTCCTAAAAATGAGAATTTGGATTTCTTAAATAAGAAAGAGATGCTAAGATTGATTCTCTAATTTCTTACATTGATTTTAATCTTAATTTACCCATAATTTATTTCTTGAGTGAGTGAGTGAGTGAAGTCGCTCAGTTGTGTTCGACTCTTTGTGACCCCATGAACTGTAGCCCACCAGGCTCCTCCATCCATGGGATTTTCCATGCAAGAATACTGGAATGGGTTGCCATTTCCTTCTCCAGATCTTCCCGACCCAGGAATTGAACCCAGGTCTCCCGCATTGTAGGCAGACGCTTTACCATCTAAGCCATCTTCTGCTTTATTATTCTACAAAAAATTATGAATTAATTCTTATAGTTTACAATCAAGAGGTTTCAGACTATAGATGTGGTTCTAATTGTTAACTTTGACTGCAATTGATTTGATTTGATGCATATATTTTCATAATCAATTTTCTACATAGGACTGCTATTATGAGTACCACTTTAACTTCATAAATGATAAAGATTTTCTTCCTTCAGAATTTCCATTGGCTTACTTATTTTTGTCACCACTTTTAATACATTTGCTTTGATTATTTTATTAAAGTAAGAGAACATTTTTAATTTTTGGAAACAAATATGCTTTTTGGTGGCCTACTTGTAATGAATTTTTTCCATAGTATTTGATATGTGTTGTCAAAAACTGTAAATATATAGCTAAGTATGAAATCATTTTGCTCATTTCTTATTTGTCTAAGCAATGTCCATTAAAATTTGCAATTCAAACTGTTACCATCAATTTTCCCTCATATTTCAATTAAAAAATGTATTTACATTTCCTGAGAAATCTGTTGGCAGTTCAAGAAGCAACAGTTAGAACTGGACATGGAACAACAGACTGATTCCAAATAGGGAAAGGAGTACATCAAGGCTGTATGGTGTCACCCTGCTTATTTAACTTATATGCAGAGTACATGATGCAAAATACCAGGCTAGATGAAACACAAGTTGGAATCAAGATTGCTGGGAGAAACATCAATAACCTCAGATATGTAGATGATACCACGCTTATGGAAGAAAATGAAGAATTAAAGAGCCTCTTGATGAAAGTGAAAAGAGGATAGTGAAAATGTTGGCTTTAAACTCAGCATTAAGAAAACTAAGATCATGGCATCTGGTCCCATCACTTCATGGCAAATAGATAGGGAAAAAATGGAAACAGTGAGAGACTTTATTTTAGGGGCTCTGAAATCACTGTAGATGGTGACTGTAGCCATGAAATTAAAAGATGCTTGGAAGAAAAGCTATGATGAACCTAGACAACATATTAAAAAGCAGAGACATTACTTTGCCAAAAAAGTTCCAGAAGCTATGGTTTTTCCAGTAGTCACATATTTACATGAGAGTTAAACTCTAAAGAAAGCTGAGGGCCAAAGAATTGATGCTTTTGAAATGTGGTGTTGAAGAAGACTGTTGAGAATCCCTTGGATTCCTTTCTAAAGGAAATGAATCCTGAATAATCATTGGAAGGGCTGATGCTGAAACTGAAACTCCAATACTTTGGCCACTTGATGTGAAGAACTGACTTATTTGAAGAGACCCTGATGCTGGGAAAGATTAAGGTGGAAGGAAAAGAAAATTGACAAAGGATGAGATGATTGGATGGCATCACCTAGTTGATGGACATGAGTTTGAGTAAGCTCAGGGAGTTGATGATGGACAGGGAGGCCTGGCATGCTTCAGTCCATGGGGTTGCAAAGGGTCGGACACAACTGAGTGACTGAGCTGAACTTATTTACAATATATGTCTTCTGTCCATAGAAAGACTTNCACCTAGTTGATGGACATGAGTTTGAGTAAGCTCAGGGAGTTGATGATGGACAGGGAGGCCTGGCATGCTTCAGTCCATGGGGTTGCAAAGGGTCGGACACAACTGAGTGACTGAGCTGAACTTATTTACAATATATGTCTTCTGTCCATAGAAAGACTTGATCCTTATGTTCTGAAACTCTTACTAGTATGAAATCATCTTTACAATTGTTTAGGTCTTTTTTTGTTGTGTTATTAAATTTTCTTTATATTCCCTTTAAGAAAAACCTTGTATGTTATCTTCTTATTTGTTGCACTGGGTATTTTGTTAGCAGAAGGAAATATGTTTATAAATTTTTTTGTGAAGAAACTCTCTGAATTATGTAGTTTGGATGAGGAGTGTTTTGTAACTAAAAATATATGCTTATGTTATATTAAGGAATGATAGACTACTTCTAGAGAGTGAAAAATATGTTTCCATTACTGTGCACATTTCTATCCTACTGTTCAAGGATCAAAATAGGACACACTTTCTTGAGGTCATAAAAACTTCTATCTGCAGAATTCTTTATTGGAAATGGAAGGAATTTTTTATTTCTGAATAAAAACACAAAACATACTTTTCTACTAGAAGGAATGTCTAAATGATTGTTTGGTTTCTGAGACTTCAAGTGGCATTTCAAATGGAAAGAGAGAGATGTCTGAGACAGAAAAGGAAGAATTTAATGGACTTCACAATTTATTGGCTAAAGAGAAACTCAGAAGGGAAAAGAAAGATGATAATTCATCCAGTGTTTCACACTGAAAACCAGAAATGAAGTCCAGGTCAGTTTTCTAAAACCTGAGATATCTTTAAAATAACCTGATTTGATTGTTAAGGAATGAAGGGTGGTAGGGGCAAATATTTTATTCAAATATTATTAGATTAAAACAGATATCTGAATAGATGCTGAAATTTACTTTAAGATCATCAACTCTTGAATAAACAGAACATAACAAATCCATAAAATGGGACATCATTTTGCAATATAGAGAAACAAATTCCTAAAATACTCCTTGCCCTGGTAAACCTCAAAAAAAAAAAAAAAAAAAAATCCTGCCTTCCAGGTGTAAAAGCAAGCTGAAAAATATTAAGTATTCTATCAGCTTATTTTGTTGAAGTGTCTCGAAAAGATACATAGAAAGATAGTAATTGGATCATTGTTTGCCTAGGAATGGTTTTTCCAGTGGTCATGTATGGATGTGAGAGTTGGACTGTGAAGAAAGCTGAGCGCTGAAGAATTGATGCTTTTGAACTGTCGTGCTGGAGATGACTCTTGCGAGTCCCTTGGATTGCAAGGAGATCCAACCAGTCCATTCTAAAGGAGATCAGTCCTGGGTGTTCTTTGAAAGGACTGACGCTGAGGCTGAAACTCCAATACTTTAGCCACCTCATGCGAAGAGTTGACTCATTGGAAAAGACTCTGATGCTGGGAGGGATTGGGGGCAGGAGGAGAAGGGGACAACAGAGGATGAAATGGCTGGATGGCATCACTGACTTGATGGGCATGAGTCTGAGTGAACTCTGGGAGTTGGTGATGGACAGGGAGGCCTGGTGTGCTGCGATTCATGGGGTCGCAAGGAGTCGGACACGACTGAGCGACTCACCTGAACTGAAGTGAACTGAGGAGGGCGTATTTGGGGATTGACTAAAAATTAATTTAAAAGGTATTTTAGGAAAAATAAAAATGTTCTTAAGCTGGATTTGATTTGCACATACATATCTATAAATTTACTTTAAAAAACTAAATTGTATACTGCTGCTGCTGCTAAGTCACTTCAGTCGAGTCTGACTCGACAGCAAGAGCAAGTAGCCCACAAGGCTTCTCCCACCACAGGATTCTCTAGGAAAGAATTTCATACTCACATAGTTAAATCGAAAGATCTGTAAATTATAAAATAATGAAAGGATAAAATGTTTTTACACTTTACCTTTTTTTCTCTGACTTCATGCCTAAGTGGTATTAGATTGCAATTCCTTCTTTTAAAAGACAAGGCGTATCAATTTGGTATCAGTTTTGTTGATCATCCTTTCTCTATATAAGATGTTTACATAGCATTTTATTTTACTTTTTGAAATGAGAATATTGTAAAGAGAAATCCTTGTTTATATCTACTTGACTAGAAGCCATTGATTTTTGATATATTTAATGGGAGTTTCTTATGGTTTTGTAACACAGTTACAAATTAATATAATTTTCCATGAGTACTTTACTTTTTAGCATGCATGGAGAGTGGTTTTCTAAAGTATGATATTGAACAGAACTACCTCTTTTCTACTTCATTGATATGTTAGTTGAAACATATGGAATTGAATGTTTTGTAGGTCAAAATAGTAAAATGTTGGCATGTAAGTTTTGACATGACAGAATACACTATATTTCATTGTCCACAATAATATGCAGTAGTTTTGTCCAAATATAAATGCTTCATTACATAAACTAGGAATTCATGATAAAAATTTGTAAATTAAAGAATGCTTTTCAAATACCAAACTCATATAATTACTTATAATTCACTCAAATTCCCTCTTCTAAAAATTTCTCAAAGTATATCCAGGTATAAGAAGCATAGAATTTGGTATGGTTTTATTAAAACCCAATTCTACACTTTGTATATTTAAAACAGTTAGATTTTGCTATAGCCCATTGTATCCCTTCAGAATAATTAAATTATTTTGTATAATATATGTTACTATTATTATTCAGTCACTCAATCGTGTCCAACTCTGTGTGACCCCATGGACTGCAGGATGCCAGGGTTTCCTGTTCTTCACCATCTCGTAGACTTTGCTCAAAGTCATCTCCATTGAGTCAGTGGTGCCATCCAACCACCTCATCCTCTCTCATCCCCTTCTCCTAATGCCTTCAATCTTTCCCAGTATCCGGGTCTTTTCTAATGAGTTGGCTTTTCAAATCAGGTGGCCAAAAGTATTGGAGCTGCAGCTTTAACATCAGTTCTTTCAATAAATATTCAGGACTGATTTCCTTTAGTACTGACTGGTTGGATCGCCTTGCAGTCCAAGGGACCTCTTCAACACCACTGTTCGAAAGGATTGATTCTTTGGCAGTCAGCCTCCTGTATGGTCCAACTCACATCCATGTATGACTACTGGAAAAACCACAGCTTTGACTAGAGGAACTTTGTTGGCAAAGTCAATTCACTGCTTTTTAATAGGCTGTCTACGGAGAAGGCAGTGGCAAGCCACTCCAGTACTCTTGCCTGGAAAATCGTATGGATAGAGGAGCCTGGTAGGCTGCAGTCCTTGGGGTTCCTAAGAGTCGGACACTACTGAGTGACTTCACTTTCACTTTTCATTTTCATGCATTGGAGAAGGAAATGGCAACCCACTCCAGTGTTCTTGCCTGGAGAATCCCAGGGACAGCAGACCCTGGTGGGCTGCCCTCTATGGGGTCACACAGAGTTGGACATGACTGAAGCGACTTAGCAGCAGCAGGTTTGTCATAACTTTTCTTCCAAGGAGCAAGCATCTTTTAATTCCGTGGCTGCAGTAACCATCTGCAATAATCTTGGAGTCCAAGAAAATAAAATCTGTCATTGTTTCCATTGTTTCTGCATCTATTTGCCCTGAAGTGATGGGACCAGATGCCATGATTTTCATATTTTGAGTGTTGAGTTTTAAGCCAGCTTTTTAACTCTCCTCTTTTACACTTATAAAGAGGCTCTTTAGTTCCTCTTCACTTTCTGACATAAGAATAGTCCCATCTGCATATCTGAGGTTATTGACATTTTTCCCTACAATCTTGATTCCAGCTTGTGCTTCATCCAGCTGGGCATTTCACATAATGAACTCTGCATAAAAGTTAAATAAGCAGGTGACAATATACAGCCTTGACATACTTCTTTACCAATTTGGAATCAGTCCATTGTTCCATGTTCAGTTCTAACTGTTGTTTCTTGACCTGCATATCAGTTTTGCAGGAAGCAGGTAAGGTGGTCTGGTATTCCCATATCTTTAAGTATTTTCCACAGTTTGTGTGATCCACAGTCAAATACTTTAGTGCAGTCAGTGAAACAGAAGTAGATCCTTTTCTGGAAATCTCTTCCTATTTCTAATAGAAACATCCAGTGGATGCTGACAATTTGATCTCTGGTTCCTTTGCCTTTTCTAAATTTAGCTTGAACATTTGGGAGTTCTCGATTCACTACTGTTGAAGCCTAGCTTGGAGAATTTTGAGGATTACTTTGCTAGAATGTGAGATGAGTGGAATTGTGCAGTAGTTTGAACATTCTTTGGCAGTGCCCTTCTTTGGGACTGGAATGCAAACTGATCTTTTCCAATCCCGTGGCCACTGCTGATTTTTCCAAATTTGTTGGCATATTGAATGTAGCACTTTCAAAGCATCGTCTCTGAAAGCTGGAATTCCATCACCTCTGCTAGTTTTGTTCATAGTGATGCTTCCTAGGGTCCTCTTGACTTCACACTCTAAGGATGTCTTGCTCTAGGTGATCACACTATGGTGGTTATCTGGGTTATGAAGATTTTTTTTGTATAGTTCTTTTATCCAATCAATGATATAAGCCTGTTTAATGCTAGAAAGCCCAGGAAAGGAGTTTTCAAAACACACATACATTGTCTATAATTACCCATGTATGATTAAGAAAAGAATTGAAAACTATTGTCTAGACTTAAAATATTAGTGAAAAATAGTAATCTGAAGAAAATAATCAATTATTTTCTCACTTTATTTACTTTTAGAAAGACAACGTTTCTTGCACAGGACTTAGAACTGTCCAGGATATTTAGTAAATAAATGACCAGTTCATTCTCTTTTTACAGAACATTTGTGTTAAACTTTGTTTTTGATTTAAAAGCATATATTCAATATTTATATATGTTTCAAGTTTTATTTTGCTTATTTCAAGTAGAAAATATTTTTGAACTCTTGTTCACTAAAAATTATGTAGCATATGATCTTATCTTTATTTATTTATTTGCCTTTGATTAGTGTGAAGCATTTCATAATCTTGGAGCATTCAAAAAAGCTAGATTTACCTTGATATGAAATTTGATACCTCAAAGGGAAATATTATCTTATATGTTACATTATAACAACTTTTCTTCACATATTCTTCATAAAACTATTTCATAGCATTTTAAACTTTCTTTAGAAATTAATATATAAAATATATTTTAGAAATACTGACAAATTATATTTTAATATTAAACTTCACAGCTAAAGCATATCAGAAGTCTAGAGAAAACTTTGCTATAAAATGTTATATCTATCAAATAAATAAATATTACTCAGGGTTAATAAAATGAACTTGGTGTCCTAGTATTAGCATATTTAAACATATGTTGATATAATCAAAAGTTTTATATATTATTTTAGGTAGTCTATAATATTAGAGTTTAACTGTTTTAGATGTTTTTCCTAGGATTTTTTAGCTTTTATTTTTTTCCAGGTTTAGTAAAATACAGTTAACACATAACATCATGTAGGTTTAAGAGGCACAACATAATGACTTGATATATGTTTACATTGCAAATTACCAATTAAATGAAGTTAACACATCCAATCACTTCATATAATTACATTTTTTTATGTGTGTGTTGAGAACTTTAAATTTTCTCTTCAAATAGTAAGTTTGATATATGTAATACAGTATTATAAACTGTAGTCATATTGCTGTCCATTACATCCCCACAAATCACTTACCTTGTAACTGGTAGGTTTCTACCTTCTTACACATTCACCCATTTCCCTCAAGTCCCCATTGTCTATTTCTGGCAACAACCAATCTGCTCTCTGTTTCAATTAGTTTTATTTTTTTAATTTTAGATAATACATAAAAGTGAGATCATACAATATTTGTCCTTCTCTGACTTATGTCCTCGAGATGCATGCATGATTTTTACAAATGGCAGATTTCCTTTTTTTCCATGACTGAATAATATTCTATTACATGTATGTCTCACAATTTATTATCCATAAACACTGATGAACACATGGTTGCTTCCATGTCTTGGCTATGGCAAATAATGCTACAGTAGACTTGGAAATATAAATATCTTTTTGCAATCAAAATTTAATTTCCCTCAGATAGGTATCTAGAATTAATAGCTAGATCATATGTTAGGTCTAGTTTGGGGTTTTATTTTAAGAACTGCATTTTTTTTTCATAGATGCTGTATCAATTTACTTTATACCAACAGTGCAGAAGAATTTCCTGCTTCCTTTTCTTCACATTCTCTCCAGAATTTTCAGGTGTGAGGAGGTTTATCACCATGGTTTTGATTTGCATTTCCTTGATGATTAGTGATGTTGACCAATTTTTCATGTACTTATTGCCTACTTGAAAACCTACTTTAGAATAATGTCTATTTAGATACTGTGCTTATTTTTAATCAGTTTATTTATTTGCTACTGACTTGTATGTACTGTGCTGTTTGCTAAGTCACTTCAGTCGTTGCCAACTCTTTGTGACCCTATGGACTGTAGCTCACCAGGCTCCTCTATCCATGAGATTCTCCAGGCAAGAATACTGGAGTGGATTGTCATGCCCTTCTCCAGGGTATCTTCTCAACCAAAGTATCGAACTCAGGTCTCCCTCATTGCAGGCAGATTCTTTACCAATTGAGCCACCACGGAAGCAGGAGTTTCTTATATATTTTGAATATTAACTCCTTACAGATACACGGTTGGCAAATATTTTCTCCTAGTCTCTATATTGTCTTTTTATTGTTGATATTTCTTTTACTGTGCAGAAGCTTTTAAGTTTGATAAAGCCCTGCTTATTTTATTTTTGCTTTTGTTGCTTGATGTCATGGTCATAATATCATTGTCACTTGCCTTTTCGGTATCTACATTATTCCCTGTCGTCAAGCCCTCTAGTTTCCCCCAGTAATATCCAAGAGGCAAGACCTAAGTGGAATTTGAAACGTATCTGGTAATAATGGGGATTCTGGATGCTCATCGTTGGCTTCCTTTTTCCCACTGGAGAAAACTTAGGCCAAAGGAAGCTCACTTGGTGCAACATTGTGCCTCCTAGAGGAGGGGTGATGCAGTCAGAGCCGCTTTTCTTTCCCTTCTAACATGGTCTTTCTGGACTGCTGTGGTCCATGAGAGTGTTTGAGACCATTCCACCAGGTTCTAGGATTTTGTACAGTGGCATCTTGTCTGTGAATAGTTGCTAGTTGGTCTTCTTATGAGGGGGACTAAAGTTAGGGATGACTTTTATCACCATCTTGACAAACTTTTTCAATACAAAGTGCAGTCCACCTCTCTTCAAGAATATATAGTATGTAGAACTCGTACTCTTTTGTTTAAATATTTACTCTTCTTGTAAAAACACAGGCTCTTAGTATTCATTTGGGTTCAAGTCATCAGTATTCTAACAGGAGTGAGGTGATTTCTCATTGTGGTTTTGATTTATGTTCGCCTGATGTTAAGTGATTTGGGGCATCTTCAATCTTATGTTTAATGAAGTTTTTTCTATATATTTTTTTTAATATTTGAGTTCTATAAATTTAAATTAGTTTATACTTACCCTCTTTTTTTTTTTTACTGACTTCATAGAAGACCTTAGGGAGATACTATGATACTTCTTGGTCTTGATTTTTTGTTGTTAATATAACATATTGATTAGTCTTCAGCTGTAGTATAGTTGTTCTGTGATCTTGATTCAGTTTTGTTATTCATAAAATATAAATTGAATCAATTAAATCTAATTTGTGAAATATATATTTGTTTGAATATCCACATGTGTAATTAAGATCCTTTTCTTCTGTAAATAAGAGTAGCTTGAAATTCATATTTTTCAATTTTCCCATAAAGAAAATATCTCTGCGTTTTAAGTAATTCAGTTTGTTAATTTGTGTTTTTTCCATGGGGAAATTTCCCCTCTGTATCCTTGTGATTTTTTTTTTCTTATATTTTTGTAGTTTTTCTTGCTTCTTAAGCTAATTATTCGTAGTGTATTTTCATTCTTATTTAGTGAAGAATTCAATCCATTAGTTTCTCTTTGGGTATTTATTTAGCAATATGTTGTATATAATTCTTATTCTTTTTGTAGTCAGGGGGTATACTATTTTTCTATCCATGTTTTTTTTTTTTTTTNTTTTTTCTTATATTTTTGTAGTTTTTCTTGCTTCTTAAGCTAATTATTCGTAGTGTATTTTCATTCTTATTTAGTGAAGAATTCAATCCATTAGTTTCTCTTTGGGTATTTATTTAGCAATATGTTGTATATAATTCTTATTCTTTTTGTAGTCAGGGGGTATACTATTTTTCTATCCATGTTTTTTTTTTTTTTTTCCCTACAATATGACTCTTCTCTCATCAGGATGAAGAAGACTAGGGTGACTTAATTTTAATCAGCTTCTCTTTCTATTTTACTTCTGTTGTTCAATGAGGGCCATAGTATCCCTTCAGAATATTATGGAAACTATTATGCCAAGAATGAGAGTCATTTACTACAAATGAGTTGCCCATTTCAGAAATTTTCTACATGATTGCAGTGATGATATTTAGACAAGGGAAGAGTCATGAAGGTGAATAGTTCCACTAGCAATCTGATTTTGCTAAAGCAATTCCATATGGTTTAATTAATCATGTTAGAAATTATATTCTTAACTCCTTGCCTACTAAAGAATGTCCTGGTTGCTTTCAGGCTTTGGTGGTTATGAATGAAGCTGCTATAAATATCAGATTTTCATGTAGACATAAGTTCAGCTCCTTTGAGTAAATACCAAGGAATGAAATTTCTGGATTGTATGATAAAAGTGAAAATGTTCATTGCTCAGTTGTATCCAACTCTACAACTCCATGGACTGTAGCCCATCAGGCTTCACTGTCCATGGAATTCTCCAAGCAAGAATACTGGAGTGGACTGCCATTTCCTTCTCCAGGGGATCTTCCCAAACTAGGGATCGAACTTGGGTCTCCCACATTACAGGCAGATGCTTTACCATCTGAGCCATCAGGGAAGCCCCTTGTATGACAGAAATATGTTTAATTTTTTGAGACCACAAAAGCATCTTCCAAAGTGGGTACTCCAATTTACATTCCTGTCAGCAATGCATGAAAGTTTCTATTGCCACATGTTCTCACCAGGATTCATTGTTACTGTTCTAGATTTTGGCCACTCCAATAGCTATATAATGGTATCTCATTTTTATTTTTGTTTGCATTTCTCCAGTGACAACTGTTATGAAGCAACTTTTCACATGCTATTTGCCAATCTGTATATATCTTCTTTGTTGAGCTATCTGTTTAAAAGTTTGACCCATTTTTGTAATGGGGCTATTTATCTTTTTCTTATTGTTTTAAAAGTTCTTTGTTTTGGATAATGGTTTTTTATCACATTGGCTTTTACAAATATATTCTCCAAGTCTTTGTCTTGTCCTCTCGTTCTGATATTGTCTTTCACAGAGCAGAAATTTTAGTTTTAATAGAGTTGAGTTTATCAGTTATTCCTTTTGTGGATTGTGCTTTGGGTATTGTATATAAAGGTACCACCATTCCCAAGGTTATCTAAGTTTTCTCTTATGTTAGCTTCCAGGAGTTTCATAACTTTGCATTTCGCATTTAGGTTTAAGATTAAATTTGAGTTATTTTTGTGAAGAGTAAACATGTGAGTAGAAGTTTATTTATTTTTTCATGTGGATGTCCTGTTGTTCCAGTACAATTTGTTGAAAAGACTACCTTTGCTTTATTTTATTATCTTTGCTCCTTTGTCAAAAGTCCCTTGACAATATTTGTGGAGGCCTATTTCTGGGCTTTCTATTTTTTCTCATTGGTCTGTTTGTCAACCATTTTGCCAACACTACACTGTCTTGATTACTGTAGGTTAAAGTAAGTGTTGAAGTTGGTATTTCCAGTCCTCCATCTTTGTTTTTCTCCTTCAGTATTTTGTAAGTTATTCTATAAAGTATATATTTTCAGTTAAAATTTCATTTCAATTCAATAATTAAAATCACATTCTTTACCTTGTTCAATCCATTTGCTTTGTCTTCAACTCTTAAAATGATGTCATCAGAATTTATTTCCTGTTAATTTAAAGGGCTTTTTTGTTTGTGACCTAAACAATGAAACATTTATATTCATAAGTAGATGTTTATATTTATTGCAAAATCCTATATATATTTTCTTACATCATCATCTATTTGTCACAATATATTTTTTAATGTTTCCTTTTATTTCCTTCATTATTATGACTTGAGGTTATATTGATATTATTGGGGTGAATCTATTTAGAATCTGTATATCTGCTTTGAGGTCTTATGGATTTAGGTGTTCTTTTAAATTTTAATTAATTGTTAATCTATTCATTCTCTAAATGCAAGGTCCACTGACTCTCGATTAAGAAACTGCTTCCATTTTCACACTTATTTATAACATCCACTTTTATATATTTTAGCTGTATCATGGATTTTATACAATGAACACTAATAAAATTTGCAATACACAAGCATAACTTGTTTGATTGCACTTTGTTTTATTGTGCTTTGCAAATACTACATTTTTTATAAGTTGAAAGTTTGTAGCAACCCCTTATCAAGTAAGTCTTTTGGCATCAATTTTCCAATAGTAATTGCTGAATCCCTCCTTGTTTCTGTGTCACATTTTGGTAATTCTCTCACTATTATTATTGCATTTGCTATGGTGATCTGTGACCAATGACTTTTGATATTAATATTATAATTATTTTGGGATCCTACAAACTGCAACCTTATGAGATGGCAAACAACTGATGAATGTTGTTTGTGTTCTAACTGTTCCACCAGCTTACCATTACCTCATTTTTCACCCTCTTCTCAGGCTCCCTACTCCCTGAGGCATAACAAAACTGAAATCAAGCCAAATAATAACCCTATAATGGACTCTTGAGTCTTCAAGTGAAAGCAAAAAACCCATGTTTCTCACTTTAAATAAAAAATTAGAAATTATTATTCTTAGTAAGGAAAGCATGCTGTAAGTCAAAAAGAGGCAGAAAGCTAGGCCTCTTACTCTAGTTAGTCAAGTTGTGAATACAAAGGTAAAGATCTTGAAAAAAAATAAAAGTGCTAGTTTAGTGAACATTAAGATTGATAAAAAGTGAATGATAGAAAGTGAAACAGGTTTACTGATGCTATGAAGACAGTTTTCGTGGTCTGGATATAAGATCACTCCAGACACAATACTTTTTTAGGCTAAAACCTAATCCACAGCAAGGCTGTAACACCATTAATTCTATGAAAACTGAGGTAAGGAAGCTGTAGAGAAGATGTTTGAAGCTACAATAGTGTGGCTCATAAGGTTCATGAAGTTTCAAGAAAGAAGCCATCTTCATAGCAGAAAAAAGAAAAATGAAACAGCAAGTACTGATGTAGAAGCTGCAGCAAGTTATTCAGAAGGGATAATTAATGAAGATAGCTGACTAAACGACAGAGTTTTAATGTCAACAGAACAGTTTTATTTTCAAAGAAGATAACCATTAGGCTTTTCATAGAAAGAAAAAATCAATGCCCTTCTTTAAAATCTCAAAGGGTAGTCTTATTAGGGGAAAATCCAACTGGTAAATTTAAGTGAAGGATAGGGAAGCTTGGTGTCTTGCAGTTCATGGGGTCACAAAGAGTCAGACATGGCTGAACTACTGAAGAACTACAACTTTAAATTGAAGTCAATGCTCCTTTGTGTTAAGTCGTTCAGCTGTGTCTGGCTTTTTGTGTCTCCATGGACTGCAGCCCATCAGTCTTCTCTCCATGGAACTTCCCAGGCAAAACTACAAGAGCAGTTTGCTATGACCTCTTCCGGAGATCTTCCCAATCCAGGGATCAAACCCTTGTGTCTTGTGTTTCCTGCATTGCAAGAAGATTCTTTACCACTGTGCCACTTGGGAGGCCCCAATGCTCCTTTCAGTTAAGTTCAGTTCAGTTGCTCAGTAGGTACAACTCTTTGCGATCCCAAGAATTGCAGCACGCCAGGCCTCCTTGTCCATCACCAACTCCGTGAGTTCACTCAGACTCATGTCCATCGAGTCAGTGATACCATCCAGCCATCTCATCCTCTGTCATCCCTTNGAAATGTTCCCTTGATATCTCTAATTTTCTTGAAGAGATCTCTAGTCTTTCCCATTCTGTCTTTTCCTCTATTTATTTGCATTGATTGCTGAAGAAGGCTTTCTTATCTCTTCTTGCTATTCTCTGGAACTCTGCATTCAGACGCTTACATCTTTCCTTTTCTCCTTTGCTTTTCACCTCTCTTTTCACAGCTATTTGTAAGGTTTCCCCAGTCAGCCATTTTCCTCTTTTGCATTTCTTTTCCATGGGGGCGGTCTTAATCCCCATCTTCTGTACAATGTCACAAACCTCATTCCATAATTCATCAGGCACTCTATATATCAGGTCTAGGCCTTTAAATCTATTTCTCACTTCCACTCTATAATCATAAGGGATTTAATTAGGTCATACCTGAATGGTCTAGCGGTTTTCCCTACTTTCTTCAATTTAAGTCTGAATTTGGCAATAAGGAGCTCATGATCTGAGCCACAGTCAGCTCCTGGTCTTGTTTTTGTTGACTGTATAGAGCGTCTCCATCTGTAGCTGCAAAGAATATAATCAATCTGATTTCAGTGTTGCCCATCTGCTGATGTCCATGTGGAGAGTCTTCTCTTGTGTTATGGGAAGAGGGTGTTTGCTATGACCAGTGCATTTTCTTGGCAAAACTCTATTAGCCTTTGCCCTGATTCATTCTGCATNCAATCTGATTTTGGTGTTGCCCATCTGGTGATGTCCATGTGTAGAGTCTTCTCTTGTGTTGTTGGAAGAGGGTGTTTGCTATGACCAGTGCATTTTCTTGGCAAAACTCTATTAGCCTTTGCCCTGATTCATTCTGCATTCCAAGGCCAAATTTGCCTGTTACTCCAGATGTTTCTTGACTTCCTACTTTTGCATTCCAGTGCCCTATGATGAAAAGGACACCTTTTTTGGGTGTTAGTTCTAAAAGATCTTGTAGGTCTTCATAAAATCATTCAACTTCAGCTTCTTCAGCATTATGGTTGGGGCAAAGACTTGGATAACTGTGATATTGAATAGTTTGCCTTGGAGGTGAACAGAGATCATTCTGTCGTTTTTGAGATTGCATCCAAGTACTGTATTTCAGACTCTTTTGTTGACCTCGAGGGCTACTCCATTTCTTCTGCGGGATTTCTGCCCGCAGTAGTAGATATAATGGTCATCTGAGTTAAATTCACCCGTTTCAGTCCATTTTAGTTCCCTGATTCCTAGAGTGTTGACATTCACTCTTGCCATCTCTTGTTTGTCCACTTCCAATTTGCTTTGATTCATGGACCTAATATTCCAAGTTCCTATGCAATATTGCTCTTTATAGCATTGGACCTTGCTTCTATCACCAGTCACATCCACAATTGGGTATTGTTTTTGCTTTGGCTCCATCTCTTCATTCTTTCTGGAGTTATTTCTCCACTGATCTCCTGTAGCATAATTGGGCACTTACTGACCTGGGGAGTACCTCTTTCAGTATCCTATCATTTTGCCTTTTCATACTGTTCATCAGGTTCTCAAGGCAAGGATACTGAAGTGGTTTGCCATTCCCTTCTCCAGTGGACCACATTCTGTCAGACCTCTCCACCATGACATGCCCATCTTGGGTTGCCCTGCGGGCATGGCTTGGTTTCATTGAGTTAGAAAAGGCTGTGGTCCTAGTGTGATTAGATTGACTAGTTTTCTGTGAGTATGGTTTCAGTGTGTCTGGCCTCTGATGCCCTCTTGCAACACCTACCATCTTACTTGGGTTTCTCTTACCTTGATCGTGTGGTATCTCTTCACAGTTGCTCCAAGGGACTCTCAAAAAGTCTTCTCCAGCACAACAATTTGAAAGCATTAATTCTTCAACACTCAGCCTTGCTTATGGTCCAGGTCTCATATCCGTGCATGACTACTAGAAAAAATGTGAAAGTGAAAGTGAAGTCATTCAGTCGTGTCCCACTCTTGGCAACACTCTGGACTGTAGCCTACAAGGCCCCTCTGTCCGTGGGATTCTCCAGACAAGAATACTGGAGTGAGTTGCCATTTCCTTCTCCAGGGGATTTTCCCAACCCAGGGACTGAACCTGGGTCTCCTAAACTGCAGGAAATGCTTTATCCTCTGAGCCACCAGGGAAGCCAGTTTGGAGTATAGGGACATTTGAAGGCAAAGTGATCTCTCTGTTTTTTTAATATGCTGTCAATCTTTGTCATAGCTTTCTTTCCAAGTAGCAAGTGTCTTTTAATTTCATAGCTGATGTCACAATCCACAGTGATTTTGGAACCCAAGAAAATAAAGTCTTTCACTGTTTCCACTTTTACCCCATCAATTTGTCATGAAGTGATGGGACCAAATGCCATGAACATAGTTTTTTGAATGTTGAGTTTAAAGCCAACCTTTTCATGCTCCTCTTTCACATTCATCAAGAGGCTCTTCAGTTCCACTTCACTTTCTGCCATTAGAATGGTATCATCTATATAGCTCAGGTTGTTGATATTTCTCTCAGCAATCTTAATACCAGCTTATAAGTCTTACAGTCTGGCATTTCACATGAAATACTCTGTATGTAAGTTATATAAGCAGGGTGACAATATACAGCCTTGACATACTCCTTTCCCAATTTTGAACCAGTCTGTCATTCTATGCCTGATTCTAACTGTTGCTTCTTGACCTGCATATAAATTTTTTCAGGAAACAGGTAAGGTATGGCTGGTATTCCCATCTCTTTAGAAATTTTCCACAGTTTGTTGTGACCCACACAGTCAAAGGCATTAGTGTAGTCATTGAAGCAGAAAAGACATTTTTTTTTTTTTATGGAATTCGCTTGCTTTTTTTTTTTTTTTTTTTTTTTTTTTAATGACCTAACAAATATTGACAATTTGATCTCAGGTTCTTCTGCCTTTTCTAAATCCAGCTTGTACATCTGGAAGTTCTTGGTTCATGTACTATTGAAGTCTAGCTTGAAGGAGTATAAACATTACCTTGGTAGCATGTTAAATAAGCCACATTATATGGTAGTTTGAACATTTTTGGCATTGCCTTTCTTTGGGACTGGAACGATAACTGATATGTTCCAATCCTGTGACTATTGTTGAGTTTTCCAAATTTGCTGATATACTGAGCACAACACTTTAACAATATCATGTTTTAGGGTTTGAAATATCTCAACTGGTATTCCATCACCTCCACCAGCTTTGTTCATAGTAATGCTTCCTAAGGTACACTGAACTTCATACTCCAAGATGTCCAGTCTATGTGAGCGATCACTGAGCAATAGGTCTCCACAATCAGATTAAGGTATCCAGTGAACCATGTTATACACATTTGTCATATCATCTGGGTTTTGTTGTTCCATCTATAGAGGAGGCAGCATTGATTTATCATAATTCTTAAGGACCCTAGGATTTTCAAGCCAGGCTTCAGCAATATGTGAACTGAGAACTTCCTGATGTTCAAGTTGGTTTTAGAAAAGGCAGAGGAACCAGAGATCAAATTGCCAACATCCACNGATTCCAGTAGAGCTGTTTCAAGTCCTGAAAGATGATGCTGTGAAAGTGCTGCACTCAGTATGCCAGCAAATTTGGAAAACTCAGCAGTGGCCACAGGACTGGAAAAGGTCAGTTTTCATTCCAATCCCAAAGAAAAGCAATGCCAAAGAATGCTCAAACTACTGCACAATTGCACTAATCTCACATGCTAGTAATGTAATGCTAAAAATTCTCCAAGCAAGGCTTCAGCAATACATGAACCGTGAACTTCCTCATCTTCAAGCTGGTTTTAGAAAGGGCAGAAGAACCAGAGATCAAATTGCCAATATCCACTGGATCATGGAAAAAGCAAGCGAGTTCCAGAAAAATATCTATTTCTGCTTTATTGACTATGCCAAAGCCTTTGACTGTGTGGATCACAATAAACTGGAAAATTCTGAAAGAGATGGGAATACCGGATCACCTGACCTGCCTCTTGAGAAATCTATATGCAGGTCAAGAAGCAACAATTAAAATTGGACAAGGAACAACAGACTAGTTCCAAATAGGAAAAGGAGTATGTCAAGGCTGTATATTGTCACCCTGCTTATTTAACTTATATGCAGAGTACAACATGAGAAACGCTGGACTGGAAGAAACACAAGCTGGAATCAAGATTGCCGGGAGAAATATCAATAACCTCAGATATGCAGATGACACCACCCTTATGGCAGAAAGTGAAGAGGAACTAAAAAGCCTCTTGATGAAAGTGAAAGAGGAGAGTGGAAAAGTTGGCTTAAAGCTCAACATTCAGAAAACGAAGATCATGGCATCTGGTCCCATCATTTCATGGGAAATAGATGGGGAAACGGTGGAAACAGTGTCAGACTTTATTTTGGGAACTCCAAAATCACTGCAGATGGTGATTGCAACTATGAAATTAAAAGATGCTTACCCCTTGAAAGAAAAGTTATGACCAACCTAGATAGCATATTCAAAAGCAGAGACATTATTTTTCCGACTAAGGTCCGTCTAGTCAAGGCTATGGTTTTTCCTGTGCTCATATGGATGTGAGAGTTGGACTGTGAAGAAGACTGAGTGCCAAAAAATTGATGCTTTTGAACTGTGGTGTTGGAGAAGACTCTTGAGAGTCCCCTGGACTGCAAGGAGATCCAACCAGTCCATTCTGAAGGAGATCGGCCCTGGGATTTCTTTGGAAGGAATGAAGCTAAAGCTGAAACTCCAGTACTTTGGCCACCTTATGAGAAGAGTTGACTCATTGGAAAAGACTCTGATGCTGGGAGGGATTGGGGGCAGGAGGAGAAGGGGACGACAGAGGATAAGATGGCTGGATGGCATAACTGACTCGATGGGCATGAGTCTGAGTGAACTTTGGGAGCTGGTGATGGACAGGGAGGCCTAGTGTGCTGTGATTCATGGGGTCACAAAGAGTTGGACATGACTGAGGGACTGAACTGAACTGAATAGTAAGGAGTACAATCAGTCAGTCCTAAAGGGAATCAACCCTGAATATTCATTAGAAAGACTGATGCTGAAGCTGAAGCTCCACTACTTTGGCCAAGTATTGCTGTGAACAGCTGATTTATTGGAAAAGACTCTGATTCTGGGAAAGACTGAGCACATGAGAAGAGGGTGACAGAGGCTGAGATGGTTGAATGACCTCACCGACTCAATGGACATGAGTTTGTGGAAGCTCCATGAAATAGTGAAGGACAGAGAAGCATAGCATGCTATAGTCCATGGATTCACAAAGAGTTGCCTGAATGGTAAAAACAATTACTCAGAAAAAAAAAAAAAAAGAAATTCCTTGCAAAACATGATTACCTATTGAAAATGCATATGATCATCCAAGGGCTCTGATGGGTATGTACAGTGAGGTAAATGTTTTTTTCGTACCTGCTATCACAACATTCATTCAGGATAGATCAAAGACAAAATTTGACCTTTGAGTTTTCTTATTTAAGAAATAGATATCTTAAGGCTAAAATTGCCACAGAGATTTATTCCTCTGATGGATCTGGGGAAAGCAAATTAAAAACCTTCTGAAAAGGATTCACCATTCTAGATGCCATTAAAACATTCCTGATTCACTGGAAGAGGTCAAAATATTAGCATTAACAAAAATTTGGAATAAGCTGATTCCAACCCTCATCAAAACCTTTAAAGAGTTTAAGACTTTGCTGTAGGAAACTATAGATGTCACTGGTTGGGTACTGTAAACAGTGTTGCAAATAGGCACTACTGAAGCAACTTAGCAATTAGGCAGGCAGAATATCACAACTAGGCTTAGAAGTGGATCTTGAAGACATGACTGAATTGCTGCAATCTCATGATAAAACTTGAGTGCATGAGACATGGCTTCCTATGAAAGAGCAGAGAAAATTGGTGTTTTAAAGTGGAATTAACTTCTGATGAAGATGCTGTGAAAATTGTTGAAAGGACAACAAAGGGTTTTGAATATTATGTAAGTTAATTGATAATTAAGGTTTGAGAGGATTGGCTCCAAGTTTGAAAGAAGTTTTATTGTAGGTAAAATGTGATTAAAGCATTACACGTGACAGAAAATTACCCATGAAAGGAAAACTCAGTTGATATGACAAATTGTATTGGTGTTTTGTTTTAAGAAATTACCTCAGCCACGCCAAACTTCACCTCTTTGACCAATCAGCACCCATAAACATAGATATAAAACCTTCCACCAGTAAACAGTTCATGACTGACTCATTGAAGGCTCAGGTGATAGTTATCATTTTTTAACAAGTATTTTTGAATTAAGGTATACACATTTTTTAAGACAATTCTATTGTACCATTAATAGATGATCAGTTCAGTCTCCTGTCATTCAGTCATGTCCAAGTCATTGTGACCCCATGGACTGCAGCATACCAGGCTTCCCTATACATCACCAACTACCAGAGTTTACTCAAACTCATATCAATTGATGGCATACAACCATCTCATCCTCTGCTGTCCCCTTCTCCTCCCACCTTCAATCTTTCCCAGCATCAGGGTCTTTTTCCAGTGAGTCGGCCCTTGCATCAGGTGACCAAAGTATTGGAGTTTCAGCTTCAGCATCAGTCCTTCCAAAGAATATTCAGAACTGATTTCCTTTAGGATGGACTCATTGGATCTTCTTGCAGTCCAAGGGACTCTCAAGAGTCTTCTCCAACACCACAGTTCAAAAGCATCAATTCTTCTGTGCTCAGCTTTCTTTAGAGTCCAACTCTCACATCCATACGTGACTACTGGAAAAATCATAGCCTTGACTAGACAGAACTTTGTTGGCAAAGTAATGTCTCTACTTTTTAATATGCTGTCTTGGTTGATCATAATTTTTCTTCCAAGGAGCAAGCATCTTTTAATTTCATGGCTGCAGTCACCATCTGCAGTGATTTTAGAGCCCTCAAAAAATAAATCTTTCACTGTTTCCACTCTTTTCCCATCTATTTGCCATGAAGTGATGGGACCAGATGCCATGATGTTAGTTTTCTGAATGTTGAGTTTTAAACCAACATTTTCACTCTTCTCTTTCACTTTCACAAAGAAGCTCTTTAGTTATTTTCTTTCTGCCATAAAGGTGATATCATCTGCATATCTAAGGTTATTGATATTTCTCCTGGAAATCTTGATTCCAGCTTCTGCTTCATCTAGGCCATAATATTGTGTAAACATGAATTTTTATCCACTGGGAAACCAAGCAATTCATGTGACTGGTTTTGTTAGAATATTTGTTTTATTTCAGTGGCCTGCAACCCAACCCACAATATCTCTGAGATATACTTATATTCTCAATGAGGAATTTTCAAAATTTATTTTGTATTTTATTTTAATTCTTATATTTATAAACTTAAAATTGGTTTTTACTTAATTCATTGGTCATCAAGTTTTTATTTTATTACTGAAAGTTTTGAGAGATGCTATATTTCATATCTTATCACACCTTCAAACATTACTAAGAAGAATCAAAGATTCTTGGGTTAGCCTTATCTGGTCTCTGTTGACCGACACCTCCACCAGAGACTCCTGGACATTCACAGGCAAGTCTGGCTCAGTCTCTTGTGGAGACACTGCTCTTTTCTCCTGGGTACTGGTAGGCACAAGGTTTTGCTTCAGAAAGAACATCTTAAGTGAATCTCTTTCCCTTCTTAGCTTTGCAGGTTGCAATATACTAAAAATTTGGCAAACTTCAATGGATAGTGCTTGCAATTCTCATTAAAAAGGAGCATGGTCACTTCTGCTGGGGAGCAGACACTCCTTCAAATTTCTCTTCTATATGATCTCCTCTACTAGTGGGAAGACTGCTTCTATTCCATTCTTTTAATGATAGTCAAGGATTTTCTTTAGTAGGGGTCAGTTTGATTCTTGCCTCTTGCATATTCAAGGCCTTGTCTTTGATCTGGCATGTTGCAACAGAGTCCTGAAATGTTGTCTCTTCCTTGTCTCACCCTCATCACATCAAATTAATTGTTATAGTCAGAAATAAATGGTGTTACCTTTTTGCACACATTTCTTTAATGGTTACCTTTCTCTCTCTCTCTCCCTCCAACTTCTCTCTTCACCATGTGAGCCCACAGTGAGACAGCAGCACCTGAAGTACATAATTGGGTCTGGAGATGTTTATTTAGATGTTCTCTCTCTTCTGCAGTTTTACCTTTTTATTTCTTTCTTTCCTTCTTTCACTCTTTATTTCCTTCTTTCACTTCTTTCTTTTTCCTTCCCTCCCATGTATCTTTCTCAGACACACAGGCAAGGATCACTTTTCTTTCATCCTTCTCTCTTGCTTGCTTGCTTTTATAAGAAGATAACAAATCTTCTGCTCAACTTTAAAATAATGACTGAGCAACTGTTATTGGGCCGAGTAGGCCTGCAGCCATTTAAGTGTTACTTTCTTTTATACAATTTGAAAAATAAAAGCCAGATTTAAAAACTGGTTTCTAATCTTTGCATATGGACAGAAAGGAAAATAAAGTTAAATGTTTTAATGCACATATGTTCCTAGTGAAAATATTTAAGACTTAAGTTTGTGCAAATGTTCTCAATTGGAAAATATTGAAACTGTGATTTGCTATTCTGCAGGTTTTAATTTCACAAAATCTCTAGGTTAACTTATTCTCAATTGAGATAATTAAAACATTAAGACTTACAAACCTATAATTTTATTATTAAAAATTTAAAGAGGTACAATATAAGGACATTTTTCTACAAATAAGAAAAAGCCAAAAAAAGTCTACACAGTTAAATCACTATATTTATAAGGACTTTAGGGTAAATAGTCCAAGAATTAATGAAAGAAAATTAACTCCTGGGAAAACTTCAAGTCTTTATTGTTCAGCTATGTGAACTGTGTATTCAACAATGATTCAGACCACAGTATAATTTCTTCTATATTTCTTTGATTTTACCTGAGAAGAAATAGTCTTTTTTTTTCTGTGTAGTCAACTGAATTCCTATCTAAGCAAGCAAAAATAAGTCAAAAGGAAGAGAGATATTTTAAAAAGTAGTGTCATGAACTATTCATTTGAAGAGGCATCCAACTGAGAACACACATTTTTTTATTTGAAGTTTCAAATATGTGCTGTCTTTGAGAAGGGCATGTATATAGATTTTTCTTGTCTTAAAATTTCAGTTCCTTTTTGATTTTCTAAAAGTCTCAGATTTTTTAAGAACAATGTTTTTGCTGCTTTAGATTACCATGAAAGTGAATCAGTGGGTCAGACTCTTTGTAACCCCATACTATATAGTCCATAGGATTCTCCAGGCCAAAATACTGCAGTGGGTAGCTTTTCCCTTCTCCAGGGTCTTCTAAACCCAAGGATTGAACTCAGGTCTCCCACATTGCAGGCAGATTCTTTACCAGCTGAGCTACCAGGGAATTTGTTTTGTATTAGATTACCATAATGCAAAACAAATTTTCACTCAGTGTGACAAATAATACCCACCACTAGGACTAGAAGACTATATGTTATTTATAAGAACAAAATAACATAAAGATATATTTCTTCAATTTCTTTCAGAACAGGAAACATTTTTCAGGCTAATATTATTCCTTTTTCTTTTGCACTCATCTAACAATCTAGCAATGGAGAAGACAATGGCACCCCACTCCAGTACTCTTGCCTGGAAAATCCCATGGACAGAGGAGCCTGGTAGGATGCAGTCCATGGAGTCGCAAAGAGTCGGACATGACTGAATGACTTCACTTTGACTTTTCACTTTCATGCATTGGAGAAGGAAATGGCAACCCACTCCAGTGTTCTTACCTGGAGAATCCCAGGGATGGGAAGCCTGGTGGGCTGCCATCTCTGGGGTCGCACAGAATCGGACACGACTGAAGCGACTTAGCAGCAGCAGCAGCAGCAACAAGCTAGCAAAGTAATGCTCAAAATTCTCCAAGCCAGGCTTCAACAGTACCATGAACTTCAAGATGTTGAAGATAGATTTGGAAAAGGCAGAGGAACCAGGGATCAAATTGCCAACATCTGCTGGACCATCAAAAAAACAAGAGAGTTCCAGAAAATAATCTACTTCTTCTTTATTGACAATGCAAAAGCCATTGATTGTGTGGATCAAAACAAATTGTGGAAAATTCTTCAAGAGATTGAAATAGCAGACCACATTCCCTAACTCCTGAGAAATCTGTATGCAGGTCAAGAAACAGGTTCGAACTGGACATGGAAAAAAATACTGGTTCCAAATCGGGAAAGGAGTATGTCAAGGCTGTATATTGTCACCCTGCTTATTTAACTTATATGCAGAGTACATCATGAGAAATGCCGGACTGGATGAAGCAGAAGTTGGAATTAAGATTGCCAGGAGAAATGTCAATAACCTTAAATATGCAGATGACACAACTCTTGCAGCATAAAGTGAAGAACTAAAGAGCTTCTTGATCAAAGTGAAAGAGGGGAATGAAAGAGTTGGCTTAAAGCTCAACATTCAGAACACTAAGATCATGCCATCTGGTCCCATCACTTCATAGCAAATAGATGGGGAAAGAGCGCCACACTTTATTTTTTAGGCTCTAAAATCACTGCAATTGGTGACTGCAGCCATAAAATTAAAAGACATTACTCCTTGGAAGGAAAGTTATGACCAATCTAGACAGCATATTAAAAAGCAAGGACGTTACTTTGCCAACAAAGGTCCATCTAGTCAAGCCTATGACTTTTCCAGTAGTCATGTATGTATGTGCAAGTTGAACTCTAAAGAAAGCTGAGCACCAAAGAATTGACACTTTTGAACTGTGGTGTTGGAGAAGACTCGGGAGTCCCTTGGATTGCAAGGAGATCCAACCAGTCCATCCTAAAGGAGATCAGTCCTGAGTATTCATTGGAAAGACTAATGTTGAAGCTGAAACTCCAATACTTTGGCCATCTGATGCAAATAACTGATATGAAAAGACCCAGATGTTGGGAAAGATTGAAGGTGGGAGGAGAAGGGGACGACTGAAGATGAGATGATCGAATGGTATCACCAACTCAATGGACATGACTTTGGGTAAACTCTGGGGGTTGGTGATGGACAGGGAGGCCTGGCATGTTGCAGACTATAGGGTCACAAAGAGTTGGACATGGCTGAGGGACTGAATTGAACTGAACTGAATTTTACTAATCTCATTAATGATTAGGCATTTAAAAACTTATCTCCGTAATATGATCACAATAGAACTAAACCTATGAGATAATTGTGTATTGTGGCCTTGTATTAACCAGTAAACTTCAATATGCTGCCTATACAAATAGCAGAAGCTTACAATAAGAACAATACTTAATTTGTCGTTACTTTCAACATTTACAAACTTTTAGCTAAATTCTGTGTACATTTTAGATTGGTATTTTTGCTTTTTCTTTCTTCAACTCGCCAGGGGTATTTCTTTGTTTTTGTGTGTTTTTTTTTCCCCCTTCTTTCATCTTTTGGTATTTTTCTCCCCATTCCTAAGGAATGACACATTGATTGAGTGAGACCTTTATAGGTACTTATTGAAGTATTCTAGGTTGAGATGAAATGAGATAGAAGAGCTAAGGTACGATAACCATTCTACTCTGCCAATTTAAAAATATAACAAACTGGCAGTATTAAGGACACAGAAATTAATAGCAGAAGCTATTATTCTTTTATTCTGAAGAATTTCATCTTTAGTGCATTTGCTTTTTTTGAAAGATGTTTATATTTAAGGAGTACAACATATTGCTTTTATATAAACATACTTTGTGAAATGATGATCAAGATAAGCTAATTAACATATCAAAATTGTAATATAGTTATATTTTTGTGTCTATTGAAGAGAAAACTTATCTAGCAAATTTCAGGTATACAGTATAAAGTCGTTCATTAGCTATAGTAACATTTGTTGTTCAGTGCTCAGTTGTATCCGACTATTTCGACCCCATGGACTACAGCATTGCAGGCTTCCCTGTCCATCATCAACTCCCGGAGCTTACTTACAGACCAAGATATGAAGTCCGTCACTGTTTCTTTTGTTTCCCCGTCAGTTTGCTATGAAGTGATGGGACCAGATGGCATGATCTTCATTTTTTTGAATGCTGATTTTTAAGCCAGTTTTTTTCAAATTCCTCTTTCACCTTCAACAAAAGAGTCTGAAATGCAGTACTTGTATGCAGTCTCAAAAACAACAGAATGATCTCTGTTCGTTTCCAAGGCACCCCATTCAATATCACGGTAATCCAAGTCTATGCTCTGACCAGTAATGCTGAAGAAACTGAAGTTGAACAATTCTATGAAGACCTAGAAGACCTTCTAGAACTAACACTCCAAAAAAGATGTCCTTTTCATTATAGGGGACTGAAATGCAAAAGAAGGAAGTCAGGAAACATCTGGAGTAACAGGCAAATTTGGCCTTGGAGTACAGAATGAAGAACGGCAAAGCCTAATATAGTTTTGCCAAGAGAATGCACTGGTGATAACAAACACCCTCTTCCAACAACACAAGAGAAGACTCTACACATGGACATCACCAGATGGTCAACACCAAAATCAGATTGATTATATTCTTTGCAGCCAAAGATGGAAAACCTCTATACAGTCAGCAAAACAAGACTAGGAGCTGACCATGGCTCAGATCATGAACTCCTTATTGCAAAATTTAGACTTAAATTGAAAAAAGTGGAGAAAACCACTAGACCATTCAGATATGACCTAAATCAAATCCCGTATGACTATATAGTGGATGTGAGAAATAGATTTACGGGACTATATCTGACAGACAGTCCCTGATGAACTATGGACAGAGGATCATGACACTGTACAGGAGACAGGAATCAAGACCATCCCTAAGAAAAAGAAATGCAAAAAAGCAAAATGGCTGCCTGAAGAGGCCTTACAGATAGCTGTGAAAAGAAGAGAAGCAAAAAGCAAAGGAGAAAAGGGAAGCTGTACTCATTTGAATGCAGAGTTCCAAAGAATAGCAAGGAGAGATAAGAAAGCCTTCCTCAACGATCAAAGCAAATAAATAGAGGAAAACAATAGAATGGGAAAGACTAGAGATCTCTTCAAGAAAGTTAGAGATACCAAGGGAACATTTCATGCAAAGATGAGCCCAATAAAGGGCAGAAATTGTAGAGACCTAACAGAAACAGAAGATATTAAGAAGAGATGGCCAGAATACACAGAAGAACTGTACAAAAAGGATCTTCATGACCCAGATAATCACGATGGTGTGATCATTCATCTTGAGCTAGACATGCTGGAATGTGAAGTCAAGTGGGTCTTAGGAAGCATCACTAAGAACAAAGTTAGTGGAGATGATGGGATTCCAGTTGAGCTATTTTAAATCCTGAAAGATGATACTGTGGAAGTGCTGCTCTCAATATGCCAGCAAATTTGGAAAACTCAGCAGTGGCCACAGGACTGGAAAAGGTCAGTTTTCATTCCAATCCCCAAAAAAGGCAATGCCAAAGAATGCTCAAGCTACTGCACAGTTGCACTCATCTCACATGCTAATAAAGTGATGCTTAAAATTCTCCAAGCCAGGCTTCAGCAATACATGAACTGTGATCTTCCTGATGTTCAGGCTGGTTTTAGAAAAGGCAGAGGAACCAGAGATCAAATTGTCAACATCTGCTGGATCATGGAAAAAACAAGAGAGTTCCAGAAAAATATCTACTTCTGCTTTGTTGGCTATGCTAAAGCTTTTGACTGTGTGGATCACAATAAACTGTGGATAATTCTGAGAGAGATAGGAATACCAGACCACCTGACCTGCCTCTTGAGAAACCTGTATGCAGGTCAGGAAGCAACAGTTAGAACTGGACATGGAACAACAGACTGGTTTAAAATAGGAAAAGGAAGATGCCAACGCTATACTTATTGGTTAATCTTTAAACTGATGTTTTGTTTGAGATGAGGGCTGGATTTTCATTGTCTACTGTCTTGCTCACAGGACTTCTCTTATTGCAGTCACTCTTGACTCCCGTCATTCCAGCTGTGTTGAAATAAATAATAATTTTATCACAGACTCAAGTTGGAGGTATTCTTCATCATCTGAGTCTTGGACAATTGCTGGTGTCCTTCAGGTGGTTTTTAGGTTTGACTGTAAAAGCTGTTTTCAAAGTATGATCTGGGTTTAGTCTTCCTTTTATCACATATTACCTGATATCTGTAGGAAACAACATTTTTTGTGTTCTGGTACTATCTAATGTTTCTTTCTTTCTTTTTTTTTTTTCTTCTCTTGTGTTTTCCCTCTCAAGGGTAATATTGGTGTTTGGGCAGTTTATAGATTTGCACAGAAGTCTTCATTTTATTTCAGAAATTCAGGTAGCATCAACCAGAATGAGGAAAATATTGTCTGACTTTCTTAGTAACATTTTTAAAGAGACTATTAGGAAGTTGGTTGTTCTTTTTTATATATTTTTTAATCTTTGAGATATTTCTTTGCTCAAGCCCTGTTTTTAGCATCTATAATCTACTGATTTTCCACTATTGAGATATTAACCTCACATAAAATACATTTAAAGGACTCTTTTAACCTTCTTGGACTGAACATTAAGTCAGCTTACTGCTTCTTGGTCTGTCACATTTAACTGCCACATCTGGCCTGCCTCCATCTAAAGTATATATGACTGCCTTCAAGATCACACTTCTTTTCAGTGGTCACAACTGGCTCCAAGTCTCCTGGTCTACAATGAAACAGACTCTACTTAGGAAACTGAGAGAAAATATTATCAACCTATATATAAGTCACAATCATTCTAAGAAACTGAAGTAGCACATTATAGCTATTATTATAATAGTATCTTTATTGATATTCAAATCATACCATCACTATCACCACCAGAAAAGAAGCTGTCAATTACATCCCTTAAAAAGATTTTTTAAAATAGTTTTATATTGTTTATGGTACTTTGAAGTTTGAAAATATAATTTCATTGACTATTGATTTTATTTTGTGCTATTTAACAAGCAGTGATATGCATGGAGATTTATAGAACTAACTTCTCATGCAGTAAGATGAGAAAATAAAAAATCCTGTCATTCTTTAGTTTATCATCCAAAAGTAAAAAATCAAGTTGGTTCCTTGTGTTTGTTTCCTGAATTACTTATCGGACTTCTTCATATTAGTGTTGATTATTTTATAAATTGAGGTCTTAATAACAAGTGGTAATAAGCAGCGGCAATAATCATAACCAAACATTGATTCTTAAACCCATCTAAATTAGTAAGCATAATGATTAATACAGACTAAAATATAGGTTGAGTCTAAGTTACAGAAAAAAGGCACATAAATATATACTTATAAAAACAATGTACTCCAGCCATCAATGGTTTTCAGTTCAGTTCAGTTCAGTCACTCAGTTGTGTCCAACTCTTTGCAGCCCCATGGACTGCAGCATGCCAGGCCTCCTTGTCCATCACCAACTCCTGGAATTTACTTAAGCTCATGTCCATTGAATCAGTGATGTCATCCAACCATCTCACCCTCTATCCTCCCCTTCTCCTCCCACCTTCAGTCTTTCCCAGCATCAGGGTCTTTTCCAATGAGTCAGTTTTTTGCATCAGGTGGCCAAAGTATTGGAGCTTTAGCTTTCAGCATCAGTTCTTCCAGTGAATATTCTGGACTGATTTCCTTTAGGATGGATTGGTTGGATCTCCTTGTAATCCAAGGATTTTTGAGAGCACATTATTCTTTTCTTTTTTCTAACTTTATGTATTTTTGGAGTTTTTTATAATATGTAAATATGTACAAAAAATGCCAAAGTTGGAGAGGCTTACTTAATCTGAGTAAATAATTATGTTTCTTCCTGTTGAATGGCAATACTTCCTGCAGCAAACAATTTAGAATATATTTATGCCTTCCATAACTGAATAGTTAAAATTATACAGAAATAAAGTACCTATAATCAGCATATAACTTCACTGCAACAATAAAAGAAATATCAGAAGTGAGTCTTAAAGTATACATCTCTGTTCTTTCATAAATGAACAGGATTATCTAAAGCCTATATGTGCCCTTGAAGTTTCCTAGATAGATTCAAAGATAAAAACATTTGTCCCAGCAAAGCTTCAGCAAGAGCTGGAGCATTCATTTACTCCTGAATAAACACAGTGGAGATGGATTGGAGTTTTCTTCATTGTAAATCTATGGCACAACAATGAAGATAAAAAGGTTAATATTATAACTCTTATCAAGCCTAAAAAATCAAAGTAGATTCACTCATTAATAGATTATAGAAAAAACAGTCATGCATGTCAATGAATTATATAGTGGTTATGATGCCATATGTAGAAAGGGTGAAAAGTGAGTTGTATATGGTTAAATAAGATTTTATTTAAAATTTTGTCATGCCAGTAACTTTTAATTAATTTGTTGACAGATTCATGGCTTAGAGATATTTTGTTGCCAAATATCAACAAAACAAAACCCACCATGTTGTTATAAACCAGGGAGCATTTGTGAAATGAGGAAAATAAATGAAAAGGAAGTCAAGTATAAGAGATCATAATCTGGAAGAAGGTAAACTTTTCAAATAACAGATTTATAACACACTAGACAAAAATAAATATTGCCTTACTTCATAATGTTCTAAAAATTCAAATCAGGAAGAACTGTCATATTTCATATGGTGTTATGGATTGAGGTATATCTTTTAAAATTCATGTGTTGAAATCATAACACCTAGTACCTCAACATGTGACTTTAGTTTTACTCTATTCACTCTTGCCTGGAATCACAATCCAGGTGATGATTTGGAAGTAAAATTGCAGAGGTAATTAGTTACTTTGACATAATTACAGAGGGATCTAATCCAATATGACAACTTACTGGATGAGGTCCACACATATCTTTGAGAACAAATAATCTTTATTTAAAGTCTATTGATTATAAATGTTAATTACATTTATGAAATATCTTGATACCACCTTCTGCACTAGTGTTTGACAAACAATTAGTAAGAGTAGCCAAATCAAGTCAACGTATACAGTTTACCATCATATAGATCTATTGTGTCTTCCTTTTGGGATGCAATCTCAAGAGGGGTCATTAGTCAAAGTAACTCAGATAATAAAAATTTTAGGTTACTCTTCTACAATCTTAATTATTAAATTGTCTATTAATAAAAGTTTCAAAACTCAACTAATGTTAATGCTTGTAGACATCAATTTACAGATTAAGGAACTATTATCCTTTATGTCTTTCCCTCTCGAGTCCACTTGAATAACAGTAAATAGATTTTAGGATATAAATAGTCTAGAAACAAATCCACAGATGCTATCTATTTAAAACATAAGTGAGGAAAAATGCAAATTTAAGAACAGTATAGTTAAACTTAAAATTCAGATAGGATAAATTATCACCATCCCCTATCTTATACAAAAATATAAATGTTATCAAAATGTATTGTTCATATAATCATGGATGATAGCATAAAGGAGTTTCTAGAAGAATAATATATTCATGTATTTACATGTGCAGTCAAGGAAACTGCATTCATGATATTAAGTAAGTAAATATATCTTAAACAGGGCACAAAAGAATGCCATGAGAGAAAATATTGATAATTAGACTGGAATAAAATCAAGAGATGTTTTTCTTCAAGACATTGTATGAACGTAAAAAGGGAAACATTGTATTTTAATATGTATAAGTGACAAAGAATTAATATATACAGCATATAACTTCAGCAAATAATTTAAAAAGACAACCTAATAGATTAATCTGACAAATACTTGAACTGAAACATCACAAAGACGATATTCACATAGCTATTAAACACACAAAAATGTACTACTACAGTTCAGATATCATGGAAAAATGGAAATTAAACCATATGAAGCTTCTTAGGGCTTCCCAGGAGGTGATACTGGTAAAGAACCCCCTTGCCAATGCAGGAGGCATAAGAGATGTAGGTTTGATTCCTGGGTCAGGAAGCTCCCCTGGAGGAGGGCTCCTACTCCGGTATCCTTGCCTGGAGAAGCCCATCAACAGGAGAGCCTGATGAGCTAAAGTTGATAAGGTCACAAAGAGGCGGACATAACAAGAGCGACTCAACAGGTATGCATGAAGCTTCTAAACGTACCCCAGGTTGAGAAGGAATCTGGCCCATAAGAATTCCCCCCAAAAATAAGAAATTGATACGTATACATGAAAGTGAGGATGAAAGAATAATTGGCTTCAAGCCAGTTCTGATACTCTTTCATTCCTTATGTATTCAGAGTATTTGCCATTTGGAAGTATATTAGTTTTATTGTCTAAAATTACTATGTCAGTTACTTTGCACAATATATGCATTACGGAGTAACCCAGAGAACCATTTAGTTTGGGATCTATCCATTTTACATATGAATAACCACAAAATTCTTCTAGCCAATATACTATAGAAAAACAAAAATTCAGAGAATATGGATATACCTTGCTAAAATCGATTCTTTAGATAAGCTGCCCAGTACACTGGACCCTGATTTACTGTTCATCCATCTTCCTTCCAGGTTCTAAAATTACTATTTTATTTCCTCCATTTTCTTTGTCCTTGTGAATTTGTGACTTTTACAATTGTTTTTGAAGTGTACTTTGTCCAGAAAATTTCACAAACCATAAGTTTATAGCTGGATAAACTAGCAAAACTAAAACTCACAGACTAGTGAATTTAACAACACCAGTACCTTAATCCTTTTCAGTCACTATCCCTAGTTTTCCTATCACAGTTGATGTTACTCATTTTTATTGTTCCAAAAATGAAATCAAACTGTAAATACTTTAAGTGTCTAGATATCTACTTTTGTTCATGTTTCAGTATGTTTTGTAGTCATTTAAGGTTACTAAGAGTAATCCAAGTTTATGTATTCTCTGATGAAAGTGAAAGAGGAGAGTGAAAAAGTTGCCTTAAAGCTCAACATTCAGAAAACTAAGATAGCATCCAGTCCCATCACTTCATGGAAAATAGATGGGGAAACAGTGGCTGACTTTATTTTTCTGGGCTCCAAAATCACTGCAGATGGTGATTGCAGTCTTGAAATTAAAAGATGCTTACTTCTTGGAAGGAAAGTTATGACCAACCTAGACAGCAAGAAAGATCTGTCAAGTCAGAGCTATAGTTTTTCCAATAGTCATGTATGGATGTGAGAATTGGACTATAGAGAAAGCTGAGGGCCAAAGAATCTATGCTTTTGAACTGTGGTATTGGAGAAAACTCTTGAGAGTCCCTTGGACTGCAAGGAGATCCAACCAGTCCATTCTAAAGGAGATCAGTCCTGGGTGTTCATTGGAAGGACTAATGTTGAAGCTGAAACTCCAGTACTTTGGCCAGTTGATGTGAAGAGCTGACTCATTTGTAAAGACCCTGATGCTGGCAAAGATTGAGGGCAGGAGAAGGGGACAACAGAGGATGAGATGGTTGGATGGCATCACCGACTCGATGGACATGGGTTTGGGTGGACTCAGGGAGTTACTGATGGACAAGGAGGCCTGGAGTGCTGCAGTTCATGGGGTTGCAAAAAGTTGGACACGACTGAGCGACTGAACTGAACTGAACTGAATGATGAAAAATTTTTAACTTGGCTGTTATCAGGAAAGCCAATGTTCAAAAGAAGTGTGAACATTTTTTTCACATTTGTTGGTAGAATAATTACTCTTGGATGTTAAATTTGAGTTATCGAAAAGTTTTAAGTTCATCTCTATCAGACTGACAAACAACTTTCAAAAGTATTTGTATTAATTTTTTGTTTGAATAGAAAAAATATTGATGTTCCAGTTGCTCCACAATCAAATATTTACTATGATCAGTCTTTTTACATTGGGAGCAAACTGAGATATATTTAGAGGTTTCATGTGTGTGTGCTCGACATTCTTGCCAACAATTGTAATTTCTTTTTTCATAAAAATCATTCTAACAGGTTTGAGGTGAAATATCATTGTGGTTTTGGTTTGCATGTTCTTTATGATTATTGAAGTTGAGCACTTATTCATATACATATTGGCCATCTCTATGTCTTTGAAAAAGTTTCTCTCAGATCTTCTGCCCATTTTTAATCAACTTGTTTTCTGCTATTGAGTTGTATGAGTTCTTTATATATTTTGGATATTAACCCATTAATTGATAATATGATTTGCAAATACTTTCTCTCATTCTATAAATCATTTCTTCATTTTGATGGTGATGTCCATTGTTGTACAGAACAATTTTAGTTTGATATAGTCCCATTTTTTCTTTACTTTTGTTTCCATTGCCTTAGGAGGCATATCCACAAAAATACCAGTAAGACTGATGTCAGTGAGGTTACTGTCTCCATTTTCTTCTAGTTCTAGGTTTCAGGTCTTACGTCTAGGTCTTTACTCTTTTTTGTTCAGTTGCAACAGACTCCTTGAGACCTCATGGACAGCAGCAAGCCAGGCTTCTCTGTCCTTCACCATGTCCCAGAACTGTCTCAAACTCATGTCTGTTGAGTCAGTGATAGCATCCACCCGTCTCATCTTTTGTTATCCCCTTCTCCTCCTGCCTTCATCTTTCTCAGCATCAGAGTCTTTTCTAATGAGTCCAGCTCTTCACATCGGGTGGCCAGAGTATTAGATCTTTAGCCTCAGTCCTTCCAATGAATATTTAGGATGATTCTTTTAACACTGACTGGTGTTATCTCCTTGCAGTTCTAGGAATTCTCAAGAGTCTTCTCCAAAACCACAGTTCAAAAGCATGAGTCCTTCAGCACTCAACCTTCTTTATGGTCCAACGCTCACATACATACACGACTACTGGAAAAACCATAGCTTTGACAAGATGGAACTTGTCTACAAAGTAATGTCTCTACTTTCTAATATGCTGTCTGGGTTTATGATAGCTTTACTTCCAAGAAGCAAGCATCTTCTAATTTATTGACTACACTCATCATCTGCAGTGATTTTGGATCCCAGAAGAAATAAAGTATGTCACTGTTTCCATTGTTCAGTTCAGTTCAGTCGCTCAGTCGTGTCTGACTCTTTGCAACCCCATGAACCGCAGCAAGCCAGGCCTCCTTGTCCATCATCAGATCCCAGGGTACACCCAAATCCATGTCCGTTGAGTAAGTGATGGCATACAACCATCTTATCCTCTGTCATCCCCTTCTCCTCCTGCCCTCAATCATTCCCAGCATCAGGGTCTTTTCCAATGAGTCAGCTCTACACATCAGGTGGCCAAATTATTGGAGTTTCAGCTTCAACATCAGTCCTTCCAATGAACACCCAGGACTGACCTCCTTTAGGGTGAACTGGGTGGGTCTCCTTGCAGTCCAAGGAACTCTCAAGAGTCTTCTCCAACAGCAAAGTTCAAAAGTATCAATTCTTCAGCACTCAGCTTTCTTTATTGTCCAACTCTCACATCCATATATGACTACTGAAAAAACCATAGCCTTAACTACACAGACCTTTGTTGACAAAGTAATGTCTCTGCTTTTTAATATGCTGTCTGGGAAAGTTGTTTAACTTTTCTTCCAAGGAGTAAGCGTCTTTTAATTTCAAGGCTGCAATCACCATCTCCATTGATTTTGGAGCCCAGAAAAATAAAGTTGACAACTGCTTCCCCATTTATTCCCCATTAAGTGATGGGACCAGATGCCATGATCTTCGTTTTCTGAATGTTGAGCTTTAAGCCAACTCTTTCACTCTCCTCTTTCACTTTCATCAAGAGGCTCTTTAGTTCTTCTTCACTTTCTGCCATAAGGGTGCTGTCATCTGCATATCTGAGGTGATTGATATTTCTCCCAGCAATCTTGATTCCAGCTTGTGCTTCCTCCAGCCCAGCGTTTCTCATGATGTACTCTGCATATAAGTTAAACAAGCAGGGTGACAATTTACAGCCTTGACGTACTCCTCTACTTATTTGGAACCAGTCTGTAGTTCCATGTCCAGTTCTAACTTCCATTGTATTCCCATCTATTTCCCATGAAATCATGGAACCAGATTCCATGATCTTGGTTTTATGAATGTCGAGTTTTAAGCCAGCTTTTGCACTATGCTCTTTCACCTTCATCAAGAGTTTCTTTAGTTCCTCTTTGCTTTCTGCCATAAGGGTGGTTTCAACTGCATAACTAAAGTACTGACATTTCTCCTGGTAATCTTGATTCCCATTTGTGCTTCATCCAGCCCAGCATTTTGCATGAGGTACTCTGCATATAATTTAAATAAGCAGGTTGACAATATACAGCCTTGACATACTCCTTTTCCAGTTTGGAACCAGTCCATTGTTCCATGTCCAGTTCTAACTCCTGCTTGTTCACCTGCATACAGGTTGCTCAGGAGGCAGGTGAGGTGTTCTAGTATTCCCATCTCTTGAAGAATTTTCTACAGTTTGTTGTGATCTACACAGTCAAAGGCTTTAGCAAAGTCAGTGAAGCAGAAGTAGTTTTTTTGTGTGTGTGTGCATGTATGGAATTATCTTGCTTTTTCTATGATGCAATGGATTTGATCTTTAGTTCCTCTGTCAGCTTGAACACGTGGAAGTTCTCAGTTTACTTACTGTTGAAGCCTAGCTTGGAGAACATTGAGCATTACTTTGCTAGCATGTGAAATGAGTGCAGTTGTACAGTAGTTTGAACATTATTTGCACTGCCTTTCTTTGGGATTGGTATGAAAACTTATTTTTTCCAGTCCTGTGACCACTGCTGAATTTCCAGATTTGCTGGTGTATTGACTGCAACTCTTCCACAGCATCGTTTTTTAGGCTTTGAAATAGCTCAGCTGAAATTCTGTCACTTCCACTAGCTTTGCTCACAGTGATACTTCCTAAGGCCCACTTGACTCATACTCCAAAATGTCTGCCTCTAGTTGAGTGGTCATACCATCATGGTTACCTGGATCATTAAGATCTTTTTTTGTATAGTTCTTCTATGCATTCTTGCCACCTCTTCTTAATATCTTCTGCTTCTGTTAGATTCACTTCTGTCCTTTATTGTGATCATCTTTGCATGAAATGTTCCCTTGGTACCTGTAATTTTCTTGAAGAAACCTCTAGTCTTTCCCATTCTATTGTTTTCCTCTATTTTCTTTGCATTGTTCACTTAAAAATCTTTATCTCTCTTTGCTGTTCTTTGAAACTCTGTATTCAGCTGGTTATATCTCTTCTTTTCTCCTTTACCTTTTTTTTTTTTTTCTTTTTTTCACCTATTTGTAAGGCTTCTTCAAACAATCATTTTGCCTTTTTGTATTTATTTTTATTGGGGATGATTTTTATCACCACCTTCTGTACAATGTTACAAACCTCTCTATAGTTCTTCATGCACTCTGTCTGTCAGATCTAACCCCTTGAATCTATTTGTCACTTCCACTGTATAATTATAAGGGATTTTATTTAGGTCATACCTGAGTGGCCCAGTGGTTTTCCCTACTTTCTTCAATGAAAGTCTGAATTTGGCAAAAAGGAGTTCATGATCTGAGCCACAGTCAGCTCCCAGTCTTGTTTTTGCTAACTGTATAGAGTTTCTCCACATTTCCCTGCAAATAATATCAATCTGATTTTGGTTTTGACCATCTGGTGATGTCCATGTGTACAGTTGTATATTGTATTGTTGGAAGGCAGTGTTTCCTATGAGCAGTCCATTTTCTTGGCAAAGCTTTGTTAGCCTTTGTCCTGCTTCAATTATTACTTTAGTCTTTATTCTACTTTGTGTTAAATTTTGTGTAGGGTGTAAGACAGTAGTCTAGTTGCATTATTTTGCATGTGACTGTCCGGTTTTCCCAACACCATTTATTGAAGAGTTTACCCTTTCCCCTTTATATATTACTGGCTTCTTTGCCCTAACTAAATAACCATATGTGTGTGGGTTTATTTCTCAGCTCTTTGACCTGTTCCATTGATCTCTGTGTATGAACTATCCCAATACCATACTGTTTTGCTTAGTGAGGTTCTCTAGCAGTTTTGATATTAGTAAGAGTCAGTATATTACCTTTGTTATATTGAGGCATCTTCCCTCTCTACCCACTCTGTTGTGAGGTTTAGTTGACCCAGCAATCCCACTGCTGGGCATACACACTGAGGAAATCAAAATTGAAAGAGACACATGTACCCCAATGTTCATTGCAGCACTGTTTATAATAGCCAGAACATGGAAACAACCTAGATGCCTATCAGCAGATGAATGGATAAGAAAGCTGTGATACATATACACAATGGAGTATTACTCAGTCATTAAAAAGAATCCATTTGAATCAGTTCTAATGAGATGGATGAAACTGGAGGCGATTATACAGAGTGAAGTAAGCCAGAAAGAAAAACACCAATACAGCATACTAACACATATATATGGAATTTAGAAACATGGTAATGATAACCCTGCATGCGAGACAGCAAAAGAGACACAGATGTATAGAACAGACTTTTGGACTCTGAGGGAGAGAGAGAGGGTGGGATGATTTGAGAGAGGGTGGGAGAATGGCACTGAAACATGTGTACTATCATGTAAGAAAATGAATCGGCAGTCTATGTTCAATAGAGGATGCTTGGGGCTGATGCACAGGGATGAGCCAGAGAGGTGATATGGGGTGGGAGGTGGGAGGGGGTTCAGGATTGGGAACTCATCATGTACACCCGTGGTGGATTCGTGTCAATGTATGGCAAAACCAATACAGTAATGTAAAGTAAAATAAAGTTAAAAAATAAAAAAAGAAATATGTCTTGAATTTTGTTAAGTGCTTTCTCTGTATCTACTAAAGCTAGTATTTACATGACTGAAGCAAGTTAGCAGAAGAAGAACAAGCTGGAATCAAGATTGCCAAGAGAGATATCAATAACCTCAGATATGCAGATGACACCACCCTTATGGCAGAAAATGAAGAAGAACTAAACAGCCTTTTGATGAAAGTGAAAGAGGAGGGTGAAAAAGTTGGCTTAAAGCTCAACATTCACGAAACTAAGATCATGGCATCTGTCCCCATCACTTCATGTGAAATAGATGGGGAAACAGTGGCTGACTTTATTTTTCTGAGTGCCAAAATCACTGCAGATGGTTATTGCAGTCATGAAATTAAAAGATGCTTATTCCTTGTAAGGAAAGTTATGACCAACGTAGACAGCATATTAAAAAACAGACATGTTACTTTGTCAACAAAGGTCCATCTAGTCAGGGGTATGGTTTTACCAGTAATCATGTATGGATGTGAGAGTTGGACTATAAAGAAAGCTGAGTGCATAAGAATTGATGTTTTTGAACTCAGGTGTAGTAAAAGACTCTTGAGAGTCCCTGGGACTGCAAGGAGATCCAACCAGTCCATCCTAAAGGAAATCAGTCCTGAATATTCATTGGAAGGACTGATGTTGAAGCTGAAGCTCTGATAATTTGGCCACCTGATGCAAAGAGCTGACTCATTGGAAAAGACCCTGATGCTGGGAGGGATGGAGGACAGGAGTAGAGGGGGAGGACAGAGGATGAGACGGTTGGATGGCATCACTGACTCAATGGACATGAGTTTGCGTGAACTCCAGGAGTGGTGACGCAAAGGGAAGGCTGGCACGGTGAGGTTCATGGAGTTGCAAAGAGTCTGACACGACTGAGTGATTGTACTGAACTGAATTAATTGTGGATCACTTAGCCGTAGATAGGGTTTAACAGTTCAGTTCAGTCGCTCAGTCGTGTCCAAAGCTTTGCGACCCCACGAATCACAGCACGCCAGGTTTCTCTGTCCATCACCAACTCCCGGAGTTCACTCAGATTTGCGTCCATCGAGTCAATGATGCCATACAGCCAGCTCATCTCCTGTCATCCCATTCTCCTCCTGCCCAAAATCCCTCCCAGCATCAAAGTCTTTTCCAATGAGTCAACTCTCCGCATGAGGTGGCCCAAGTACTGGAGTTTGAGCTTTAGCATCATTCCTTCAAAAGAACACCCAGGGCTGATCTCCTTCAGATGGACTGGTTGGATCTCCTTGCAGTCGAAAGGGACTCTCAAGAGTCTTCTCCAACACCACAATTCAAAAGCATCAATTCTTCAGCACTAAGCCTCCTTCACAGTCCAAATCGCACAAACATACATGACTACTGGAAAAACAATAGCCTTGACTAGACGGACCTTTGTGGGCAAAGTAATGTCTCTGCTTTTGAATATGCTATGCTAGGTTGGTCATAACTTTTCTTCCAAGGAATAAGCATCTTTTAATTTCATGGCTGCAGTCACCATCTGCAGTGACTTTGGAGACCCCCAAAATAAAGTCTGACACTGTTTCCACTGTTTCCCCGTCCTTTTGCCATGAAGTGATGGAACCAGATGCCATGATCTTCGTTTTCTGAATGTTGAGCTTTAAGCCAACTCTTTCACTCTCCTCTTTCACTTTCATCAAGAGGCTTTTTATTTCCTCTTCTCTTTCTGCCATAAGGGTGGTGTCATCTGCATATCTGAGGTTATTGATATTTATCCCGGCAATCTTGATTCCAGCTTGTGTTTCTTCCAGTCCAGCATTTCTCATGATGCATTCTGCATATAAGTTAAACAAGCAGGGTGACAATATACAGCCTTGACGTACTCCTTTTCCTATTTGGAACTAGTCTGTTTTTCCATGTCCAGACATAACTGTTGCTTCCTGACCTGCACACAGGTTTCTCAAGACGCAGATCAGGTGGTCTGGTATTCCCATCTGTTTCAGAATTTTCCACAGCTTATTGTGATCCATACAGTCAAAGGATTTGTCATAGTCAATAAAGCAGAAATACATGTCCTTCTAGAACTCTCTTACTTTTTCCATGATCCAACGGATGTTGGCAATTTGATCTCTGGTTCCTCTGCCTTTTCTAAAACCAGCTTGAACATCAGGAAGTTCACGGTTCACATATTGCTGAAGCCTGGCTTCAAGAATTTTGAGCATTACTTTACTAGCATGTGAGATGAGTGCAATTGTGTGGTATTTTGAGCATTCTTTGGCATTGCCTTTCTTTTGGATTGGAATGAAAACTGACCTTTTCCAGTCCTGTGGCCACTGCTGAGTTTTTAAAATTTGCTGGCATATTGAGTGTAACACTTTTACAGCAACAGCTTTCAGGATTTGGAATAGCTCAAATGGAATTCCATCACCTCCACTAGCTTTGTTTGTAGTGATGCTTTCTAAGGATCACTTGACTTCACATTCCAGGATCTCTGTCTCTAGATGAGTGATCACACCATCGTTATTATCCAGGTCATTAAGATCCTTTTTATACAGTTCTGTGTATTCTTGCCATCTCTTCTTAATATCTTTTGCCTCTTTGAAGATCCAGACCATTAGTGTCCTTTATCAAGTTCATCTTTCCATGAAATGTTCCCTTGGTATCTCTAATTTTCTTGAAGCGATCTCTAGTCTTTCCCATTCTGTTGTTTTGCTCTATTTCTTTGCATTGATCACTGAAGAAGGCTTTCTTGTCTCTTCTTGCTATTCTTTGGAACTCTGCATTCAGATGCTTATATCTTTCCTTTTCTCCTTAGCTTTTCACCTCTCTTCTTTTCACAGCTATTTGTAAGGCTTCCCCAGACAGCCATTTTGCTTTTATGCCTTTCTTTTCCATGGGGATTATCTTGATCCCTGTCTCCTGTACAATGTCACAAACCTCATTCCATAGTTCATCAGGCACTCTATCTATCAGTTCTAGGCCCTTAAATCTATTTCTCACTTCCACTGTATAATCATAAGAGATTCAATTGAGGTCACACCTGAATGGTCTAGCAATTTTCGCTGTTTTATTCAATTTCAGTCTGAATTTGGTTGTAAGGAGTTCATGATCTGAGGCACAGTCAGCACCCAGTCTCATTTTTGCTGACTGTATAGAGCTTCTCCATTTTGGCTGCAAATAATATAATCAATCTGATTTCAGTGTTGACGATCTGGTGATGTCCATGTGTAGAGTCTTCTCTCGTGTTGTTGGAAGAGGGTGTTTGCTATGACCAGTGCATTTTCCTGGCAAAACTCTATTAGTCTTTGACCTGCTTCATTCCATATTCCAAGGCCAAATTTTCCTGTCATGCCAGGTGTTTCTTGACTTCCTACTTTTGCATTCCAGTCTTCTATAGTGAAAAGGACATCTTTTTTTGGGTGTTAGTTTTAAAGGGCCTTGTAGGTCTTTATAGAACCGTTCAACTTCAGCTTCTTGAGCGTTACTGGTTGGGGCATAGACTTGGATGACCGTGCTATTGAATGGTTTGCCTTGGAAATAAACAGAGATCATTCTGTCGTTTTTGAGATTGCATCCAAGTACTGCATTTTGGACTCTTTTGTTGAACATGATGGCTACACCATTTCTTCTGAGGAATTCCTGCCCACAGTAGTAGATATAATGGTCATCTGAGTTAAATTCACCCATTGCAGTCCATTTTAGTTCGCTGATTCCTAGAATGTCAACGTTCACTCTTGCCATCTCCTGTTTGACCACTTCCACTTTGCCTTGCTTCATGGACCTGACATTGCATGTTCCTATGCAATATTGCTCTTTACAGCATCGGACCTTGCTTTTATCACCCATTACATCCACAGCTGGGTATTGTTTTTGCTATGGCTCCATCCCTTCATTCTTTCTGGAGTTATTTCTCCACTGACCTCCAGTAGCATATTGGGCACCTACTGACCTGGGGTGTTCTTTCAGTATCCTATCATTTTGCCTTTTCATACTGTTCATGGGGTTCTCAAGGCAAGAATACTGAAGTGGTTTGCCATTCCCTTCTCCAGTGGACCACATTCTGTCAGACCTCTCCACCATGACCCGCCCATCTTCGATGGCCCCACGGACATGGCTTTGTTTCACTGAGTCAGACAAGGCTTTGGTCCTAGTGTGATTAGATTGACTAGATTTCTGTAAGTATGGTTTCAGTGTGTCTGCCTTCTGATGCTCTCTTGCAACACCTACCATCATACTTGGGTTTCTCTTACCTTGGGCGTGGGTTATCTCTTCACAGCTGCTCTAGGAAAGCACAGCAGCTGCTCCTTACCTCAGATGAGGGGTATCTCCTCCCACCGCCCTTCCTGACGTTCAACGTGGGATGGCTCCTCTAGGCCCTCCTGCTAGAGGAGGATATTAAGAAGATATTAAGAAGAGGTGGCAAGAATACACAGAGGAATTGTACAAAAAAGATCTTCATGACCTGGANTCTGTGAGTATGGTTTCAGTGTGTCTGCCCTCTGATGCCCTCTTGCAACACCTACTGTCTTACTTGGGTTATCTCTTACCTTGGGCGTGGGGTCTCTCTTCACGACTGCTCCAGCAAAGTGCAGCCGCTGCTCCTTACCTTGGATGAGGGGTATCTCCTCACTGTTGCCCTTCCTGACCTTCAATGTGGGGTTGCTCCTCCCGGTGGCTGCCCCATCCTTAGCTGTGTCCAAAGCGTGGCTTTGCCCCTTGCAGACTTTGTGCCCTTGGGCCTGTTGTTCAGTTTCTGTCTGCATCTCTTTTTCAGAGTGAGTATAATAGAGCCTACATCAAGGACCTGTGATGCTCAACTGTGCTAATCCACTTAGATGTTTTTAAGTATTAATAGTTGATATTGTTATCTTCCTCAGTGGGGGCCATAGTTTTTTTTTTGTTTTTTTTTTTTTGTTTTTTTTTTTTAAGGGAGAAATGGACCAGACCCAGGGATTGATTTTTGAGACTCTGGTCCTGAGTGTTTCTCCCACTACTGGATCATTTTATATAGACAGAATTAACTTTAAAGATCCTTTAAATTCTGAATGAGTATTCGTAGGTCCACTAGCCTATGTGGAGGTCTACAAACAGATCTCCATTCTTAATTTTCAGTGGCAGAAATGCTGGCTTGGGTGCCTCACCTCTGCAATCTATATCCATGAACCCTCAAATTCACCTTGGAAATGCCTAGAAATCTTTCCAGGGCTTATTACTCCAGATGGTAAGAAACTCAAGACCTACTCTGAAAAGTAATAATGGGACCAACAGCAGCAGTAATAATAGTGAATTGCAGCCCATGTTTATTCTTCACTTTATGCCAACTGACCACCGTGCTGAATGATTTCAAGATTAGTGCCTTACTTAACCCTCTAAACAACCGCATGAGTTCAGAGAGTTTGGGTGGCACAGCTAGAGCCTGGGGGGTGGGGGTCAGGGATTCAAATCCAACTCAGCCTGCACTTATATCTGTGCTATGCTGCCTCCCCATGGGGAGAAGTAGTTCTAGGGCAACAGCAAATATTTTAGGCAGAGAGTCATCCGTGTCTCCTTTAGCCTTTTAACCTACAAATCCTGTAGGAATAACCTAGCTGATACCTTTGCCAAAGAGGAAATGACTCCATCTTACAGTTATCTGGATTTTCCTAGTGCTTATGCCACTCATGGGAAGTCCGATGAAATGACTTAGGAAAAAGCATCCCCATCAGGTGACTGAAGTGCTGGGGATGACGTTCATCTAGGGCCCCATGAGTGATCCTCTTGTGCCCTGGTATGTGCAACGTGCTGTTAAAGAGATCTAGCCTATTCCCAGAGAATGACTTTTCACCTAGAGAATCCGTGCCTCACTCAGCAGCGGTAGCAGCAGTGCTCTTAAGTCTGGTGCCAGCCTGCACTTGTGCCTGGTTAGTGGCACTGAGCATTTACCTTATTAGAACTTTGGAGGATCCAGCAAATTCATGGAAAGCCATTACAGGAAAAGAACTGACTCTGGGCTTGCCTCTGTGTAATTCTACTCCATCTTCTATTTCAAGGTGACTAGAACATCTCAGTTATCGAATTTCCGGGAGAGAGGGATTTAGGGAGGTAGCCTTGTGTAGTAGTGACAAGCATGGAAGCTGCTTCTGAGATCAGTGAAGGGGGATTCACATCTCAGCTTTGGAAATTAATACCTAAATGACTAGTTACTTAAAACTCTGTGTTCTTCAGTTTCCTTTGGTATCTAGTATATAGGGTTGTTGAAAGGATCAGTTGACATTATGGATGTGAAAAGGCTTAACTCGTGTGGAAGAAGCAGTTCACTCATTGACCCACTCTCCATTCATGGTCCTTTTTCCTTTGGTCTCCTTCCAGCTCAGTATGGTCATATGAGACTCTTTTGTCCAATGGAACTAAAGTAGACTACTTTTGGGTGGGCTTCTAAAAACACTGTACTGATAGAATTTTTCTTTGTCCTATTTCATCTCTCTCCCACACACACTGCTTTTTTAATTTACTGGAACACATGTATGAGATCTGTGGTATAGCTGCCCTCTTATAACCATGGGTAAATACATGAAAGCAATTAGGGCAGTCTTTGGTTAGAACTACAAAGTGTCAATACTTCATCATCATTAACTTTATCATTATTATGAGCATAAGAATAAGATCTATTGACTTATGATTTGGAGCAAAACAAAAAACTTCCCAAGTCCACAGTAGCACTGATGAGCCCACTTTCCCACCTAATCCACCTAACTTTGAACTTCTTGAGTTATTAAAGGTATGGCCTTTTATTTCTCTAAGTTGTTTTGGGCATTGCATTTCTCTCAGGTCGATGAAATCCTAAGTGATAAAACACATAATTTTTTTGGTTCTTGGTTGTTTCATTATTTTAGTCTAAAAGAGTGGCTAATGCTGGAATTCTCAGTACAACCTCTCAAGCAAATGGTCACTCACCTTTGTTTGTGTACTGCCAGTGAGTAGAAGTTCACTACTCCTCAAGGCAGGTTAGTCTGTCTTTGGGCAGATCTAACACCTCAAACACCTCAAAAGAGATTTCTCATGAAAATTTTTGTTAAAATATCAACTACCTTAACACTGAGAAGTAATATTCATGATGAAAAATGTCTGTGCCCTGGTGCCTGATTTATCCAAACTGCCATAACTACTCACCACCAAGTCGGTATGTAATTAAAAGGAACTATATACTTCGCTGGTGGCTCAGACAGTAAAAGCATCTGCTTACAATGCAGGAGACCCGGGTTTGATCCCTGGCTCAGGAAGATCTCCTGGAGAAGGAAATGGCAACCCACTCCAGTACTCTTGCCTGGAGGATACCATGGATGGAGGAGCCTGGTAGGCTACCGTCCATGGGGTCACGAAGAGTCNTTCGCTGGTGGCTCAGACAGTAAAAGCATCTGCTTACAATGCAGGAGACCCGGGTTTGATCCCTGGCTCAGGAAGATCTCCTGGAGAAGGAAATGGCAACCCACTCCAGTACTCTTGCCTGGAGGATACCATGGATGGAGGAGCCTGGTAGGCTACCGTCCATGGGGTCACGAAGAGTCAGACACAACTGAGCGACTTCACTTTCTTTTCTTTCTTTCTTTCTATACATCTCAAAATTGGAATCTAAGACTTGACTGTAGAAATTGTTTCTTGGTCATAGATTTGTGATTATATTCATGATTGCCTGACACCCTTTGGAGGAAATTGGTGTTCATGAATATGTATTCTGTAAGTGAGCTCTTATGTACATATGGTTTTGGTGACCACCTTAACTGATGGATACCTGGCCTTGAGGTGCAAGAGAATTTAGCTCACTCTCCTAATGTGTGTGAGCCAGGAGATTGCGGACAGGAAAGCATGCTGGGGAGACAGCGGAAACAGAATTTATCACGTCCGCTCCCCAAGACTTGTTTAACTTCCGTGAAGTCCTCTTCTGAGGGGCCTGTGTGTTCTTTTTCAGGGATGGTTGTGTCAATTCCCTGGTGTTTCTGGGCTTGTGTAAAGTCACACCTTTACCCTCAAAGTCCCCTCTGGTGAATGCTGAAGGAGTGGTCAGATAGAAAGGAGAAAGATTTCAACAATTCCTTGAGGAAATAAAGCCAAAATGTATAGAGGCCCAACTAATCTGATTTTCTCTCTTATAAAGTATTCCTATTCGACCCAAACCTCTGCCCTAACATCCTAAAAGCAATGGGGTTTTCTTTTAGGTGAACTCATGAATGAGATGGAGTTTATTGTTAACTATCAGGAAATTCTAGCAAAGGATGCCCTGGACCTGCTTTGATAATACTTTGTTCTTCACAGAAATCATTTGAACTGGAATTGGGGGAGCTCTTCACTGAAGTGAGAGCCTGCAGGCAGAGAAAGAAGGCACGTGCCTATTCATTAGAAGATGCTCAAGAAGCATCTCTTTCTATCTCCAGCACACCCCACATGCAAACATTAAGCTGTACAAAGATGATATGTTAGGACTGATAAGGGACCCTTTTCTAATACAGCATTCCTTTTGTACCAAATCCCAGGGAAATCAGAGTTGATGAGAGAACCAGTCAAAACAGTGAGTAAAAACATGGATTTTCAGGGCAAGCTTCATGCTTTCCACTCCCTTCTCTACTACTAATCACATACTGGGTTGACCAGAAAGTTCATTCAGGTCTTTCCATATGATGTTATGGAAAACCCCAAATGAACATTTTGGCCAATCCAATAGTTATAGGAAAGTTTTTAAAAAGCCACTAGTCTTTAAGTTTTCTCCTCTACTAAATGGAGATAATAATGTCATTTTCTTCTAAGACTGTTGAAAGAATTGATGATAATATCCTTCAAGCATTTAAAAACAGTGATAGTCTAACAGTAAGCATCCAATAAGTGTTATTTAAAATGGTGATAGTAGACATCCAATAAATGTTAAGTGTTGTCCCTTTATCCACTAAATATCTTACAATCTTGTATACACCAAGAATGCTGCTGAAGTCTGGAAACAAAATATTGAACAAAACACACATTGCTCCCTGAGCTCATGGAATTTATGATATATTGAGGAAAAGGTAAGTTAAATAGATAATAACAATAGTGTTAAACATTCTGCCAGCGGTGAGCACAAGTGTACCCTGGAGATCAGAGGGTAGGCTGATCTCTAGTCAGTGAAGACTTTCCTTTTGTAGAAGTTATGTGTAGATGGTTGTGCCATGGTATTAGTGCTGGGGAGGAGGTAGAAAGTGACTGTTTCAGGCAGAGGAACCAAGGCCTCCCAGGAGTTTTGTGCATGATACAGTAGGGCTATTGTAAGAAGCCGAATAAAGTTCAGAGGGGTGGGGGGCAAGAGGGGAAGGGGAGCATGATAGGGGAGAAAAGGCAGAAGGTGTCCCCGGAGGATCCAGGACCAGGCCTGTGTATGGTGGGACGCAATTTTAGTGGGGAGTTTGCTGATCAGAGTTCCATTCTGTAATGGAGGGTGGGGAAAAGCAAATGAAGAGACTGCCCCTTCTTTGGTTCTCAAGTCTCACGTCCTTTAATCATTGGAAACATCTTTGCCTTGGTCATCTACAGAGACCTGGACTCTGAGCCCTAGAGAGAGAAAGGGAGCTCAGATCCAAAGCAGTCAAGGCAAGGAGGCCTGGGAAGGATTGTGTTGCTTTCCGTCCCCGATTCCGCAGGGTCAGGTTAGAGGGCAGGCAGAGGGCAACTCAAGAGGTTCTTTCTCTCTGGTTGCCTCAGGCAGACAGTCCTGGTTTCTCCAGAGGCAGTGGCCAAGGCTCACCAGAGCCAGCCCTCCCAAACGCTGAGGAGGTGGTACCACCCTCCTCTTCTTGTGGTCTGTGGCAAATACTGCTTTCATCTGCAAAGCTCTTCAAAACCCAGATTTCCAAATCTTCCATGGTAATGACTTCATTCAATATATTCTTCCAATAATGCCATGGAATTTTGAAAAAGATAGATTGAAATTGTTTAGTTTAAATTAAAAAAAAAAAAAAAGCAAAAGTAATGAATTTTGTTCAGAACACCAAAGTTTTAGTCTCTGCTGCGAACTAGCTGTTTGACCTTGTAACAAATCCTGTAAACTTCAGACATCTCTGCTTCTTAAGGATTGGGAATGAGTGATTTCTAAGCTCCTTTCCCCCTTGATTTTCTCTGATTCCATCTCCTAATTTTAGAGAAGAGGAAACAGGCTTAAAGTACAGAGGGGTTTTTACTCTCAGCCCTAGAGAGAAAAACCATTTCCCAGTTAATCATTTAGCTGAGGCATATCCAGGAGGTCTTTGTTTTTATATAAGTTAGCAAAATTACTCCATAGTACCAATCATGGAGAGTTTTGCCCCCAATGTTGAAAAATCACAGTATGCACTGGCTTCATAGGCCTTGGTTGGATTTAAACTAAAGATCTCCATTTTTTTTCCTCAGTTCCCTTTCCTTTTTGCTGTTTGAGTCAATTAGGGGGATAAAACCATTTGCTCTAAAATTAGCTGGTAGAGTTCTTTCATCTTGGACTCTTTTGAAATGAGAATTGAAACCCAAGCCTCAAGTAACTGAAAATCTAGTTTTTCTTCCACAAACTCTTGGAATGTCTGGACTTCTGCCCTGACCAGACCAACATAAGGGTTTCTCAAGTGGGATACCATTTTTATCTCAAACCAGCTCTTTGGAGGGAGGTTCCTGAAAAATCATTGGTCCAGGTTCTATACCTCAAACCATGTCATATTTCTCTCTGGGGCTTCATGGATCAACTGTTCAGACCCAGGACATCCAGTGAGCCCTCCATTGCCTTGGATGAGTTACCATCTCTGAGCTGGACAAACATGAAATATAAAACTGACAGAGCTGTGCATTCCTCGGGCAGCACATGTGGGACTCTAATGTGCACTTTCAAATCTAAATGCTGAGCCAGTCTGTTCTCTGGCCACCACAGAAGAGCCAACAATCAAGAGAGGGGAAAGGAAGCCAGCTGGTGGGATGGGCTACACATCCACCCGAAGCCTGCAGTTACTTGAGCACCATGGAGTAAGCAAAGCTCATGACATGGAGGCATGGCACGGCATGGTTTAGGGGCCCCCGGTCCAGTTCAGAGTCAACTACTTTGGAATCATCAGGCGAGTGCAGAATTGTCCTCTGGGGAGGCATTCCCTGTTAAGTTATCCTGCCATAAATTCTATAGCACTGGCTGCCAGGCTGCTGGCCATGAAAAGCCCAGCTGTCCACAGCAACTAGTCCTCAGGAACACTCTGAACCTTAGCATCACTCGTGAGTGAATATAAGCAAAGCATTTCATTTCTAATCACTAGAATCAGAAAAACAAGAGCTCAGATATCAAATATTGACCAGTGATCTTGGATAAGTTACACTGAATAGATTATCAAAGGTACAGTCATGCATACACACAAATTGCATTTAGCAGTATCTGGCACATAATGGAGCTCACTAACTATAACACTGGTAATCATAATAAAAATATTATTAGGATCTATTACTCATGGAAATCATAAGCTTTGGGGTTAGATGAAAGGTTGAATTCTGTGTGTACTACTTCCTCTCCTTGTGACTTCTGGGCAGATGTTTTGTTTGTTTGCTTGCTAATTGTTAATTGCTCAGTCATACCTGACTCTGCGACTCCATGGACTGTAGCCCGCCAACTCCTCTGTCCATGGAAATCTCCAAGGCAAGAATACTGGAGTGAGTTGCCATTTCCTTCTCCAGGGGATCTGCCTAACCCAGCGACTGAACCCGGGTCTCCTGCATTGCAGGCAGATTCTTTACTGTTTGAGAAACCAGGGAAGCTTTGCTTGTTATGATGTGGCTTTGTAATGTCTTAGAAGGAGGGTTGTTTTGAAGATTAGAAATATTTCATGGAAATCATTGAGCATGTTGCCTGGCATGTAGTATACACTTCATACATGGTTCTTGGTTACATAAAGAAGTTGCCCCAGATGACCTCTGAGCTCTATTCTTTCATGAGCATATGACACTAATGTTTGTAATCTGAGAGTGCTCCAAAAAGCACTGTAAATGTAGAAGATGCTTGTCATCAGGCATTATTGCAAGGGCCAGTTCATATGGTGGACCTCACACCTGGCCCACACATGTTCTTTTCCTTGTTTTCTTCCCCAGCTCCCTGTGAATACCCTTGCTGCCTCACCTGACCTCTGTAGGATCATGTTCATGGGCTTTTACACAAGTTCGCTAATGTAACACTTTACGAACTGATCAGGACAGAACTGCTCAGACTCTGAGCACCAAGTCCATGTGTGTTTCTATGGATACATGCAGTCTCACCATTTCCCCCACCCCCCAGGAACAGGATAAGCTTCCAGGACCCATGAAGTGAGACCCCTCTCCCCTTCTGTTGAGACGCTGGGTGTATAGTGTAGGACTCATCATTAATATTCAGACCCCACCCAAGCTTGACATTCTGTGGGATGTTTTAAGTTATGCAGCAGGAGGGGATCAAGCTGAACACATTTATATTATGTAAGTTTTTTTTTTTTTTTTTCCAAAGGATTAGCTGTACTGGGGACACACAGCTGTTCTTTCCACAAGTCACTTTAGAGCAAGCTGCAGACAATGGCAAGGACAGAAAGCTAAAGACCAAATTCCGCATTCCTCTCTTCCTGGCTGGAAATCCCTCTGAAAATTCCTACATTGTGCAGGAAATGTGTTCAGCTCAAGGAGGGGAACTCCATCAGGTCTAATGGAGAGTCATCCTTCTTTAGTCTGTAATCAAGCCCTCCTCTCTGCTGGTCCACATTTTCTCTTCTCTTTAACTCCCCTTGTGAGGACATATGGTTTCTTCTTTTTAACTTTTTCTTTCCCCAAACTAGATTTGCCATGATGCTATAATTTTAAGTTTTAGGGCCTGTTCATACACACAGGCCACTTCCAGAGCCCTACAATTAATATTGCATTTGCAGTTTTATACTCATTTTCTTAAGTTTTAGATCTCATAAAACCCAGCTCTCCTCTTGTAAAGTGTTTCTATTTCCTCTTGGGGAGTCACAGCACTCCTGTTCCCTAAGTCCATGTGGCTTGGGGATTGACGAATCCCAATGCCAGTATGCTGGAAGCAGGATCTGGTCTAGCCAATCGTTTATTTCATCTTTTGATCACAGAAATTGTTTCCAGAGTAGGCAAAGGGTGTATCAGTCCAGTGGTACTCAAACACTGGAGCAAATGGGGAGGGAAAAAACATCTTTTTTTTCCCCATTGAGTTTATTTAAAATGAAGAAAATAGCTCTGTAACTTCTGAGGACATTCTCATCGTCACAGGAGGAAATCTCACCTATCAAGAGTCAAGAACTACATGTTCGATCCTAAGTGCAGTCTTCATTCACCAAGCAATTGGTCTGTGCTAATAATTACCAAGCATGTCCTAGACAGTGGAGTTCCATGAGTGAACACAAAATGGGTAACATTCCTGTCCTCATAAGCTGATATCTTAATTGTGTGAGGTTATATAAAAATATATATGCCTGTGGGCTTCCCAGGTGGTGCTAGTGATAAAGAACCCACCTGCCAATGCAGGAAGATCCCCTGGAGGGGGAAATGGCAACCCACTCCAGGATTCCTGCCTGAAGAATCTCATGGACAGAGGACTGGGTGGGTTATAGTCCATAGGCTCGCAAAGAGTGGGACAGGACTGAAGCAGCTTAACACGCACGGATGTATATATGCAGGTGATGATCCGTGCTATGATGAAAAATAAAGCAAAGTAAGGAAATTGAGAATAATGGAAAACTTTTTTTTAATTTTTATTTCTTCAGTGCTTAGGGGCGGTATGTGGTGGCGTGACAGTTGAGTAAGATCTAAACAAAGCATGAGTGTGAACCATTTGGATGTGTAGGAGAAGTGTGATTTAGCGTGGAGAATACAAGCCCCAAAGTCCTGATGCAGGAGGATGAGCAGGGTGTGTTCAGTGAGGGAGGTCACAGCCAGTGGTGCAAAGCGAGAAAGGGGGAAAGGAGAAGGAAGGCAGTGTTGAGAAAAGGGGTGATGTATTTATATTTACATTTTCAAGGACTGGCTTGGCTGCAATATTAAAAAAAAAAAAAGAGAGAGAGAGAGAGAGAGACCACTGTCAAGTCAGAGTGGAAGCCTAGAGCCCCATAGGAAGATGGCTACAGTGGTCAAGGAGAGAGGATGGGGAGTATGGCAAGGACTGAGACGGTGTGGGTGGTGAGACGTGTTTGAGTGCTGAGTTTCTGAAATATTGAGGTTAGAGAAAGAAGATTTTCTATTGAATGTGTGAAGATGTATGTAAAACACAGGAGTTAAGGATAATGTCCTACTAGGGGCAGGGGCAGAGAAGGCAATGGCACCACACTCCAGTACTCTTGCCTGGGAAATCCCATGGATGGAGGAGCCTGGTGGGCTGCAGTCCATGGGGTCACAAAGAGTTGGACATGACCGCGCGACTTCACTTTCACTTTTCACTTTCATGCATTGGAGAAGGAAATGGCAACCCACTCCAGTGTTCTTGCCTGGAGAATCCCAGGGACGGGGGAACCTGGCGGGCTGCCATCTATGGGGTCGCACAGAGTCAGACATGACTGAAGTGACTTAGCAGCAGCAGCAGGGGCAGGGGCTTGGTGTTAAATGGAGTCACCCTTAACTAAGATGGGGTGCACCAAGGAAGGAACAGGTTTGGATTGGCATTTATAAACACTAGCATCTTCCTCCTCCTTCTCTTTTTCTTATTAATTTTACTTGATGTCTCTTTAGTATTTGGAACTAATGACCATTTCTTAATTGTCTCTTTTACACTCTGCATTGAACAAGTTCTGTGGGTTTTTTTTTAATCTTTTTTCCCCCCCTGCTTCTGCTAAATCTGGGTAAATCTGCCTATTGTTCTTTTTTTTTTTTTTTTTACTATTAAATTTCCCTCTTTATAAGAACTACTCTTATTAAGTCAAAAAGAATTCTATCCCTATCTTCAAAGGGCAAAGGCTAAGATTCTATGTGTGGTTGTATCTGTGAGCTAAGTATTTGGAAAAGTCTTACAAACAATCGTGTGTGTGTGTGTGTGTGTGTGTGTGTGTGTGTGTGTGCAGGGCTAATGGTGCATCAAGCCTTGTTTAAAATAGACAAAATCAGATGAACTTTAAGTTTCTTTGTGATCCTGAGATTTCATTACCTAATGAACTTGAATTCCATTTTATCTCCCAACTCAATAATGAATACCTGGGGGCAAACTCATCTTGCTGAACACTGTTTATCTCCATTGGCACAGGGTCAGGATATGGCACTATTTTGAATGGATATTAAAAGGCTGAAAGACAATGTCTGTGACAGAAGAATTACAATGGCCTTTTGCAGATGCCAAATGTCGCTGTGTCCTCTAGGCTCTGCCTAACATCTGTGGGAGAAAGTGAGCATGTCATTTGAGGGAATGGAGCCAGATCAAGGCCACTGCTCTGTCAAATGGCATGCCTGATGAACAACCTTGCCTTGTGGTCTCAGGAAGTCAAGATGTATTGTAATCTCTACCCTCTACATACAGTGGAAAATAGACAACAATAGCCAGGCCAACAAACTTTCCTGAGTTAAGAAGGAAATCAAAGAGTCACCAATAGAATATAGATTCTGAAGCCAATTAGGCCAGGTTTTATGCCAGCTGTATTATCATTATCTGCTTCCTGAAGTTGCTCTCATTTGGTTTCTTTATCTATAAAAGCAGGTGTTCATTCACCTATTCAACAGTATTTATTTAGTGCCCACTGTGTTTCAGAAACTAGGTTCTGGACTTTCAGTCATGAGTAAGAAGTAAGAGGCATACCCGATGTTCCCAGAGTGTGTATCTCCTATCTGTCACAATCCTTGAGAGCACGCACCACCTGGAGTACAGTTACCTCTATATAGGAAGGTGTTCCATGCTTTATCAAATCTCTAATGAAGTGGTCTTACTCATCTTGATGCTCCCAGCTCCTACTGTGGTACTTGTTGGTTGGTTGCTATTCACTTCTGGAATTGTTGTCCACTCATCTGATACATTTTCTACTGTTTCTATAATTGATTCACTGTTTCTCTAAATAAATCTCACGCCTCCCCTCTTGAATTCTGTTCACATAATGTAGCAAGTTGCGTTGTGTACTTCCCCCACCCACACCCAAAATAAGTTCAAATCCTAATCTCTAATATCTATGAATATGACTTTATTTGAAAATAGGGTCTTTAGAAATGCAAATAATGTAAAATCACAGGGATTAGGGTGGCCCCTAATGATTGGTGCTCTTGTAAGGGAAATGTGAACACAGACAAGGAAATACCATGTGATGATGGAAGCAGAGATGGCAATGATGGGTCTACAAGCCAGGAGTCATCAAGGATTGCCAGCAACCACCAGACGCTAGAAAGAGTCAAGGAAGGGTTTCCCCCTAAAGTGAAAGTCACTGAGGAAAGTCACTCAGCCATGTCCGACTCTTTGTGACCCCATTGCCTATACAGTCCATGGAATTCTGCAGGCCAGAATACTGGAGTGAGTGCCTTTCCCTTCTCCAAGGGATCTTCCCAACCTAGGGATTGAACCTAGGTCTCCCACACTGCAGGTGGATTTTTTTTACCAGCTGAGCCACAAGGGAAGCTCTTTCCCCTAAAATCTTGAGCAAATATGGTTTGGCCAATACTTTGATTTTGAATTTGGAGTCTCCTGAATGTGGGCAAGTAAATTGCTACTTTTTAAAAGTATTTATTTATTTATTTGTCTGGGTCAGGTCTTAGTTGTGGCATGAAGGATTTTCACTGCATCACGTGGGAACTCTCATTGTGACACACAGACTGTCTATTGGTGGCACCCGGACTCAGTGGTGGTGGCACATGGGCTTCAGAGCATGTGGGCTCAGTAGTTGTGGGGAAAGAGCTTAGTTGCCCCACAGCATGTAGGATCTTAGTTTCCCAACCAAGGGATCAAACCCACATCCTCTGGATAGCAATGCAGATTCTTAATCACTGGACCACCAGGAAGTCCCAATTACTATTGATTTAAGCCACTGATTTTGTGGAAGTTTTTTTGTTTGTTTGTTTTATAAAGGTAGCCTTAGGAAACATAACATAGACTTCCATTTGAACTATATTTCTCTCCTACCTTTACCTGCTGAAAGTCTATTTCTTCTTCCAGGATCAGCTCAAATATTACCCTAACAGTTTAATTTGTACTAACACACCTACTGAAGAACCAAGTACCGCTTAGAACATATGTGTCTTGTATTTTGTATAGTTTCTTGCATAATAATATGAAAATAAAAACTAACACTTATGTCACACTATAAAAATTATCTGTTATGATACGCTAACCTTTCAGAGTTGGAAACACTAGTATTGTCTCTGTTCTACAAATGAAAAAACTAATCCAAGAAGTTAAACAACCCACCCAAACAGCCATAGCCAATTTGTGCCCACAGGCAGAGGGAGTTCCCACACCTGCTATGCATTTGGGTCTGGTAATCTTCAGACTACCTACATCAGTCTTCCTTATCAAGAAGACCTAATCTTCTAAAGCCTCTTCTCAGCTAATAGTGGGCATAGTGTAAACAGCCAAAATATTTTTTACATGGATTTTAATGGATTCCCGAGTTCTGAAATATGCATGGAAGTTCAGACTCATGAAAAAGCACCATATCTGGTGGATAACATGCACTATTATATTGGAAAATGCCTATTGAGTGGACGTGCTGAAGCTATTGTTCCCTCTGCCCCACTTCTCCAGCCCTGTTCTTTCCAAATCTTCTGCCCAGGCTTGTACAGGATGCTGCTTTCAGGAGGAAACCTGAGCATCGTTCCGTGTAAGCAGAGGAAAGGAGGAAGAGGACTTTGCCATTGTGTCCCTGCCGAGAGAAATGCATAACACCTCCCTGGCTCCTTTCAAGTCCAGGAAGCTTCACCAGCATAGATCACAGGAGATGAGAAAAAGCTCATGTCTGAGGAGTAACCTTCCTCCTCAGAAATCGTCCCCATCATCTTCGGGAGATCACCAAGTCAGTGAAGGGGAAGTGGGACTTCCACATTCCAGGGTGAAAAGGATGCTGAAGTTCTAGAATTATTCACAAGCTCTCCTGTTTCCTTTCCCTGTTATGGAACAGATGGAAAAGGATTAGGGCCCAAACAACTTTGTGCGTTGCCATAAGTTACACAAGACACCTGCTATTAGCAATCTCCTGGATGAATCAGTGCCTTCTCCCCCGTCAGAAGCACTGAAGACTGAACTTAATCTCTCTCCTTCTCGTTCTCGTCTTTCAAGTGTCGTAACTGTGGACTAGCTGAGGTTTTAATAAGATGTGCTCTTTCTGACTCCCGCCTTTTGGATCATGAAATGCTCTTAGTCCAGGCCTTTGCCCCCAGAGGCCCCTGAACAGAATCAAATGGCAGCACCCTACAAGAACAGTATGTTTGCTCCCTCTTCTAGGGTCAAGCCAGTCTATATCTTTTGCTTTGTGCTTCGTGTGCTTCTTTACAAACTGCTGAAAGCCGAGCTTGGAGCTGTGCCCAGCACATGCTGATATCAATCTACGCATTTGTGGCATGCCCTTCCTGGGCTGTGCTGTAAGGGTATTAGCATGCACAGAGTGTTTGGACAACTGCCTAGGAAGAAGTGAGCTTCACCCCAGTTTCACCACATCAGATATTGACTTGTCATGCTGCATTCGAATGGTAGTCAGAAGGCAGGGTCTTGATTTTTCCCAACAGAAAAGTTTCTCCCTGTCAGGTAGGACTATGAAATAAGGAAGTTGGTTTTGGATGATGGTCTTGGTCAAAGCCTTGAAGAACCACATTTGGCACATGGTTTTGCCTGGGTACCATCTTTTTTTCCTTAAAAGCATCATTCACTTTCATCATCCTCCAAAAAGTTGCTCTTCCCCCTTGGTTGGCAGATAGCATTGAAAGCTCCCACACTGATGCTTCAATCAGTTCCACTAATTTACAATAACATGTTTCCTTCTGTCTCCACTGTAAGATTATTATCACCAATGATGTTGATTCCCTACCCAAGTCCTTTAGGGTCCCTTTAACCTACTGGTTGGGTGTACCCACCCACCTCCCAGGTGCTGTGGGTATTTGAGATCCTACCTTTCACTTACAACTTTCTTCAGAGGCTTCCCCTTGGACTCCTGAAGCCTCTTATCCTTGGACAACCTGAGATTATGATGTATAATATTTCCTCTGCTTCCCCAGTGGCTCAGCAGTAAAGAATCTGCCTACCAATGCAGGGGATGCAGGTTCAATCCCTGCTTCAGGAAGATTCCCTGGAAAAGGAAATGGCAACCCACTCCAGTATCCTTGCCTGGGAAATCCCATGGATATAGGAGCCTGGTGTACTACAGTCCATGATATTGCAGAGTCAGACATAACTTAANGAGGATGAGATGGCTGGGTGGCATCACCGACTCGATGCACATGAGTTTGAGTAAACTCCAGGAGTTGGTGATGGACAGGGAGGCCTGGTGTGCTGCAGTTCATGGGGTTGCAAAGAGTCAGACATGACTAAGTGACTGAACAGAACTGAAGTGACTACTGTAGAACAACTTTTCCTACATTGGCAACTAGATATCATTTCTTTTGAAGTAACTGCTCAAATAGTTTTTTCATCTTAAACTGAGTTTTTTCTTATATATCTGTAAAAGTTTAAATACTGTTAGTCAGAATTCACACTTATGAAGTGTAAGCACCTTATCCTAGTATCCGACTTACCACTTGCAAAATGCTTTTTTTTTTTTTGATTAAGATAAACTTTGACATTTTTGAGTCATATTTCTCATGTAATCCAATTTTGTCTTTTGTTATAATCTCACTGATATGAAAAAAAGCCTTTCCCTATTGCAATGAAAATATTTAATCTTTTTTATACATCTATGTAATCCATCTCATATATTTTTTGTGTATAGTTGAAGTATTGAAAAAAATTTACTTTTTCATTTGTAATCCAGTCATTTCAGCACCATATATTGAAAAGACATTCTTTTACCCAAAATACTTCCTCTCAGTTTGCTAATCTTTTTTTTTCATTTATTTAAGTCACATTCATTTTAGCATTCTTTTATTATTCAGTCTCTTAATGTGATGAAGTGCATTGATTACCTTTAACTTTGTATTCTTTGCATATATTTGCCATGTCACAAAGTGGAAGCATTTTATAATTTTTATTCAATTTATTAAAATATTAAAAACACTATGTTTAGGAGGGATACTAATTACAAGACTCATTTATTTTAATATCCATATTAAGATCTGTTATTTTCATTGTGTTGGCTTCATTACATAAATGGAATGTATTCTGTTCTCTTTTGTTGCCCACAGAACATGTTCAAGATAGATAGTATTCTTTTCTCATACATGTTTTGTAGGCTTTAACAATAAAATCACCTAAGCTTGGAAATTCCTTCTTGATAAGATTGATAAAGTTTTGACAGATAGTGAACTTTTTGGATCACCTATTTCATCTTGTTTATATTTCAATAATTGAATGTTTTAAGAATATTTCAGCTTAGTCAACATGTCTAATTTATTTGTATGAAATTTTTTATAGCATTGTCTTATTTTATTGTCTATACACTACCTGGTGATTTTTATTTATTTATTTTTTCAATCTTGAAAATTTTTTTTATAGATCAGTTTTTCTTTGGAATAATCAGCTCTGTTTTTTTTTAATTTTTAAATAAAAGAAGACTATATCTACTTTTCTTAGCATTTGTGGTATCTAAAAAGAAGAAAAAGAAACATGCAGTAGTTATCATATATAGATATGTATTAAATATTAATTTCTTTTTAAACATCAATTTAACAGGAGCCTACAAACTTTGCTGTTTTATGTTTGCCATGTATAAATTTTTTTTGATAGTTTGTCTTGTGAGCTATTTTGAAGTATGTATTTAGGTTATTTTGGTATTTTTATTACCCTTGTTTCACTCATTTCTAGCTCTATTTCATTGTGGGAGATAGCATACTTTGTGATTTCAGGTTTTTTTAATCTATTGAAATTGGTTCCAAGGAACTACATATGGGCTATTTAGGTGTATTTTGCATCTGAATTTAAAAATAATTTATATTATTTGATGGTTTCAGTATTCTATAACAGAATTTGGATACACTTGAGGACTGTTAATAATGCAGTTAGCTGTAATATAGAACACACATAGGGGAGAAAGAGAAGATCACAACATGAGCCCTAAACATGCCACTCGGATTGAAGAGGATTGATTAATTTTAGAAATGCAAAACCTCATGTCTTTTAAAAATAACATTCACGTATAGTTTTCTCAGTCAGGATCCTGCTATTTTGAAATGTTCTCATTCACATGGAGATGAATTTTATATACAGGACTTAACATTACTCAAACAGTTACTATGTAAGACATATTCAGTCTTGTTTATCTTATATTGCTTGCATCCTATATTCTACATCTCATTCTCATCTAGGCCTCCTTGCTATTTTGCATCCATTGCTTATTACCACAGTCATCTCATGATAACATCCATATGGTTTCTGCAATTTGATGACTTTTAAGTAGGGCAGTTTGCTCTGCGATATCTATCTGCAGTATCATTGCAACACACAATATCTTTCTTTTATAGTCAAAGCAAGAAACCAATGACAACTGTTGTTTCTCAAAGAAATGAAGAAACAATGATTAGTATTTTCCCCAGACAATAAAAGAAAACTTAAAATATAGACAAATTAAAATTGTTTTAGCATACTAATATAATTTAAAATATTGTGTTGGATCCTACTATCAAATGTTCAATATTTTTTGTGAGTTTAGCAAAATTGACTGGTATTTTGACTATATACTATGTTTTATACTTAGATTTTCCTTTAATTCATTGAAATATTCATCATTGTGATTCTTATATGATGGTTCAAATGCACTAATTCATTTACTCATTGAGTGCTTACTATGTGCATGGTACCCTAGTCACATTTATTAGCAGTTCTTGACTTATAACCAAGAAAGGTAAATTATATTCTAAAACAATGCTCACTGCTCTGATAAATGAGTGAAAACACATATATCAGTGAAAATTTCTTAAACAGTTTCTTTAATTAACTCATACTATGTTGTAAAGTATCTGAAACAGTGAATGTTATTTCATAGTTTCTTTACAGAATTTGACAACAGCTTAGATTAACTGGCTCTCGCTATGGGATTGCTCTTAGGCTATCAACCAGTGCTGTAGCTGTCTGATCGTCTCAATAAAGCTGAAGAAGTATCTCTTCCCAAGATGGCTTACTAACATGGATGTGGGTTGCTTGTTTCTGTTTTTCTATTTAGTTGTTGGCAAACACCCATTGGGCTGTTCTTATGCATGCTTTGGTTTCCTTTCCAAATGGAAGCTCGCATCAGCCAGAGTGAGGAGTCTAAGAGACCACAATGCCTTTTAGGACTTAACTTTAGAAGTCACATATCATCATTTGTGCCAGTATCTCTTACTCATGGAAATCAATTCTGATAAGGAGAGAGGAGATAAAATAAGAACACGAAAACCTGGAAATAGAATCATTGAGGATTATCTTGGTGATTATCTTTTACAGACTTACCTTTCTTACTTGAAAATAAGATCCTCCACTTCCTTGTCCCAAAGAATTCTATGACTTTCCAAGGTTCAATGATAAAATCCAAATTACTTTGTAAGATGTAAAAGAGCATCTTTGATCGGGATCCCTTATAATGTGTCTCCTTTCCTACCTTATCAAAGGCTACCTAAATTCACTGATGCCATGACTTTTTCAATATTAACTCATTTAGTCCTCAGAAAATCTATGATATTTGAACTATTATTATTTTCATTTTAAAGATGGAAAAAAAATAACACAATGGTTAGATTCGCCTAGTTAGTAAGTGCAAGAAGATAATTAAGGAAGTCAAATCACATTTAGTTGTAGTTTTATTCAACTAATCTTGCCAACTATTCTCTGTCCTTTTCTAAGCCATTTCTTATTTCTGGAATGATCATGTGAGTTTCTCTCCTTTTGGAAAGCTCTAATAACTTGGACATGTTCAAGTAATTTACTCATCAAAGTTCAACTTAAATACTCTTTTCTGTGATTCCCAAACACAAGCTTATTTTTTCTTTCTATTCTGTCCTTTGGAATATCATGCATATCTAATTGATTTATTGAATTTTTTTTTAGTTAGGTTTACTGCAAGGTTATAAATACCTCTTATTTATTTATAAATATAAATATTTATTGAAAACTTGGAATTATTATTGGAGGAACTGACATTGAATTGGTCTTGTAAGATTGATAGTACTAAAAAAGATTGAGATATAAAACAGAAATGTGTGTAAGAATCAGAAAGGCATTTGGAATACAACTAGTAATGGGTGATATATTTTTAATGCTTATAAAGTAATAAACATAGTTCCCAGAAATTTTCAAATATATTATTTATTTTCCCTATCATCCTATGGAATATATAATGCTACTCTCACTATTTTGTTATTATTGTTATTTAGCTGTAAATTCATGTTCTATTCTTTGTGACCCCATGGACCATAACCTGACAGTCTCCTCTGTCCTTGTTGAGCCATATATTTAGTTAATGTTAAAAAGGATTCAAAATCAGGACTCTCAATTATATCTGTATCCTTAGATCGGTGATTTGGCAGATGATCTGATAAGTTTTGCTAAAGTTTTGGCCTAGACCTCATTTGATGGATAACAAAAGGCCATGGAAGATATTTTAACATGGGAATGATATGTTTAAGTGATATATTATGAAAATATTGTTTTTGTTATGAAAATTTGTCTGAGTTACAAAGAAGCTTGAGGCAGGGAGAGGATGCAATTTGTAAGTCACAAATTTATTGTTATTCATATGTATAAGGTAATGCTATTTTAAATTCTGTTTCTCAGTGGGAGTTTACTTCATTATTCTATGAATCTTGAAGTATACAATAAAGATAACAGACTGAAATATAAAACAATAATACTAGTTCATGTAGGTCAAACAAATTGAGAAAATTTAGGCCCAGATATTGCTTGAGATAATATGAGAATTTTAATGACAAAGCCTACATAAGGAGAACCCAGTTTTCCCAATGCTAGTATACTTCTTCCAATTAAAACACCAGTAGTGATAAGTAGGAAAGTTCTTAATCTATGAAAATATGAAATAATCAAGAAAAGCTGACATTTAGAAAGGATCTTCAGTGAATAATTAATACGATGTCAATTTAGATATCATTCTTTAAACTAAGAAATGTGTCAGTACATACTAAATATGCATGTTTATGGAAAGTAAATAGGTGACTTTCAAGTACTTTGTTTTGTTTTTAGCACTGTTTCAGTATTCATATTGAGTTTCTAAATTTTATAGGTCTTTTAAATTATTGTGTTTATTCTTATATGTTCTGGAGTAGAGAAGACAATTTTGCATTTCATTTACGTGTAAAATATTGCAAATCCATCATGCTAAAATTGCAGTACAACATTGTACAAGGAATATGTTAATGATTTCCTCACGTATATTCTAGCAACCCATTTATTATAATAATAATCTTATGCAGGAAAACCCAAATCCCAAGTGTAGACCAAGTTAAATCTATTTTTTTCCCTCTCAAGATGCAGAAAATGAAAGTTATTAGTGACATTTGAACTTCTATACTGTCTCTCATTTCTAAGTTATGATAGTAATACTGAAAAATCCTGTTCCATAAAAGTAAGTCTTTTACAAGATTCATGGATTTTTGCTAGCGAGACTTTCACTTTTCAGACTCTTTCAAATGTGGTTTATATCAATCGTGACACAAAATCATTATGGAATGACCTTGGTTCATGGAAAGTGAATGGGTGGTCTCTGTTAAGTGTCCCCATATAGCGAACTACACAATAAATACCACTATGGCTTGTTTCAACACTGAAGTCAAAGGTTGAGTCTGAATAGAGATGAAATTCTATTACATAACTTGAAGGAACAATCAAATTCCCTCAGCCGAAAGTAATATCTTCTTCATCAAAGTTCTCACAGTAATTTACCTGCCAAGGTTTTATGGTGCTTCCCATTTCCTACCTTGTAGTTTAGCTATGCATAAACATATTTTCACACAAATCTTTGAAGGTATGGTTTTTATTTACCTTGCATTGCATGGACCACATAACATAGTTGATAAAAATCATATTTATAACTCTACCAAATTTTGTTAAATATGGTGAATTACTCTTATTAAAGTGATTTTTTTCACTTTATAGATATCTATATATAGAATGAATATGAATGAGAGAAACAGATTCATAAGAGATACACGTTAAGAGAATCATTAAAAGGGACTGATGCATGCAAATGTGAGAACAGGCAAAGTAAATATAAATTCTGTAGAACACAACATCAGGAACATCATACAGGGACCTATGCACAGGGGGAATTTCTTTTGCAGGGAAGCCTCAGTCTGCTCTTTAAGATTTTTGAACTAATCTAATCGGACTCATACAGATTACCTAGAATAATCTCCTTTAAAGTCAACTGACTGTGAAGGTTAATCACATCAGCAAAGTATCTTCACATGCAGACCTAGATTACTTTTTTATTGAATAACCAGAGATTATAGCCTAGCCAAGTTGATACACTGCACAGGTTACACTGACCATTATATCTGTTGATGAAAGCAATAGTGTTCATGTCAGATACTATATACTAATTAGGAAATGTAAACCAGTTATTTGACCAACATGAATAACCAAAATGCCAACTTATACAGAGATCCATCAAATATCTCTTCCACTTAAGATATGATCTAAGATTAGCTAAACTCTTAAGTTTTCATTTCTCCAGATCATTAAATCTGCCTGAGATTTTGCATGCCAGTTGTAAGATGGAAAGCCCATAGCATTAACCCCACTTTGGAGCAACATATTGTTAATATATGTTTTCTCATAAGCATGTATGCATGTCTGTAACCCATTTCCCAGTTGATTTTCCTGCTCTTAACATCCAGCTAGAAGCTCCTAATTATGTCTTTTTTTTTAATTTTTAATTTTTAGTTTGTTTTGCTTTACAATACTGTACTCATTTTGCCATACATTGACATAAATCAGCCATAAGTGTACCTGAGTCCCCAGTCCGGACCCCCTCCCTTCCCCCTCCCTCCCCACACCATCCCTCCAGATCAACCCCACTCATCAGTCCCAAGCCTTCTGCATCGAACCTAGACCGGCA
>SJYA01000060.1:0-119634 GCA_006410615.1 Neotragus moschatus | reverse complement strand
CATCATAACTTATGCCCCTCCCTTCCCCCTCCCTCCCCACACCATCCCTCCAGATCATCCCCACCCATCAGTCCCAAGCCTTCTGCACTAATTATGTCTTGAGACTACTTGGGCATGTGATAAGTAAAATTTTACCCAAACCCTAGGGTACTTCCAAGTTTCTTTTTGAAATTTTCACTGACAGATTTCTAACCAAGCAATACTGAACATTCCTGTTTATCATAAGTTCTTTGAATTAACTTTTTTGTTTTTGAAAACTTTGTAAACTGTCTTCCTCAAATATGGACATATCGTTATTACTATCCTTAAACATTTTGATTTCTTTAGCCTTCGTGAGCTTTCACTTCAGTTCACTTCAGTCTATATCAGTCATGTCTGACTCTGTAATCCCATGGACTGCAGCACAACAGGCCTCCCTGTCCATCACCAATCACAGAGCCTGCTGAAACTCATGTCCATCTGAGTCAGTGATGCCATCCAACCATCTCATCCACTGTCCTCCCCTTCTCCTCCTGTCTTCAGTCTTTCCCAGCATCAGGGGTCTTTTCTAATGAGTCAGTTTTGCATCAGGTGGCTGAAATATCAGAACTTTAGCTTTAAACAGGATCAAATGACTTCAAATCTTGTAATTATTTTCTACTAGGAATTGAGTAGATCATTTTTTATAGCAGTAAATAAGTTGTAATAGAATTTGAGCAAGTGTTATTCCTTTGTTTACCATTATTGTCTGAACAATAATGAACAAAGTACGTCAGCAAATAAGCACTGCTGCTGCTGCTGCTAAGTCACTTCAGTCGTGTCCGACTCTGTGCAACCCCATAGACAGCAGCCCACCAGGCTCCCCCATCCCTGGGATTCTCCAGGCAAGAACACTGGAGTGGGTACAATGATCATTAATATGGTACTATCCCAACAGAACTTTCATATCTCATCACTGAACCTCATGAAAAAGATGAAAAGTATTCAGAGTATTCAGTATCAAAGACTGTGTAAAGCTGATGCACTTAGAAGATGGTGGACCTCTGAATAATTATTTTCTATGCTCCTTTCTGAAACTCCAATATTTTGGCCACCTGATGCAAACAGCTGATTCATTTGAAAAGACCTTGATGTTGGGAAAGATTGAAGGCAAGAGGAGAAGGGGATGACAGAGAATGAGATGGTTAGGTGGCATCACCTACTCAATGGACATGAGTTTTGGTAAACTCCAGGAGCTGGTGATGGACAGGGAGGCCTGGAGTACTGTGGTTCATGGGGTCTCAAAGAGTCAGATACGACTGAACAACTGAAATGAACTGATGCTCCTTTCTGTACAAATTCACAGATATTATATACTACTTTGATTTTATTATAAGCATTTGAAAAAACTTTAAAAATCCAGAGGTTATGTCTGCTTTCAGATACCACAAAACATTATCATCTTAAGTGAAAGATCATAGCATGTGAATATCTTTATAAATATTCTGGGTATTGTTTTCATCTAATCTTTCATAATTGATGTTCTTCTGTTTGATCTCAGTGGGAAATTATGGTTTCTGTCTTTATACATTGATATACCAGAATTAATGTTCTTTGTCAACGATGGAACTGTGTAGCTGATGATCAGTGTTTGTAAGCATAGGCAGAATTAAAATGCAATTGTTTTCAAAGTATAATATCACTTTATTTCTGGATGAAGGAGTATAATACAGAAGCAAAGTTATTTTGCTCACAGAATATATTTTCATTTTATAGGAGAAAGTGATTAAATTTAACAAAATTACCCAATACATAATTGAGACTACAGGAAGAAAGAAAAAGAATATGTTCATATTCACATAGTACATTGTTAGAGATGACGAGATAATTTTAAGACCAAAAAAGCTGATATTCAGTTTTTAAGGAAGATAAAAACTTTTCTGCTTTATGTTTTCATAGTACTAACTTTAAAATCTGTTGTCTTGCTTGACCCTTACCAAGAGGACTCCAGTGCTTGAAGTCCATAATTCTATCCCATGTATTAACAACAGGTAGTAAAATAAACTCAAAAGAATGAAAGAGTAGAAAATGATCCGTGTTATGCTGCTGCTACTGTTGTAAAAAGAAAGGGAAAGTTTATCATAACAATACTTGTTATGATTAATGGCAAATGGTAGCTTTCATAAAAATATCAATCTTCTCAATGTTAATGTGAACGTATATAATCTGCTGTTTCTTATTCTTATAATTGTTGTTATATTGTTCTTCATGACTTGGATTTTCATCTTATTAATATCCTTTTCAATGACTAGAAGACTAATGGGTTATTTCTCTTGTATTGTTGTTCATGCTTCTTGCATTCCATCCCAAGTTTACCCACTTAATTCCCATACCAAGTTTACCAAGATTTTTGCCTAGGTATTTAAGGTTTAGGCTATTACATAGAGATATTTTATCAAGGTTCATATATAGCTTCATTTAATGATCAAGGTATTGCAGTCACCATCTGCAGTGATTTTGGAGCCCAAAAAAAATAGTCCCACTGTTTCCATTGTTTCCCCATCTATTTGCCATGAATTGATGGGACCAGATGCCACGATCTTCATTTTTTTGAATGTTCAGTTTTAAGCCAGCTATTTCGCTCTCCTCTTTCACCTTCATCAAGAGGCTTTTTAGTTATTTTTTGCTTTCTGCCTTAAGGGTGGTGTCATTTGCATATCTGGGGTTACTGATATTTCTGCTGGCAATCTTGATTTCAACTTGTGCTTCATCCAGCCTAGCATTTTGCATGATTATATTATTTGCATATCTGAAGCTGTTGATATTTCTTCAAGCAATTTTGATTACACCTCATGATTCATCCAACCTTGCATTCTGCATGATGTACCCTGCGTAGAAGTTAAGTCAGCAGGGTGACAATATTAGCCTTCACGTACTCCTTTTCCAGTTTTGAACCAGTCCATTGTTCCACGTCTGGTCTTAAGTGTTGCTTCTTGACCTGCCTACAGGTTTCTCAGGAGACAGGTGGTTGGTCTGGTATTCCCTTCTTTTTAAGAATTTTCCAGTTTGTTGTGATGCACACAGTCAAAGGATTTAGCATAGTCAATGAAACAGAAGTAGATGTTTTTCTGGAATTCCCTTCTTTTTCTTTGATCCAATGGATGTTGGCAATTTGATCTCTGCTTCCTCTGCCTTTTTTAGGCTTCCCTGGTGGCTCAGATGGCAAAGAATCTGTTGCAATGTTGGAGACCTTGCTTCAGCCCCTGGGTTGGGAAGATCACATGGAGAAGGGAATGGCAACGCTATTCAGTATTTTTGCCTGGAGAATCCCATGGACAGAGGAACAGAGGAGCCTGCTGGGCTACAGTCTCTGGGGTTACAAAGAGTCAGACATGACTGAGTGACTACATTTTCTTTACTTGTTCTTTCCTTTGCCTTTTTAAATCCAACTTTTAAATAAATCTGGGAGTTCACAGTTCACATACTGGTGAAGCCTAGCTTGAATGATTGTGAGCATTGCCTTGCTAGCATGTGAAATGAGCCAATCGTATGGTAATTTGAACATTCTTTGGCATTGCTCTTTGGGATTATATTGAAAACTGATCTTTTCGATTCCTGTGGCCATTGCTGAGTATTCCAAACTTGCTAACATATTGAATGCAGCACTTTAACATAAACATCTTTTATAATTTTATATAACTCAGCTGGAATTCCTTCACCTCCACTAGCTTTGTTCCTAGTAATGCTTCCTAAGGCCCAATTGATTTCACACTCCAGGTTGCCTGGTTCTGGATGAGTGATCACACCATCATAGTTTTCTGGGTCACAAAGATCTTTTTTGTATAGTTCTGTGTATTCTCACCACGTCTTCTTAATATCTTCTGCTTCTGTTAGATTCTTGCCATTTCTGTCTTTTATTGTGCCCATCTTTGTATGAAAATTTCCCTCAGTATCTCCAATTTTCTTGAAGAAAAGTATTTTTCCCTTCTATTATTTTCCTCTATTTTTCTATATTGTTTTCTTAAGAATGATTTCTTTTCTCTTTTTCTATTCTCAGAACTGTGCATTTGGTTGGGCTTTCCTGTTGGCTCAGACAGTAAAGAATCTGCCTGCAATGCAGTAGAATCAAGTTTGAACCCTGGATAGGAAAGATACTCTGGAGAAGGGAACAGCAACCCACTCCAGTATTCTTGCCTGGAGAATTCCATGGACCAAGGATCCTCACAGGCTACAGTCCTTGGAATTGCTAGGGTCAGACATAACTGAGCTACTAACACTTCCACTTTCAGTGCATTTAGTTCAGTATATCATATCCTTCCCTTTCTCCTTATGCCTTTTGCTTCTTTTTCTCTCAGCTATTTTAACTCCTTCTTAGACAACCACTTTGCCTTCTGGCACTTCTTTTTCTTTGAGATGGTTTTGGTCACTGACTCCTATACAATGTTATGAAACTCTGTCCATAGTTCTTCAGGCACTCTGTCTACCAAAATTATTACCATGAATCTATTCATCACCTCCATTGTATAATCATAAGGGATTTGATTTAAGTCATATCTGAATGGTCTAGTGGTTTTCCCTGCGTGCATGCTAAGTCGCTTCAGTTGTGTCGACCCTATGGAGTGTAGCCCACCAGTCTCCTCTGTCCATGTGATTTTCCAGCCAAGAATCCCTCAGTGGGTTGCCATGCCTTCCTCCAGCATATCTTCCCAACCCAGGGAACCTATATCTAATACTTTCTTGCACTGGCAAACTGGTTCTTTACCAGTAGTGCCACCTCAGAATCCTGGTGGTTTTCCTTACTTTCTTCAATTTAAGCATGTGTTTTACAATAAGGAGCTCATGATCTGAGCCACAGACAGCTCCAGGTCTTATATTTTACTGACTATATAGAGCTTCTCCATCTTCAGCTTCAAAGAATACATTCAATCTGATTTCAGTATTGACCATCTGTCAATGTCCATGTGTAGAGCCATCTCTTGTATTGTTGGACAAGAGTGTTTGCTATTGACCAGCACGTTCTCTTGACAAAACTACTAACCTTTGGTGTGCTTCATTTTGTGCTCCAAAGCCAAACTTGCCTGCTATTCCAGGTATTTCTTGACTTCCTACTTTTATATTCCAGTATCCAATGACGAAAAGGAAAAAAAAATTTTTTATGTTAGTTCTAGAAGATCTTGTAGGTTTCTATAGAACCATCCAACTTCATCTTCTTTGGCCTTAGTGATTGGGTCAAAGACTTGAATTACTGTGACATTGAATGGTTTGCCTTGGAAACAAACTGAGACTATTCTTTTGTTTGTGAGATTGCACCCAAATACTGCATTTCATAATTTTTTTTGACTATGAGGGCTAATCCATTTATTCTAAGGGATTATATTCTAAGGATATATTTCTGGCTTCTCAATTCTGTTGCATATATATACATCTATGGTTATACCAGCGTCACAGAGTGTTGATTATTGTAATTTTACATTTCATCATTAAGTTTTGAAGTTAGGTAGTGTAAGTCTACTGGTTTTGTCTTAAAAAGAAGCTGCTGATATTTTGATAGAGATTTAATTGAACATATATCGTCAACTGGGAGAATTTTATCTTAACAATATTGAGTTTTCCATTTGATGAACATGGAATATGTCTCTACTTATCTAGATCTTTAAATTCTCTTAGTAATATTTTACTAAGTGATGGAAGTAGGATCTGATGCTGTAAAGAACAACGTTTCATAAGAACCTGAAATGTTAGGTCCATGAATCAAGGTTAATTGGAAATGGTCCAACAGGAGATGGCAAAAGTGAACATAGACATGTAAGGAATCAGTGAATTAAAACGGACGGGAATGGGTGAATTTAATTCAGATGACCATTACATCTACTATTATGGGCAAGAATCCCTTAGAAGAAATGGAGTAGCCCTCATAGTCAACTAAACAGTCCAAAATGCATTTCAGTTCAGTTCAGTTGCTCAATTGTATCCAACTCTTTGTGACCCTATGGACTTCAGCACACCAGGCTTCCCTGTCCATCACTAAGTCCAAGAACTTGCTCAAACTTTTGTCCATCAAGTAGGTGATGCCATCTGACCATCTCGTCCTCTGTCGTTCCCTTCTCCTTCTGCCTTCAATCTTTCCCAGCATCAGCATCTTTTCCAGTGAGTCAGTTCTTCGCATCAGGTGGCCAAAGTATTGGCTTCAACATCAGTCCTTCCAATGAATATTCAGGACTGATTTCCTTTAGGATTGACTGGCTGTATTCACTTATTCATTGATTGAAATGCAGCACTTGGGTGCAATCTCAAAAACAACAGAATGATATCTGTCCATTTCCAAGGAAAAACATTCAATATCACAGAAATCCAAGTCTATACCCCAATCAGTAATGCTGAAGATGCTGAAGTTGAATGGTTCTAAGTTTGAAGATAAATCAATCAACAGTGGATTCATTTCTATGAATCACCTTCTGAAACTAGTAAATCAATAAAAGTCTCATCAAACAACTGTCCCTATGCTAACATCAGTTTCTTCCTGCTGCAATACAACCAGCCAAAGAACAATTGTTCAACCAAAATATTCATAAAAATTAAAAGTCTACTCTGTTTTAAAAGGCCGTGCTTAACCATTATAGATTTCTTTCATTTTAAATAACATATTAATTTCATTGTTTCAAATACTGTGTGGTAGTCTCTGTCTATAGCTACCTCTATTTAAATAATCACTTTATTAGATTGAAAGTGAATAGGAACTAAAGAGCCTCGATGAAAGTGAAAGAGGAGAGTAAAAAGCTGGCTTAAAGCTCAACATTCAAGAAACAAAGATCTTGGCATCTGGTCCCATCACTTCATGGGAAATAGATGGGGAAACAGTGGAAACAGTGTCAGACTTTATTCTTCTGGGCTCCAAAATCACTGCAGATGTTGATTGTAGCCATGAAATTAAAAGATATTTACTTCTTGGAAGAAAAGTTATGATCAACCTAGATAGCATATTCAAAAGCAGAGATATTACTTTGCCAACTAAGGCCCGTCTAGTCAAGGCTATGGTTTTTTCAGTAGTCATGTATGGATGTGAGAGTTGGGCTGTGAAGAAGGCTGAGTGCCGAAGAATTGATGCTTTTGAACTGTGGTGTAGAAGACTCTTGAGAGTCCCTTGGACTGCAAGGAGATCCAACCAGTCCATTCTGAAGGAGATTGGCCCTGAGATTTCTTTGGAGGATTGATGCTGAAGCTGAAGCTCCGGTACTTTGGCTACTTCATGCAAAGAGTTGACTCATTGGAAAAGACTTTGATGCTGGGAGGGATTAGGAGCAGGAGGAGAAGGGGATGACAGAGGATGAGATGGCTGGATGGCATCACTGACTCGATGGGCGTGAGTCTGAGTGAACTCTGGGAGTTGGTGATGGACAGGGAGGCCTGGTGTGCTGCGATTCATGGGATCGCAAAGAGTTGGACAGGACTGAGTGACTGAACTGAACTGAATGTTAATTATCCATTCGTTTGTCATCCTTGTAACCAGAAAGTCATGCAATTTTTTCTTAACATTGCTTTTACTAGTATACATGACACAGTCTATTTTTTACTTAGAAAACCATGTATCTTTCTCTTCACTTTGTCTTCCCTCACTTTACCTCTCCCTTTCCCTTTCCCTCAGTAACCTACATCAAAGACAAATTGAGCTATTATAGTGTAATTCAGATATGGATTTCCATAATATCCCAAGAAAATGATAAATATATAGATATAGCTTAATGCTTACCTATTGTATAACAAATTTATATTCACAAATCTGAAACAATTAGGAAGTAACCTATTGTTTCAGAGAAAATGCCCCACCCATTTCTCAAATAAAAGGTAAAATATTTTATGACTCAACTCTATAAATATATTAGAAGTGCAGAAAATTATTATAAATCAAATGAGCTTTAAGAATCTTGGATTACTGTAAAAATATTTAGCAGTTTGTAAAATTTTAGCAGATGATGTGCATCTTGTTTCAATGTTTGTACTTATTTTAGATTTTATGAGGGTGTTTTGAATATTTCTGAGATAATAAAACATCTCTTCAGAAGATATTCTTATCAAATAATTCTTGTTAGGCTGAAATACATCTTAATTCATTGACATAATTGTTTTTTTCATGACAGACAGTCCATACACACTGAATGTGTGTGCTGCTCTAAAACTTTATTTTTTCTCATTTTTCATTATGATTTATGAAATTTAGGAAAGAAATATGCTTTAGCAATTTATATTAGCATGCTCCCTTTAAAGGATATGAAAGAAAGCATGTAGAATGATTGTATCACCTCAGCAAACAAAATTACTTTGTAGACCATGGCATTATATACAGAAGAAAATCTAATATTTATCATGTGTACTAAGTGAAGGTATAATTAACATAACTTATAACTGGATATTAAAGTACATCATAGCCACAGAAAAATATATAAAGGGGTTACAAAGGACAATTGATAGCATGATTTTATTACAAATTATGAGAATGTACTTTTTTAATGGGCATGAGAAAAGTTCATACATTAGATTATTGATCAAATAAACACATTGTAGGTTTCATTAAAAAGGAAGGCACAGTAAATAAACTATGATATATTTTGGGACAGTATGGGTTTTTAAAAAGATTTCTAGTTAAGCTCGATTAATTTATACATGGTGTATTTTAATTATTCCTGTATAAATGTTATCAGCATAAAGTGTTTTTTTTTTTGTCTAAAAAAATTATAAGAATCTTGTTATATTATGTGATATGTTAAGGAATATCCATCTATCATTTCTTTAAACCATGAACCCACATAGTCACTCTTATTGTCAAGCTTGCTTTCTCACAGAGTAAGTTATAACTTATAGTGGGGATACTACTAAAATCTCCAATTTGCCACTGCTGTTTGAGTCCCTTTGATTATTTACTTGATAAATATGGAGGAGTAGAAATCACCCCTCTCATTCAAATGGAGTGGCTCTAATACAAAATTAATCTTTAAAATTAATTAGCACATGACTTAAGATCAGATTATTTATAGCACCTCTCCCTTACCTCCTGATCATCAGAGAAGAGCTTCATCTTCATGAATACTATACTTAAGGCTACAACATAGGAAATGAATTATATTTCTACAATTTTGGATCCCTTCTAAATATGCTGTAGTTTAAGTCTTGTGATTTTTAGCCTATAATTTACCATATATAAGATTTAATATGATTAACTTTATATTAAACAACTTCTGGTAGTTGTAAGCATTAATTGGGTAAAGCACAGCTATACCTCAAAGTGATTTTTAAAAGAATAAAGAGTTTACACAACATCATCTATACAATATAGGGCATTAAGTAAAGGAATAAAAATCACATACATGTTCTATTCTGGGGTAATAATAAATAGTGTTCCTCAAAGTACTGTGACATCCACACATTAAAAACTAGAGATATGTTGCCACTGTGAATGCTAAGACACAGAAGTCTCTTTCTTCCCCAAAAGAATTATGAACATGCACAATCTATATTGCTTTGAAGATGAGGAAAGAATATGCCTTAATGAGGACCAGAAATCTTCCTTTGGTCATACTAGCCAACAAATCGTTGAATTCTTAGATAAAATAATTGCAAATTGGTATAAAAATTATATATTATATTAGAGGATTGGTTTCCTTTAAGGCTATGTTATCTATATATTATGTCATATAATATGGATCTTAAAAAACATCAACAGTAATCTTTTGCTGCCTTATATATAGTCCTAATTTAAAGAATTTTTTCAAATAGAATCATAGATGGAGACCAGAAGAGTTAAATCATTAACTAGTACTCATGTCAGAATTTTGTTGCTTAAACTGGGAAACAGTAGATTATATAAGTGATGAAAACTTACATAACATTTAAATGTTATATTATACAGCATGTACTGTTCAAAACATGGAATGGGTATTATTATTTCCCTGACCATTTTGGAGTGAAAGATTCTAAGCACAAATCATAAAAATTCATTGCCCAAGGTCACTGAGTTTATAAAGTAGCAGAGCTGAAAGTTGAATCCAACCATTATACCTCAGAACACATGATCATAATCATTACATAAGGCAAGTGGCATGGTACTTCAGTGAAATGCTTTTATCCTTTAGACATGATATAGACAGAGAGTTAGGGGCTGAAGCTCCTCTGAAAGGTAATGAAGATCTGTAGGTATAAAAATCGACCTATGGAAAGGAATAACATTTTCCTGTGGAGCCACAGGCTCCTCTTATGGGGGGAAGAAAGCTATACACTTGGGTAAGAAAAGTCAATGTCTTTTGAGGGACGATACAATTGATGCCACCCTTATGGCAGAAAGTGAAGAGGAACTAAAAAGCTTCTTGATGAAAGTGACAGAAGCTCAATATTCAGAAAAACTAAGATCAGGGTATCTGGTCCCATCACTTCATGGCAAATAGATGGGGAAACAGTGGAAACAGTGTCAGACTTTATTTTAAGGGCTCCAAAAGCACTGCAGATGGCAATTGCAGCCAGGAAATTAAAAGACACTTACTTCTTGGAAGGAAAGTTATGACCAACCTAGATAGCATAATGAAAAGCAGAGATACTACTTTGCCAACAAAAGCCCATCTAGTCAAGGCTATGATTTTTCCAGTAGTCATGTATGGATGTGAGAGTTGGACTGCAGAGAAAACTGAGTACTGGAGAATTGATGCTTTTGAACTGTGGTTTTGGAGAAGACTCTTGAGAATCCCTTGGACAGTAAGGAGATCCAACCAGTCCATTCTGAAGGAGATCAGTCCTGGGTGTTCATTGGAAGGACTGACGCTGAAGCTGAAACTCCAATATTTTGGCCTCATGAGAAGAGTTGACTCATTGGAAAAGACCCTTATGCTGGGAGGGATTGTGGACAGAATGAGAAGGGGACAACAGAGGATGAGATGGCTGGATGGCATCACTGACTTGATGGACATGAGTTTGAGTGAACTCCGGGAGTTGGTGATGGACAGGGAGGCCTGGCGTGCTGTGATTCATGGGGTCGCAAATAGTCAGACTCGACAGAGCAACTGAAGTAAACTGACAGTTGGTAAGAACACAGACAACTCTAAGATCTAGTTTATAACTTTTGTAAGAATAATAGATAAATCTTGGTCATATAGAGTATGAGGCATTAAACAAAACAGAAATATAGGTATCATATAAAAAATTAAGATAATTAAATTATAGATGATAGTCTAGCTACTTCCATGTGTTCCTGAACAACAGAATTAATTCAGATTTGTTGAAAATGTAAATTCCCAAGCCCAATTTATACCTGCTGAATTAAAATATTAGGGATATGAACATACAATCTTTGGGTTTCAGAAGCTTTCTAGGTGATTCTATAGAGTCTTAGGCAAAAGTGTTGCTTTGAAGTAAAGTAAGGCTTCTTCAGATAGAAAGCCCTTTATATATTTATCTGGAGTGAAAAGCAGAAACTTCTTTACATGAGATTTCTTAACATGTGTTATAATCAAGAATTTGTCCATTCAGTTCAGTGCAGTTCAGTTGCTCAGTCATGTCTGACTCATAGCGACCCCATGAATCGCAGCATACTAGGCCTCCCTGTACATCACCAACTCCCGGAGTTCACTATTGAGTTGGTGATGCCATCAAGCCATCTCATCCTCTGTCATTCCCTTCTCCTCCAGCCCCTAATCCCACACAGCATAAGGGTCTTTCCAATGAGTCAAGTCTTTGCATGAGGTTGCCAAAGTACTGGAGTTTCAGCTTTAGCATCATTCCTTCCAAAGAAATCCCAGGNCCTTCTTGGATGGCCCCACAGACATAGCTTAGTTTCATTGAGTTAGACAAAGCTGTGGTCCTAGTGTGATTCAGTTGCCTAGTTTTCTGTGATTATGGTTTCAGTGTGTCTGCCCTCTGATGCCCTCTTGCAACACCTACCATCTTACTTGGGTTTCTCTTACCTTGAATGTGGGGTATCTCTTCACGGCTGCTCCAGCAAAGAACAGCTTCTACACCTTATCTTGGATGAGGGGTATCTCCTCTCCGTGGCCCCTCCTGACCTCGAAGGTAGAATAGCTCCTCTAGGCCCTGCTGTGCCTGCCCAGCCACCACTCCTTGAACATGGGGTTGCTCCTCTCAGCCACTGCCCCTGACCTCCAATGTGGGGTAGCTCCTCTTGGCTGCTCCTACTTTGTAGCAGCCTGGCACTCTTGGCCACTGCCCCTGACCTCAGTCGCGGGGTAGCTCCCCTTGGTTGCCACCCCTGACCTCAAACGTGGGGTAGGTCCTCTCAGCTGTTCCTGTGCCATCACAGCCTGGCACTCTCAGCCACTGCCCCTGACCTCGGATGTGGGGTGATTCCTCTTGGCCGCTGCCCCTTGGGCATGGGGTCCTCCAAGGTTCCCTTGTGAAATATCTAAACACATGCACAGACACACATACATGAATGCCAATAGCTTTAGATATAAAAGTTTAAATGGGAAATGTTCATAACAACTATTATACATTAAGAGAGTTCTTATGAAACCCCACATTGTTTCCAAACTATAAAAAAAAAACTTGTAGTTTATAGTTTGCTTATTTCAAGTTATTATTCACTAAATAGGATCCTCTGATAAAATCATATTCTGCATGTAACCAGAATTTTAAAAACTAAAAAGCAGAATACCATTGAAATCTTATTGCTAGGAGAAGCAATGAAGGTTTTAATAAAGATCAAATGTTTCTCTGAAATAAACTAATTCAGGACCTAAAAGAAACTTTAATATGCTTTAAACCTTCTTTTGTTTTACCATTTTGTTTATGTAAAGATCTATATTTCTACACGTGTACTCAGTATATTTGTTGTCGGCAATAGTTTGTGTACTTTAAAATACTGATGTACGAAGCCAATATAGGTGATAGTGAAAATTATATCAGGGTTTATCAGATGTGATTGAGACCAAATTAGAGTAATTCTTCATATCAAAGAATCTCGGCTGCCCAAATAGGAATACGGACACTTACTTGATGTTAAATATTAGCACCCTAACCAATATCTTGGGCTTCCCAGGTGCCTCAGTGGTAAAGAATCCACCTGCCAGTGATGGAGATTCAGGTTTGATCCCTGGGTCGGGAAGATCCCCTGAAGAAAAAATTGCAACTCACTCCAGTACTCTTGCCTGGGAAATCCCATAGACAGAGGAGCCTGGCGGGCTACAGTTCATGGGGTCACAAAAGTGTTGGACATGACTTAATGATTAAAACAACAACCAACATCTTAAGTGCTCCAGTAGATACACAAAGAATATGTAAAATGAAATAAATATCAACTAAATGTATAACTAAACCAGGTGGATTATCAACCTGAATCTAATTTGAATTAAATTATCAGTTTAATTATATGTAGTAAAAACATTTCAAAGTAGATTTAGCTTTAGAGTCAGTAGTCAAATTTAAGTATAAAACGTTTGAGAAGCATATTATGAAATTGTCTACATTATGTGCCTTTAAATATTTACCTCCCTAAAATTAAGAAGATACACGAGTAATAAATAATTTTCTAGAAAATAGATTGTAGTTTATTAAAAGGCAGAAATTACTTTGAAAACCTCAAGTTTGTTCATAGTTCTAATACTTCTAATAAAGTGTTTCCATTTTTTATTTGCTTTATATAATATCTGTCATAATATATTTTTCCACATTAAGTGAAATATTTTATGAAAAATTCTTTGGTAATATTTAATAAGATAAACTATGATAACATCATCAATATTCTTTGCTCATGAATAGTAGAGATGGAAAGTATTGTCTTGAAAAAATAGTTAGATACTTTTTGAAAATATGTGCCCCAAAACTTCTTAAATTTATTTCTTAAATAGTGTTAAATGGAATGAAAATTAGACATTTGAATAGTTTTCTGAAAAATTTACCTAATGATTTTGTTACCTAATTTTAAAAAATATTTTAAAATAGTTACTAATGACATTGTATTATTTTCACCTCTTGCCTTAAGAAGGCCCTAAAAAAATAATAATGTGAATACTACACAGATATGATGGATTTTCTGAAATCAGAAATATGTATTTCAAAAATGTCTTAGACATTCATGTGCAGTGTCAGGTTTTATATTATTCTCATTGTTCAGACTCTGATTTACTGTACACCTATGCACAGGTTTTCTCAGCATTAATAATATGTCAGTGTCATCAAAACAGCTGTATTATGAAGTTGGAATTTGTTTAAAGAATAGCTTCTTGATATATTTTAACATTTTAGTTATGTAATGATTTATTTTGATACTCTATATGTAATAGTCATTTTTAAAATGTCAAATTTACAAAAATCTCTAATAATCCATCCATCAACTGGCCACCAATAAATCCTAGAGTTTATCCATGTTCCAAAAGTATGGTGGCTATTTCTTTCTAATAATGTATGTTTTGGATGTAATTAGGTGCACTGCTCTGGACTTCAGCAAAAAGAAGAAATGCTATAGAGTATAACTTATTTGGGATCACCTTAGAGCATCAGCCATTCAGCTCACTGTGAGTGTTCACTGAAGCACAACATCTGACAATATGGGACAGTCACCCACTGCTGAGAATCAACAAAAGCAGCAATGTCAGAACTCACCAGTGCAACTGGCAAATCTTTCAAATTGTCATACTCCTTTCCCCTCAGGGAGGGCCCTTAGAGATGGTACATGTTGTCACTTGTAAAATTAGAATTGTCTTATAGAAGTTCATCCTGATGCCATGTTTTTAAGTCAGTTTATTCTTTAAAAAAAGAAAGAAAGAAAAAGAAACCAGAAAAAAAAAGAACATATGTTTTTCCAAGAGAAGAGAGAAACAAATTATGAGAGATAAAAAGTAAACAAACATAAGAATATTGTAATCATCTATGGAAAGACCTAAGTATGCATTGAAAGGCTCACTAAGTTTCAAGATAGATTAATAAGAAAATATATACCAGGACATTTTTGTGAAAACATGTTGAACTTTAAGCATGAAGCATAAATTATATGTTTCCAGAGAGAATGTAGAGATTTTCAGCAAAGTAAAAGGTTTCCTTTATCATTAGACTTCCACCTGCAACACTGGGAAGTAAAGTCAAAGGAAATCACTTCTATAACTAAGATATAGTGAAAAGTGAAGTCGCTCAGTCGTGTCGGACTCTTTCCGACCCCATGGACTGTAGCTTACCATCCATGAACTTTACCAAGCAAGAGTACTGGAGTGGGTAGCCATTTCCTTCTCCAGGGGATTTTCCTCACCCAGGGATCAAACCTGGGTCTCCCACATTGCAGGCAGATGCTTTTACTGTCTAAACCACCAGGGAAGCTAAGGTATTGTTATTCTACTAGAGAGAAATACAGAAAACTATTATAGGCAGATATTCAGATCTTCTGTCACCCAAGAATCTGATCTGAAGCATATAATTCTCAAATAGCTAATGAAACAACAAATGACATCAAAAGAAATGAAGAGAACAAAGCATGTTGATAAATGAGCCTTGATATACATATCTCTGTCTCTATAGCTTACAAGGAAGATACAGATATAGATGAACTTAAAAATATGTCAGAAGTATATAAATACAAGGGACAGAGTAAAAGTAAGATTTTAATAAGTGCACCACTAACTTAGCAAAATTTAGGAGTTGAGAAGGGAATTTCAGGAAACCTTTCAAGAAACTCATTGAGGAAACAATAAAGAAGGGAAACAGAGAAGGAAAGGTAAATATCACCTACCATTTTAATGTGTAAGTTGTATGTGGGATCTTGAATAAGTACACTGAGTGATGCAAGATACCTAAAAGGAAGAAACAGTCCTGTCTTGTATACAAAGAATATTAGAATCATCTCTGTCTGCTCAAAACTGCAGAGAAAGTCATGAATTCATGAGGAAACAAGGTACAAGAATGGAGAACAGCAAGAAAATACATCTGAGATTTCAGTTATTCTAAATATAACCATAATATTCTCCTAGATAAATAAGAACATGCCTAAAGGTATTGGTCATGAATTTAAAGGGAGGATACCCAGCAGGGATGCCTTTCTCTAGCTGAAATCAGTTGTGGAGGCACAGATATGAAATAGACAGGTTCAGAATTTACCAAAGGCTACATTTCCAGGAAAAAAAAATAGTCAAAAGAACTGAAGATATATACATGGGAGAGATTATAATAGGTTGGCTATAAAATAGGAAATGTAAAAGGGGAAAGGAAGAATGAAAAGTGGTAGAATAACTGAATTTTAAGTCTTGGTAAAGTACAAATATTAGTGGAGTTGAGGTATTGAAGGGTGCTAGCAGGAGAAAAAACTAAAATATGATCATCAGAGACAGGAGAATGAGAGACACCCTGATTTTTGCTGCTGTTGATATAAACACAGATTTCAGGATAACAATATGATGAAGCTAGGATGGAAAGATAATTTTAGAAGATAGATTTGGTAAAGTGAAAATGTATGCTAAGGTAACTAGAACATGAGAAAATAAATATGCACTTAAAATTAATTGAAGACATTAATATATTAATATATTAGACTAAACATTCAAGAAACTAAGGTCATGACATCCAGTCCCATCACTTCATGGCAAATGTATGTGCTTAGTTGCTCAGTCATGTCCAACTCTTTGCAACCCTATGGACTGTAGCTTGTCAGGCTCCTCTGTCCATGGGGATTCTCCATGCAAAAATACTGGAGTGGGTTTCCATGCCCTCCTCCAGGGGCTCTTTCCAATCCAGGGATCAAACCCGGGTCTTCTGCATTCTTTATTGTCTATGCTACCAAGGAAGCCTTCATGGCAAATAAATAGGGAAACAATGGAAACAGTGACAGACTTTATTTTATCGGGCTCCAAAATCACTGCAGATGATGACTGCAGCCACAAAATTAAAAGACGCTTGCTCCTTGGAAGAAAAGCTATGACAAACCTAGGCAGCATATTAAGAACAGAGACATCACTTTGCCAAAAAAGTCTGTATAGTTAAAGCTATGATTTTTTCAGTAGTCATGCTGGAGAAGGGATTGGCACTTACTCCAATATTCTTGGGCTTCCCTGGTGTCTCAACTGGTAAAGAATCCTCCTGCAAGGAGGGAGACCTGAGTTTGATTCCTGGGTTAGGAAGATCCCCTGAAGAAGGGAAAGGCTACCAACTCCAGTATTCTGGCCTAGAGAATTCCATGGACAGTATAGTCCATGGAATTGCAAAGAGTCAGACACAATTAAGCAACTTTCATAGTATTGCTTTCATGTATGGATGTGAGAGTTGGACCATAAAGAAGGCTGGGTACTACAGAATTGATGCTTTTGAACTTTAGTGCTGGAGAAGACTCTTGAGAATCCCTTGGACTGCAAGGAGATCAAACCAGTCAATCCTAAAGTAAATGAACCATGAATTTTCATTCGAAGGACTGATGCTGAAGCTCCAGTACTTTGGCCACCTGATGCGAAAGGCTGATGCTTTGGAAAATACCTTGATGCTGGGAAAGATTGAAGGCAGGAAGAGAAGGGTGCAACAGAGGGTGGAATGGTTGGATGGCATCACTGACTCAATGGACCTAAATTTGAGCAAACTTAAGGAGACAGTGGAAAACAACCTGGAGTGCTGCAGTCCATGAGGTCGCAAAGAGTCAGACACAACTGAGTAACTGAACAATAAATACTGCAATTTTACAAAGGCAAAAGAAATATGACATAAAAACCTAGCTAGAAATTTACATATAGCTATTTAAACCAGATAAAAGTATCCAAAGTATAACCAAGTAACCAGAAGAATTATATAACAGTATATACATAAATTAGCATACTTCTATACCGCATAGAATATATTAATAATTTTTCATGTTGACAGACTATTAGAAAATATTTATAGAAAAATGATTATTGAATGTTTTGTAAAAAATAGCTTAATATTAAGAATTTCAAAAGAAAATAACATGTTGTAGGGAAATTTTTAAATTATTGCATGTTAATATAATATTATAATTTTTTAACTGTTTTTATTGTGTGCCTCTTTTTTAAATCAAAGTCAAATTTAAAAAGTATCCAAATTGAAAAAGAAGTAGAATTGTCACTGTTTGCAGATGATATAATACTATACATAGAAAATCCTATAGATGCTATTGGGAAACTACTAGAGCTCATCAGTGAATTTGGTTAAGTGGCAGGGTACAACATTAATACACAGAAATCTCTTGCATTTTTATATACTAACAACAAAAAATAAGAAAGAGAAATTAAACAATCCCATTTATCATTATACCAAAAAAGTGTAAAATGCCTAGAAATAAACCTACCTAAGTAGGCAAAAGACCTGTATTCAGAAAACTATAACATTCTGATAAAAGATCAAAGATGAAACAAATATATACTATGTTGTCGGATTAGAAGAATCAATACTGTAAAAATTACTCTACTACCTAAAATCCTCTACAGATTCAGTGCAATCCTTAACAAATTCAGTGACATGTTTCACAGAACTAGAAATTTTTTTAAAATTTATATGTAAACACAAAAGACCCTGAGTAGCAAAAACAATCCTTAGAAAGAAAATGGAGCTGGAGGAATCAGGCTCCTTACTTCAAACTGTACTACAAAGAATACAGTCATCAAAACAGTATGATACTGGCACAAAAACAGAAATGTATAAAGATAGAACAATCGAACAAGCTACAAAGTCCAGAAATAAACCCACACATCTATGGTCAACTAATCTATGATAAAAAAGCAAAAATATACAATGGAAAAAAGACAGCCTCTTCAATATGCGGTGCTGGGAAAATTGGACAACTACATGTAAAAGAAAAAAATTAGAGCATTCTCTAACATCATATACAAAAATTATCTCAAAATACATTAAAGACCTAAATGTAAGACCACACACTATAAAACTCTTAAGTACAAACATGGGTAGAACACTTTTTGGATTCACCTCCTAGAATAATAAAAATAAAAATGAAGACATATATAAACTTAGCCAAAACAAAGAACTAAAACTATTTGCAGCAACATGAATTATTATTATAGAGATTATCATACTACATATATCATACTGTATAAATCAAACTGAGAAAGGCAAATATCATATAGTATCACTTATATATGAAATCTTATGTGGCTGATTCATGACAATGTATGGCAAAATGAATACAGTATTGTAAAGCAAAACAAACTAAAAAAATAAAAATTTAAACTTAAAAAAAAAAAAAAACAGATGAGGTAGGTTTTAGTCACTAAGTCATGTCCTACTCTTGTGACCCTATGGACTGCAGCCTGCCATGCACCTCTGCCCATGGGATTTCCTAAGCAAGAATACCGGAGTGGGTTGCCATTTCCTTCTTCAGGTGACTGAGATTAAACCTGGGTCCCCTGCATTAGAGGCAGACTCTTGACCAACTGAGTTGAGAAAACAGACTTCAAAAACAAACTTATGGTTAGCAAAGATGGGAGAAAGGATAAATTAAGAGTTTGAGATGAAAATATATACAGTACTATATATAAAATAGATAATTAATAGGGACCTACTGTACACCACAGGGAATACTACTAATTATTCTTTAATAACCTATGTGGTAATAGAATCTGAAAAAGAAAGGAATATGTTTCTTTATAACTGAGTTACTTTGCTAAACATCTGAACTTAACATAATATTGTAAATCAACTATATTCCAATAATAAATAAAAATTAAACTGAAGCCAAAAAACCTGCAGATATATAATTCTTTTTGTATCTACATTTCTTGTATTGTCTACACTTTACTTTTCCATGCTTTTTCTTTTATCCCAGAGTAATTTTTTGCTAGTCACCTGGGTTCTTGTTTTTCTTTAGTATCCGTACACTTCATTAAGTCAAACAGTAGTGCCTGACTCTCTGTGATCCCATGGACTGCTGCACACCAGTCTTCCCTGTCCATCACCAACTCTCGGAGCTTGCTCAAATTCGTGTCCATTGAGTCAGTGATGTCATCCAACCATCTCATCCTCCATCATCCCCTTCAATCTTTCCCAGCATCAGGGTCATTTCCAGTGAATCAGTTTGTCATATTAGTTCAGTTCAGTCGCTCAGTCATGTCCGACTCTTTGCGACCCCATGAATCGCAGCACACCAGGCCTCTCTGTCCATCACCAACTCCCAGGGTTCACTTAGACTCACGCCCATCGAGTCAGTGATGCCATCCAGCCATCTCATCTTCAGTCGTCCCTTTCTCCTCCTGCCCCCAATCCCTCCCAGCACCAGAGTCTTTTCCAATGAGTCAACTCTTCTCATGAGGTAGCCAAAGTACTGGAGTTTCAGCTTCAGCATCATTCCTTCCAAAGAAATCCCAGGGCCGATCTCCTTCAGAATGGACTGGTTGATCTCCTTGCAGTCCAAGGGACTCTCAAGAGTCTTCTCCAGCACCACAGTTCAAAAGCATCAATTCTTCAGCACTCAGGCTTCTTCACAGTCCAACTCTCGCATCCATACATGACCACTGGAAAAACCATAGCCTTGACTAGATGGACCTTAGTGGGCACAGTAATCTCTCTGTTTTTGAATATGCTGTCTAGGTTGGTCATAACTTTCCTTCCAAGGAGTAAGTGTCTTTTAATTTCATGGCTGCAGTCACCATCTGCAGTGATTTTGGAGCCCAGAAAAATCAAGTCTGAGACTGTTCCCACTCTTTCCCCATCTATTTCCCATGAAGTAATGGGATTGATGCCATGATCTTCATTTTCTGAATGTTGAGCTTTAAAGGTGACCAAAGTATTGGAGCTTCAGCTTCAGCAGCAGTCCTTCCAATGAATACTCAGGACTGATTTCCTTTAAGATTGACAGGTTTGATTTCCTTGCAGTTCAAGGGAATCTCGAGAGTTTTCTCCAACACCACAGTTCAAAGTATCAATTATCTGGTGCTCAGCTTTCTTTACAGTCCACATCCATAAATTACTACTGGAAAAACCATAGCTTTGACTAGAGGGACCTTTGTCAGCAAAGAGTAATGTCTCTGCTTTTTAATATGCTGTCTAGGTTTGTCATAGCTCTTTTTCCAAGGAGCAGGTGCTTTTTAATTTCATGGATGCATTCACCAACTGCAGTGATTATGGAGCCCAAAGAAATAAAGTCTATCACTGTTTCCATTGTTTCCCCATCTATTTGCCATGAAGTGATGGGACTGGAAGCCATGATCTTGGTTTTCTGAATGTTGAATTTTAAGCCAGCTTTTTCACTCTCTTCTTTCAATTCCATCAAGATGCTCTTTCTTTCCTCTTCACATTCTGCCATAAGAGTGGTGTCCTCTGCATATCTGAGGTTATTGATATTTATCCTGGCAGTCTTGATTCCAACTAATGCTTCATCCAGTCTGGCATTTTGCATGATGTACTCTGCATATAAATTAAACACACATGGTGACAATACAGCTTTGTCATAATCCTTTCACAATTTGGAACCAGTCCATTATTCCAAGTTTGGTTCTGTTGCTTCTTGACCTACATACAGATTTCTCAGGAGGCAGGTCAGGTGGTCTGGTATGCCCATCTCTCTCAGAATTTTCCACAGTTTATTGTGATCCACACAGTCAAAGGCTTTGGCATAGTCAATAATGCAGAAATAGATGTTTGTTTCTGGAATTCTCTTGCTTTTTCTATGATCCAATGGATGCTGGCAATTTGATCTCTGGTTCCCCTGACTTTTCTAAAATCAGCTTCACATACTGTTGAAGCCTGACTTGGAAAAATTTGAGTTTACTTTGCTAGTGTGTGAGATGAGAGCAATTGTGAGGTAGTTTGAATATTCTCTGGTTTTGTCCTTCTTTGGAACTGGAATGAAAAGTGACTTTTACAGTCCTGTTGCCACTGCTGAGTTTTCCAAATTTTCTGGCATATTATGTGCAGCACTTTCACGCTATCATCTTTTAGAATTTGAAATAGTTCAACTGGAATTCCATCACCTCCACTAGCTTTGTTTGTAATGATCCTTCCTAAGGCCCACTTGATGTTGCATTCCAAGATGTCTGGCTCTAGGTGAGTGATCACACCATCATGGCTATCTGGGTCATGAAGATCTTTTTTGTATACTTCTTCTGTTTATTCTTGCCACTTCTTCTTAATATCTTCTGCTTCTGTTAGGCCCATACCATTTCTGTCTTTATCATGCCCATCTTTACATAAAAAGTTCCCTTGGTATCTCTAAGTTCCTTGAAGAGACCTCCAGTTTTTCCCATTCTGTTGTTTTCCTCTATTTCTTTGCACTGATCTTTGAGAAAGTATCATATCTCCTTGCTATTCTTTGGAACTCTGCTTTCAAATAGGTATATCTTCCCTTTTCTCTTTACCTTTCACTTCTCTTCTTTTCTCAGGTATTCATAAGGTCTCCTCAGACAACCATTTTGCCTTTTTGTGTTTCTTTTTCTTGTGGATAGTCTTGATCACTTTCTCCTGTACAGTGTCACAAACCTCCATCGATAGTTCTTTAGGCACTGTGTCTATCAAATCTAATCCCTTGAAACTGTTCCTCACTTCCACTATATTATCATAAGGGATTTGATTGAGGTCATACCTGAATGGTCTAGTGGTTTCCCTACTTTCTTCAATTTAAGTCTTAATTTGGCAATAAGGAGTTAATGATCTGGGCCACAGTCAGCTTCCAGTCTTCTTTTTGCTGATATAGATCTTCTCTTTCTTTGGCTGCAAAGAATATAATCAATCTGATTTTTATATCAGACATCTGGTGATGTCCATGTAAGCCTTTCCCTGCTTCATTTTGTACTCCAAGGTCAAATTTACCTGTTACTCCAGGTATCTCTTGATTTCCTACTTTTACATTCCAGTCCCATATGATGAAAAGGACATCTTTTGGGGAGTTAGTTCTAGAAGGACTTGTAGGTCTTCAGAGAACTGTTCAACATCAGCTTCTTCAGCATTACTGATTGGGGCATAGACTTGGATTACTGTGATATTGAGTGGTTTGCCTTGGAAACAAACAGAGATCATTCTGTAATTTTTGAGATTGCACCCAAGTACTGCATTTTGGACTCTTTCGTTGACTATGAGGGCTACTCCATTTCTTCTAAAGGAATCTTTCCCACAGTAGTAGATATAATGGTCATCTGAATTAAATTCACCCATTCCAGTCCATTTTAGTTCACTTATTCTGAAAATGTCAGTGTTCACTCTTGCCTTCTCCTGTTTGACCACTTTCAATTTACCTTGATTCATGGACCTACAAATTCCTATGCAGTACTGTTCTTTACAGCATCAGACTTTACTTCTATCACCAGTCACATCTACATCTGGGAGTTGTTTTCAGTTTGGCTCCATCTCTTCATTTTTTTGGATTTATTTCTCCATTTTTCTCCAGTAGTATACTGGGCACCTACCGACCTGAGGAGTTCATCTTTCATTGTCATATCTTTTTGCCTTTCATACTGCTCATGGTGTTCTCAAGGCAAGAATATCAAAATGATTTACCATCCCCTTTATTTGTATGCTTTAGTATACAAATTATAAAAGCCCTTATAGTAAGTAATTTACTTGTTAATATCATATGTCTCAGGATTTTGTCTGTCCTTTTATCTTGTAGTTCTTGATAACTCTTTCAAATTTAAGATTAAGAATTCACCCCTTAAGTAGCTACCTGTACTCATTATATTTTGTTTTGTTTCGTTTTTCTCTCAACGTGAAATAACAGTGCAGCTCTAAATTACAGTCTCCTCTAGTTACGGCTGCTTTAACTCTTAAGCAGCAGTATTTTGGAAATAGACATACTCTTGAAGGCAAGAAATATAAATTACAAATTTATCATTTTCATTTATGACTTCTACATAAAATTTTTGTTGCAATTTCCTCCTCAATTTCTCCTGATTTTCTAAAAATCAGGTATCATTTTTCCTGTTCTGTTCTCTCTCTTCTTAGTAAATGATGTGTTTGTTTATAATTACCTATGCTATATCCTTTTCTTCTAGAACACCTAATGTATTTTATGTTTTATTGACAAATCTTACTAATATGGTATTAAGTCATCTCATTGTAGCTTACATCCCTCTAATCACCTTCTTTTATTTGAGATACATGTCAGTTAAAGCTCACATTCTCCTTTGACATTTAAAAGTGCAAAATAGTAAGGGATACTGATACATGTTTGCTCTTAGAATGAAAGGTAGAGAAAGTTAATCCACGTAGACATGAAACAGTCTAAAATCCTTAAAGACAAAAAACTTCCCAGGTTATAAAATCACAAAATACTTTATTTATAAACTGATTATTTGTATTGATGGGTAAAAAATACCTTGATGACCTAGTGTAATTATGTGCTTAATAAATGTATTCCTTGCTCCTTAATTATAATCATTTCTAAGGCACTAACTAAAAATACTATCCTGGATAATGTAAATTATAATAAACAAACATTACCAAGCTGGGCATGATGCCCAGAGAACCGGCTTAGTGAAAATAGTCAGTTCCAAAAAAAGAAGGCTAGTGAAAAAAGGTTGCTTAATATTAAATAACTACAAGTATACGCACAATCTATCCATTTGAATAATAGTCTTTGAGAAGCATTTTTGTGTACTATGGAGCTCAGCAATTACTTGTTTAAGGCTGAGGTTGTCCTTGACTCAGTTTATAAACCCTTTTTAAGAATGAAACCTAAAATTTAAATTACTATAAATCTGGGGAGATATAAGTACAATTTTACAAGAACTGCAGTTTCTATTGAAAGCTTATAATAGTGGGAACACAGGTCTTTATGAGGAGCCATAGCTAGGCACTGTTAGCAACCAGCAGCAAAGAATATCATAGAGAAATTTAATTTCCCTCCAGAATCTTAAGGTATCAGGGCAATCTTGTCATTGCTTTTCTTTCCTCACACACTTTGAATGATAGTAGCTTTATTATCAGTAAAATATCTTACAGAAACCACTTGGGAGGAAAGGTTAATCTGAAATGTAATATGAAGGGGGAAATTACAAAAGAGGAACATTAAGTTACTATTATTGGTTCTACATGGAGCTGAATACATTCATATCAAAAACAATGTTTTTAACCTTAGCTACATTTGTTACAATTATAACAAATCTTATGTAATGCACAAATGAAGACTTTTGATATGTCTTGAATCTTAATATAGTTGCAATATGTGAAAAAAGAAAGGAGAGAAAAATGAATGCGGAGGAGAAAGGGGAGGAAGAATGGTAAAGTACAAAGAAAAAGAGAAACGAGGAGGAAGGAAGAAGTGAATAGGAGAGAGATGTGAATTAAAACACTTAAAAGTACCAAAGATTAGAAATGCTAACTATAGGATGTAACTCTAATAAAAGACAAAAGCTAGGAAAGGACTATAGAAATCAAAATTGCCACCAATTATCCCACTGGTGACTAATGAAAAAAAAAAAACAAAACATGAATTATGATGCCACAATTTATAAACCAAAAAAGTTAATATTATGCAAAATAAAGTTATATTCATATGCCTGAAGCTGCTACAGATTCTTCAGAGTGAGGGAAATTGATGCAAGTTAGTATGTAATGTATAGAGTTAGATCCTTCTAGATATTTAACTTAAGTAACCTTTGAAATACTTTATAGCAAATTCCATGTGAGTAATTTTAAATATGTTACTCATTTTTATGTAGTATTTATGTAATAAATACAATCATTTTCTTATTAAATTATATTCATTTTTACTATATTTTCACTAAAATAAAGCAAATCACAATACGTGAAAGTTCAAAAATAAAAGCATATCCACCAAGTTGTGAAGTGTTTATATGTAAGACTTTTAATGAGGTATTAAACATCTCATAATGATGTAGCAAACTGTGCTATGAGTGAATATCTCATAAAATTATTGTGGCTACTGAATCAGAAAAATCACCAGTTCTTATCATACTATGGGACATGTAGAAGCATTCTCCTACTGTTAGCCATATCATAGTCCATACTTAGTAGCATTAGTTTACTAGTAATAGTTAAAGTATTACTTTCTGAAAACTCGACATTTTAAAAACAAAAACTCAAGTTTAAAAATTAATTTGGACAAAGCCATTTGAATCCTTGACTGTGATTTTGAGTAATCATTTGAAAAAAATTTCAATCTTAAAATAACCTTGAGGAGCTTATCTATCATCACTAACAGTGCCCACTGATGTACTGACCAACACTTTTAAAATTAACTCCATAGTTTTCTTCATAATATTCCTTTCTGAGTTTAGTGATATTTCTAAAATGTTCTACCCAATCTAAAATGCATGAACAATTTGTTAACAATAAAGGAAAAACTACTTCAGAAATCTTTTACTTCCTCACAAAATAATTAAATCTTCCCAAAAGACATGTCCTGTATCACCCTAAATTTTAGTGCAGTTACATCAAATGTTCCATGAGTTTCAGCTTCATCTTTAATACAAATCAAAGGAGATGGTATGCAGGGAATGTTTCTGTTAAATGCTGGTTAAATTAAATTTAGTTCCACTTTAAATATCAAAGAAAACGAAGAATCTATTTTAAATTGAGACAACTGTCAAAGTTATCTGTTCTCTAATTGCCTTCACAAATGCAAAGTTTCCCACTACCAAAGTGGCAAATTACCACAAATTTAGTGGCTTAAACATAAATCCCTCACCACAGTGTGAGTTTACAAGTCAGAAATTATCTCACTGCCCTTCAAAATCAGGGTTGCATTGTGATGTGCCCCACCTCGATATTCTGGGGAAAAAACCCTTTTCCCAGCTGCTTTTACATTTTAGAGACAGCCTACACTCCTTGGCTTATGTCTTCTTTCCACCTTCCAAGCCAGCAATTGCATTGTTCCATTCTCTGCTTCCATGTCACATCTCCCCTGACTCTTCCTTTTCCTCTTCAAACTATAAGGACCCTTGAGACTATACAAAGCCCATTCAAGTCATCCGGAATAATCTTACCAACTCAAATTTCTTAATTTAACTACATCCATAAATTTCCTTTATCCATGTAAATTAAAAGATTCATATATTCCAGTGTTAGAATATGGACACTTTTGGTGGGGGTTGGGGGCACATTCTGTCTAACAAGATCGTTTTCCAGCTATTCAATTTAAACTTTGTAACTACTGATGCAAATTAATTTATAATATTAATTCCGGAAATATATATTATTTATTTTATTTCAAATTATTTTTATAAGTAAAATTGATTAACCCTGTCTTATCAACAGAAAATAGTGCCTTGAAAGAAGTTTAACATTTTATTTGGTATTACTTATGAATTTAATATTTTCAAATCACTTATATAAGCAAATTTATCAGCAGTTTCACTGGATAATCAATATTTATACCATATTTTCAACTATTTAAATTGCAAGTTTTTCTTTCTGAATTTTCTCAGAGCTGTTTTGCAAATAGGAATTTTAGAGTTATTAGAGAGTCTTTTCAATAATGAAACTTTGGTTTATGTACCTTCCATATGACTTCAAGTATTTCATTATTTATACTAATATAATCTAGTCATATATTTAATGTACTTAGAAGGTTGATATTGCTTTATATTCAAATACTCATATTCACAAATTTAAAAGGGGTCAAAATTCTGGTCTTTTAACTCTATCATACACTATATCTAAATTGGGAATAAAATAATACTAATTATTTTTTATGATAATGAAAACATTCAGTGTCTAGATTCATAATGTTTAGGAAACTCATAGATACCTGAGATAAGATACTATGATACAGATATTTATTATAATATTATTTTGAATAGCTTTTGTTATCAGTGCAATGGAAACATTAATTGAGACTTAAATTGAAGGAAGTAGGGAAAACCACTAGAACATTCAAGTATGGCCTAAATCAAATCCCTTATGATTATACAGAAGAAGTGACAAATAGATTCAAGGGATTAGATCTGAAAGACAGGGTGCCTGAAGAACTATGGACTGAGGGTCCTAACACTGTATAGGAGGCCATGATCAAAACCAACCCAGACAATAAGAACTGCAAAAAGGTGAAATGGCTGTCTGAGGAAGACTTATAATTTGCTGAGAAGAGAAAGGAAGCAAAAGGCAAAGGAGAAAAGGAAAGATATATCCATCTGAAGGCAGAGTTCCAAAGAATAGCGAGGAGAGATAAGAAAGCCTTTCTCAGTGATCAGTGCAAAGAAATAGAGGAAAACAATAGAATGGGAAAGACTAGAGATCTCTTTAAGAACATTAGAGATACCAGGGGAACATTTCATGCAAGTTCAGTTCAGTTCAGATGGGGACAATAAAGGACAGAAATGAAGATATTAAGAGGTGACAAGCATACACAGAAGAACCATACAAAAAAAGGTCTTAATGACCCAGATAAACAGGTGGTATTTATCTAGGTGATCACTCACCTAGAGCCAGACATCCCAGAGTCTGAAGTCAAGTAGGCCTTAGAAAGCATCACTGCAGAAAAAGCTAATGGAGGTGATGGAATCCCAGTGGAGCTATTTCAAATCCCAAAATATAATGCTGTTAAAGTGCTGCACATAATATGCTAGGAAATTTGGAAAACTCAGCAGTGGCCATAGGACTGGAAAAGGTCAGTTTTCATTCCAATCTGAAAGAAGGACGATGCCAAAGAATCTTCAAACTACCACACAATTGCAGTCGTCTCACACGCTAGCAAAACAATGCTCAAAATTCTCCAATTAGGCTTCAACAGTATGTGAACTGAGAACTTTCAGATGTTCAGGCTGGATTTAGAAAAGGTGGGAAAACCAGAGATCAAATTGGCAACATCCACTGGGTCAGGGAAAAAGCAAGAGAATTCCAGAAACACATCTACTTCTGCTTCATTGACTATGTTAAAGCCTTTGATTGTATGGATCACAACAAACTGTGGATCACAATAAACTATTTCTAAAGAAATAGAAATACCAGACCACCTTACCTGCCTCTAGAGAAGTCTGTATGGAGGTCAAGAAGCAATAGTTAGAACCAGACATGGAACAATAGACTGGTTCAAATTTGGGAAAGGAGTATGCCAAGACTGTATATTGTCACCCTGCTTAGTTAACTTATATGCAGAGTACATCATGGGAAATGCAGAGCTGGGTAAAGCACAAGCTGGAATCAAGATTGCCAGGAGAAATATCAATAACCTGAGATATGCAGATGATACCACCCTTATGGCAGAAAGTGAAAAGGAACCAAAGAACCTCTTGATGAAGGTGAAAGAGCAGAGTGAAAAACCTGACTTAAAACTAAACATCCAAAAAACTGATACCATGACACCTGGTCCCACCATTTCATGGCAAATAGATAGAGAAACAATGGAAACAGCAACAGACTTTATTTTCCTAGGCTCCAAAATCACTGAAGATGGTGACTGCAGCCATGAAATTAAAAGATGCTATACATGTGGAAGAAAAGCTATGGCAAATCTAGACAGCATATTAAAATGCAGAGACATTACTTTGGCAACAAAGGTCTGTTTGGCCAAAGCTATGGTTTTTCCAGTAGTCATGAATGGATGTGAGAGTTGACCATCAAGAAGGCTGAACACTAAAGAATTGCTACTTTTTAACTGTGGTGTTTAAAGAAAACTGAGCCCTGAAGTATTGATGCTTTTGAACTGTGGTGTTAGAGAAGACTCTTGAGAGTCCCTTGGACTGCAAGGACATCTAACCAGTCCATCCTAAAGCAGATCAGCCCTGGGTGTTCATTGGAAGGACCGATGTTGAAGCTGAAACTCCAATACTTTGGCCACCTGTTGTGGAGAGCTGACTCATTAGAAAAGATCCTGTTGCTGGGAAAGATTGAGGGCAGGAGGAGAAGGGGACGACAGAGGATGAGATGGCTGGATGGCATCACTGACTCAAGGGACATGAGTTTGGGTAAACTCCAGGAGTTGGTGATGGACAGGGAGGCCTGGTGTGCTGTGGTTCATGGGGTTGCAAAGAGTCGGACATGACTGAGCAACTGAACTGAACTGAACAGAAATGTGATGTTGCAGAAGACTCTTTAGAGTCCCTGGGATACCAAGGAGATAAAACCAGTCAATCCTAAATGAAATCAACCCTGAATATTCATTAGAAGGACTGATGTTGAAGCTCCTATACTTTGGCTACCTGAGGCAAAGAACTGACTCATTGCAAAAGATCCTGATGCTGGGAATGATTGAAGACAGGAAAAGAAGGGGATGACAGAGGATGAGATGTTTGGATGGCATCACTGACTCGATGGACTTGAATTTGAGCAAGGTCTGTGAGCTGATGATTAACAGAGAGGCCTGGTATGCTGCAATCCATGGGATCACAAAGAGTCAGACCTGACTGAGCAACTGTACTGACTGAATTTTAGCACCAATAATAAAGAGATTGTGATTGTCAATGTTTGTGTGCCCCCAAATTCATATGTTGCAATTCTAACATCCAATGTGAAGTTGTTAGGAGGTGGGTGCTTTGTGGGTTTGATTAGGTCATGAGAATGGAGCCTTCTTGAATGTTGTTAGTGCTCTTGTGAATGAGTCTCCACAAAGCTCCCTAGACCCTCTGTCATGTGAGTATTCAATGAGAAGTCTGCAAACTGGAGGAGTGCCTTAATTCAACCATGCTGGCACTCTGATCTCAGACTTCCAGTCTTCCTAACTATGAGAAATAAATATCTGCTGTTTATAAACTACCTTGTTTGTGGTATTTTGTTATAGCAGGCAGAACTAAGACAGACATACTTACATGAGCAAACAAGACAGAAAAGAAGACAGAGCAATATCAAGCAAATATGTCATAAATTAACTGTCATGTTCGAATACGTTATACCAATGAATTCAGGGTTTTTTTTTTTATAGTTTGAAGTTTCACATTTGAAAGCTTGCTCTATTTATCTTGCTACATAATCAAGAATTATGGCTTATATTTTCCAATTTACATAAATGATTTCATACATTCTTTGACAGCTTTACTGCATTACGTTTCTTGGCACATTTCCTCCTATTTGGGAATTGAGGGACACATTGCCTTCTGTTCCCTCACTAAGACAATAGTCATGAAGATGGATTATGTAAATTTTAAATCCCAAAGCACCAGACACTTGTCAGAACTTGAAGGATATGGTCCTTACGAGACTATGTAATGATACATATAAAATAAGCACATTGCCCCCGATAGTAAGAGGCACTTAGCTGATTTAAGGGTGGCCCCAGTGCAGAATTGCCCATAAACATAAACAGGAAAATCCTGGAGGGAAAGCATATTTCTGGCCAGAGCACTTTGGAAAGTAGCCCATGCAAGGAAGAAAGTGTAAGATAAAATATCCCCCTCCTCTTCCCTTTTTTTTTTTTTTTTTTCTTTTTCCCACACAGGCTAAAAGTCTTCTTTACAAAAATGTCACAGTGACCTACCAAAATTAGTTTACTTTTAAAACTATAATAATTATAATAAACTTTCCCAAGTGTCCAACCCTGAAATTGATATGCTTGTACTATTCCAGACTACGAGATTGGCTGAAGTAACAAGTAGCTTATCTAATGTAATCCTTCAGAGTGTTAGCCCTCCAAACAATTGGAAGATGGTAACATGGATCCTGTCAGCTAGCTATTGTTGTGTAATAAAACTGTCCATAACTCAGTGACTAGATTAAAGCAACACTTTGTGTGACTTACTCAAAATCTGTGCCTTGGTTGAGGAAGAGCAGGAGTGACTGGCTGGGCTGCTATGATGCTTCAGTCTGTGGACTTGACTGGATCTTGTTCCTCACTGAGGTGTGGTCTCAGCTCTGTCCCATATGTGTCCTTCTGTTGCAAGGCCAAGGGAGCAGCAGGCAACCAGGGAAAACACTTGTCATGGAGATGGCAGAGGCAGAAGAGAAGGAGCAAAACATGCAAGGCTGACATTCTGTAAAGGCAAACCTACTTATCCATATCATTCTGTTGGCCAGAGTAAGTTAGAGGGCCAAATGCAAATTTCAAGAGTCAGAGGGCATGCCCTGTTCTCAATGGAAGGCACTGCAAAGGGGTTCAGGATGGGGAACACGTGTATACCTGTGGCTGATTCATGCTGATGTATGGCAAAACCAATACAATATTGTAAAGTAATTAACCTCCAATTAAAATAAGTAAATTTATATTAAAAAAAAGAAACATGTAAAATTGTCATTCTCTTCCAACTTTCTACTCACTATGCTACTTTTCTGTAGGAACCCTGCTTGATTTAAAAAATGGCTCTTCTATTTAAAAAATAGTGTTTCTCCTTTATAGTATTTGGAATTTTAAAACATATTGTGTTTAGAAGGCTAATCTCTTTTGATATCAAAAGTAAGTAATATGAAAAATAAATCAACCAACTAAACTTTTTCTTTTGTTATTATTTATCATTCACTTGTTTATATTTAATTTTAATGTTCAAAATATGCATCTGTCATATACAGTTTTAGTGAATTCTTATAATTTGCAGTTATCTAAATAGGCTTCAAAGAGACATAAGGAATAAAAATGGACTACATGGGAAGAATAATTGTGTGTGTTATTTATTTATTTATTTTTTTTTTGGTATGACCAACTGCTATTGAGCAGCATCCACTCTTACATTCTTTCCTTCTGTCTAGGCACTTAGTCAGACAACATTGCTCAACCTCCTAAGTTAGATATGATCATGTGTACACATTCTTACAGGAGAGAATTTTAAGGGGAGGTGCAATGAAACTAGGACTGTGGTGGTGGATGTGTAACTGTATGCATTTGTCAAAACTATATACCAAAAAAGAGTAAACGTTTTAATGCGGATTTAAAAGATTAACCAGAATATCAAGGGATTCCAGAATGGAATGCAAACTCTGACTGAAGAAACTGACTGCAAATCCCTGACTTAATAAAGTTTGGGGAAAATGTGCTAATGACTGTAGAAAATAGTTTTTTAAGAGTATATTTTAAACTAGAGATAAAAAGAATTGTATACAGATTGAACCTGGGAACAATTTGTTTCTTACAGGTTTGCAATTCTGAAATTACTTGTCTTGTATTTTAAAGTTGAATAAATAAGAATGTTGCAGGTAATAAAAGCCAGGCTTCTCATTGCCAGAGAAAAATGTTACAAAGAAGCAGGGGAGTAGTAGGAGGGAAACTATCATGAAATATTTTTGTGATGAGATTTAAGTGGGAGATAGCATGAGTTTATATAAATACACACATAATATATGACTGTATACACAGAGAGAACATAAACATGTATAGGTATATGTGTGTAAAGATGTTAAGATAAAGTTATGTATTTTCTAACTGTGCATGTTGAAAGAACCTACAGGCAGTGATAAATCAGGGGCAATGAGTACACTCAGTATGTAAATTTTAGCTTCTAATGCCATTTTCCAATAAAAGGAATCAAAGTGACTTGGAGACATTGCTGTTTCTAGAGGTGAACATGAAAATTAAAAGATAAGTCTGGTGTATTTTATAGTGTCAGAAAGCAAGAGAATGAGAAAAAAAAATTTAAAGCATTAAGCAAAAAAGTGTATCAAAAGGACATTGTCAACATGAAAGAGCTGCCAATTGTCACAACTATTAATAGAATAATTTCAACAAGAACAAAATAATAATGGTATCAGAATCCAATTCAAAAAATAAAATAAGAGTCTGTGACCCCTATGCTGGTAATATCATGGTTATTTTAAGGGTAGATAGTTTCAGTCTTTAAGCAATACCAAGGGGAAAGAATTTTATGTAATTTTGTTTTTCTTCTTCTTCTTTTTTATTTTTTTTTGAGAAAATGTACACTAAGAGAGAAAACAGCTGCTATAAATAATTAAAGTGTGATTATTCTGGGCCAAGATGGCAAAAGTTGTTAAAGCTAATGTGACATCTGTGCACAATGATTTTAATAGAAAATATTGTTCTCAAGTAAAGCTTTTTAAGATACTGTTCAAATCAGCACAACTCCAAAATCACACTGTTAGAACTTTTGCAAATAGACTTAAAAGTTAGAATTTATGAAACATACTCTGGCTTCTCTCTTTTCTCATTACGTCAAGCATTACACACTAGTGGCTGTCACACCTATATACTTGTATAGACATCATGAGAAAAAAAATCCTCTGTTTCTGGATTTCCTGCCCACACTGACTCATGTCAAGGGAGAGAATTTGAAAGTCAGTTTCTAAATGAATTACTTCAATTTGCAGGGAAAATTGATTTACAATGAGGTTCCTAACCAGAGAGATTTAACAGAACTATGTTACACATGCTGAGAAGTCTGCACTCTGAATGCAAGGGGCAATACGACCAACACAATTTCCTTATGATCCATGTCTAAATAGTCCCCAGGTATAAATGACACTAGGTTTCTTTTTATTTTACTTTCCCCCAAGAAATGATATATACATGTGTGCAAAAATATTATTTTTATCTTTATTTTATACTTTTCTCAAAGTAAGGAAAAAATACTAAAGCAATTCTTTTTTATTCTCTAGCAGTTCCCTCTAAATATAACTCTGAAAACAGATTTTTTTAGATTTTTCCTGAAATGTATACACAGATACAGATGTGTGTGTACCTAGTTAAACATAAACATACTTTAAATATGGTTCTTCATGTTCTTACTTTTTTTTTTCACCTTTTAATGTATCTTGGAGATTTTTCCATACGAACACATACACAGTCATTGATAGAATGTGATTTTTAACATCTAAAACTAAATGAAATCTCACAGATTTCTTGGTATAGTTTTGTGATCACATCTCCATGAATAGAATGTTGGCAGTTCAGTTGCAATGTCAAAGGGCAAGCATGGAGTGCCACTGTAGAGAAGGTGGTATAAACAGCATACTGAATTTGAAAATCATATGAGGGCAGCAAAGAGTATGAGAAACAAAAATAAAAATATTGTAAGTGAGAAATGTGGCAGAAACTATTTTAGATGGAAAAATAGGCAGAAGAATTTCTGAAAGAAATGCAGATTGAGCCATTGTGTTTGGAAGTAGCTTCAGGTAGAAGCAGATGTGCCTCTCGATCTAGAAAGGGTCTACAAAGTACATCATTTTTAGCCAAAATGCTGTGCACCACAAATTGGTACTTGCCATGGGGGTGCTTGCCATCTACCTCTATAAGGATTAAATCATGTACCACTGTAGCTGCTGATTTCCAACACCTCCTGAAGGAGCTCAGGATGGAGAGCAGAAACGAGGCCCTCTGTGCTCTGGGAAAACTGGCAGGACAGGTCTTTAGATAGTTAGATATTCTTAGGATCTGATTTTATGAGCCCAATTCTTATATCTTCCACATCTAGAAAAGCACTAAAATCTTTCATGGTGATGACTATTTTTCGTGATCAGCAGAGGATTGATGAGACCAGAAGAAACAATCTAAAAAATAAACAAGCTTGATTGCATGTACTTCCCTTTACCAAAATCACATATTTATATATTGTCCTTTCCCCCTCACCTCTTTGGAAGAGTTTCTCAGAGCTATCTGAGGTACTGTCTCCCAGGCTGCAGTCCTCATATTGCCTCAAATAAAACAACTCACAACTCACATCATGCATTTTTTTAGGCCAACAGTCAGATCTCAATGTTCAACACCTAGATCCCATGTTAGCAATAGTGGGAATCAGACACACGTGAAGCCAGTGGAGCTTCTGTAGATATGCTTTGGGCCTGACAATCAGAAGAGGAGTTAAATGATGAATCATAAAAACAATAAGCATATTTAAAAGCAATATTTCTCTGTAGTGGTAGGATACAATGTTTTTTATGGGAAACCTCTCAACTGTTTGTCTTAATTTACTAGGAAGAAGTGAAAGCAAATGAGTTCAAATATTAAGTTCTGGCTTATAAGAAAAATTACTTAGGCATCTTGATCCTCTCTTTTGATAAACTTTGAGTTAGATGAAATAAAAAATGGCCATCTAAAATATCCACACCCTAAACTCTATGACCTGTGAATATATCACTTTACATGGTATAGCAGGATCATTGTAGATATGATTAGGGTTACATATGTTGAGATGGGATGATAAGAGTTAACTAAAGCGGGTCCAATTTAGTCACATGACCTTTTTAGAGAATATTTTTTTCAGGGAGAGATGTGACAGCATAATAATACAAAAAAAGGGGGAGGGGGAGGGACTCAACCAGCCATTTCTGGCTTTGAAAATGGCAGAAGGGACACAAGCCAAAAAATGTGGTGACCTCTAATAACAGGAAAATGCAAGGAAGATTTCCTCTTTAAGAATCTAAAAAAGAATGCACTCCTGCTGACATTATGATTTCAATTCTGTGAGATCAGACTTATACTTGTAAGTCTGTACAATAAGAAACAATTTTGTATGTTTTAAGCCTGTAAGTTTGTGGTCATTTATTATATCCACTATAGAAAACTAACAATCTGCAAGAACTGAATAATATTGAACCGATATTGGCTCCCACAAATCACTTCTTCCTTTTCTAGTAGTTCACAATTAATTCCATTGGCCTTTAAGATTTTGGAACAAAATTATGCCATTTTATACAGGCGATTAGTCCAATTCTGAGAAATAGCCTTTAGCTAGTAATTGAGGTTAGTAGTCTGTGATCATAAACTGTCAAGTTAATATACAACATTAGTTGTCCATCATAAACTGTGTATGCTCGGACCTACTAAGCCATAAAGATAGACATGCAACTGTGCAGAACAAACTTCCATGAAATAGAAGCAGTGTATACAAGGTTAGGTTTAAACAGGTGCTGACATCATGAATAAATTACTTGAACAAGTGGTGCTAATGTCTACAACACTTATTCCTGAAATGTTGCACTTTCTTTGTCAACATGAATATACTGTTTTAAGGGGAATTAACTATATGGAATAAGAAATGATTTAAACCTAATTTCTTGATGGCCCTGAACAATATGCAACACTACCAAAAAGATCCATAGTAGCATGGCAACCTTATTCCACTGGGACCCTTAAAGACAGTACTGAAGGAAAATTCACTTCATAGGCAGATGTTTTCCATTTAATCTGAAGCTTCAGATCTATAATTGTTCATCTAGTGTGTGCATGCTCGGTCGTGTTTGCATCCTTGTGACCGCATGGACTATAGCCCACCAGCCTCCTCTGTCCATGGAATTTCTAGGCAAGAATACTGGAGTGGGTTGCCATTTCCTTCTCCAGGGGATCTCCCCTACCCAGGGACAGAGCCTGAGCCTCCTGCATTGCAGGCAGCTTGTTTACCACTGACCTACATGGGAAGCTCATATACAGGTAGTGATCATGTCTTATAGAGCTAACTTACCCATTTATTCCCTAGAAAGACAACCTAGCTCTGATGGTGCCACGAGGAACAGGCTTTTTTAGTGAGCATAATTAATGCTTGTATTTTTACATTGAAAAATTTTGAGAAATGGTTGACCCCAGTGTAGAATCTCAGAAAAGATCTGACACTACCTTACCTAAAATTTTTGTAATTTTATATCCATTCATTAGGAATTATATTCTGGCTACTGTCACTGTTGAATATCCATTACTATTATCTGATATGCATTGTTCTCTACTGAGATCAACCAACCACTAGGAAGCAGTTCTATTACATTAAGATTATATTTGAAATAAACTAAGTTTTTTATAAAGATTGTTTTAACACAAGCAAAAGATGAAGAATTTTCAAGGATGAGATTTATACTACATGTTTACTATCATTTGTTCATAACCACATTCTATAAACACCACTTCCACCCCTTGTTCACTCACAAAGTCGAATTTTCAAACTAAAATTAAAATGTGTGTTTCAATTTAACTAACACAGTTATTTGCATGTATGACACATGCAAATAGTAAATAGTTTCTTTACTACTGACAGTTTAAAATAATTCATATCAATCACTTAGCCAACAATATTTCTAAAGAATCACTCATTTCTCACTCAATTTACTTTCCTTAATCCTCTTCTATTCTGCCTTCTGTGAATATTTTAACATGAAAAATGATTACTGTTAAATTGAAGGACTGAATGATAGCCATCATCTGGGAAGACCATGTAAAACAGATACATCAGAATGAAGGACTAGATAAGTGGGAATGGAAAGGCAGTTTAATAAAGTGTAACTAAGTGAAATGAAGTCACCGAGTCGTGGGTGACCCCATGGACTATAGCTCACCAGGCTCCTCCATCCATGGAATTTTCTAGGCAAGAGTACTGGAGTGGGTTGCCATTTCCTTCTCCAGGGGATCTTCCCGACCAAGGGATCGAACCTGAGTCTCCCACTTTGTAGGCAGACGCTTTACTGTTTGAGCCACCAGGGTAGTCCATTCAACCACAGGGGAATGAAAAAATACCATTTGCAGCAATATAAAGGGATCTAGAGATTATTATACTAAGTAAATGAGACAGAGAAAGATAAATATATCAGTTTATGTAGAATCTTAAAAATGATACAAATGAATGTATTTACAAAACAGAAATAGACTCACAGATATAGAAAATGAACATAATTAGCAATGGGGATAGCAGTAGGGGGAGATAAATTAGGATTTGGGGGTTAACAGAAGTACACATTATAGATGAACAATAAGGACCTACTGCATAGCACCGGGAACTATATTTACTATCTGTATAACTTATAATGGAAAAGAATCTGGAAATGAACATATGTATATATATATATATGTTGTTGTTGCTGCTGCTAAGTTTTTTCAGTTTTGTCCGACTCTGCAACCCCATAGATGGAAGCCCACCAGCCTCCCCCATCCCATGGATTTTCCAGCCAAGAACACTGGAGTGGGTTGTCATTTTCTTCTCCAATGCATGAAAGTGAAAAGTGAAAATGAAGCCACTCAGTCGTGTCTGACTCTTTGCAACCCCATGGACCACAGCCTACCAGGCTCCTCCATCCATGGGATTTTCCAGGCAAGAGTACTGGAGTGGGTTGCCATTGCCTTCTCCTTATATAGGTATAAATATATGTATATAAGCAATGTAAAACTGAATCACCTTGCTGTATATACATTAGAAAATAATACAACATTGCAATTAAATATGCTTTAATTAAAAATAATTTGTGAGTATATGAATTGAACATACATATTTACATGTAATGTAATATTAATCAGCCAATCTTTCCATTTGTGAACATGGCTAGACCTTGATGATATTACACTAAGTAAAGTAAGTCAAAAGCAAATGCCTTATGATCTCACTTGTATGTGAAATCNAAGAAATGATTTAAACCTAATTTCTTGATGGCCCTGAACAATATGCAACACTACCAAAAAGATCCATAGTAGCATGGCAACCTTATTCCACTGGGACCCTTAAAGACAGTACTGAAGGAAAATTCACTTCATAGGCAGATGTTTTCCATTTAATCTGAAGCTTCAGATCTATAATTGTTCATCTAGTGTGTGCATGCTCGGTCGTGTTTGCATCCTTGTGACCGCATGGACTATAGCCCACCAGCCTCCTCTGTCCATGGAATTTCTAGGCAAGAATACTGGAGTGGGTTGCCATTTCCTTCTCCAGGGGATCTCCCCTACCCAGGGACAGAGCCTGAGCCTCCTGCATTGCAGGCAGCTTGTTTACCACTGACCTACATGGGAAGCTCATATACAGGTAGTGATCATGTCTTATAGAGCTAACTTACCCATTTATTCCCTAGAAAGACAACCTAGCTCTGATGGTGCCACGAGGAACAGGCTTTTTTAGTGAGCATAATTAATGCTTGTATTTTTACATTGAAAAATTTTGAGAAATGGTTGACCCCAGTGTAGAATCTCAGAAAAGATCTGACACTACCTTACCTAAAATTTTTGTAATTTTATATCCATTCATTAGGAATTATATTCTGGCTACTGTCACTGTTGAATATCCATTACTATTATCTGATATGCATTGTTCTCTACTGAGATCAACCAACCACTAGGAAGCAGTTCTATTACATTAAGATTATATTTGAAATAAACTAAGTTTTTTATAAAGATTGTTTTAACACAAGCAAAAGATGAAGAATTTTCAAGGATGAGATTTATACTACATGTTTACTATCATTTGTTCATAACCACATTCTATAAACACCACTTCCACCCCTTGTTCACTCACAAAGTCGAATTTTCAAACTAAAATTAAAATGTGTGTTTCAATTTAACTAACACAGTTATTTGCATGTATGACACATGCAAATAGTAAATAGTTTCTTTACTACTGACAGTTTAAAATAATTCATATCAATCACTTAGCCAACAATATTTCTAAAGAATCACTCATTTCTCACTCAATTTACTTTCCTTAATCCTCTTCTATTCTGCCTTCTGTGAATATTTTAACATGAAAAATGATTACTGTTAAATTGAAGGACTGAATGATAGCCATCATCTGGGAAGACCATGTAAAACAGATACATCAGAATGAAGGACTAGATAAGTGGGAATGGAAAGGCAGTTTAATAAAGTGTAACTAAGTGAAATGAAGTCACCGAGTCGTGGGTGACCCCATGGACTATAGCTCACCAGGCTCCTCCATCCATGGAATTTTCTAGGCAAGAGTACTGGAGTGGGTTGCCATTTCCTTCTCCAGGGGATCTTCCCGACCAAGGGATCGAACCTGAGTCTCCCACTTTGTAGGCAGACGCTTTACTGTTTGAGCCACCAGGGTAGTCCATTCAACCACAGGGGAATGAAAAAATACCATTTGCAGCAATATAAAGGGATCTAGAGATTATTATACTAAGTAAATGAGACAGAGAAAGATAAATATATCAGTTTATGTAGAATCTTAAAAATGATACAAATGAATGTATTTACAAAACAGAAATAGACTCACAGATATAGAAAATGAACATAATTAGCAATGGGGATAGCAGTAGGGGGAGATAAATTAGGATTTGGGGGTTAACAGAAGTACACATTATAGATGAACAATAAGGACCTACTGCATAGCACCGGGAACTATATTTACTATCTGTATAACTTATAATGGAAAAGAATCTGGAAATGAACATATGTATATATATATATATGTTGTTGTTGCTGCTGCTAAGTTTTTTCAGTTTTGTCCGACTCTGCAACCCCATAGATGGAAGCCCACCAGCCTCCCCCATCCCATGGATTTTCCAGCCAAGAACACTGGAGTGGGTTGTCATTTTCTTCTCCAATGCATGAAAGTGAAAAGTGAAAATGAAGCCACTCAGTCGTGTCTGACTCTTTGCAACCCCATGGACCACAGCCTACCAGGCTCCTCCATCCATGGGATTTTCCAGGCAAGAGTACTGGAGTGGGTTGCCATTGCCTTCTCCTTATATAGGTATAAATATATGTATATAAGCAATGTAAAACTGAATCACCTTGCTGTATATACATTAGAAAATAATACAACATTGCAATTAAATATGCTTTAATTAAAAATAATTTGTGAGTATATGAATTGAACATACATATTTACATGTAATGTAATATTAATCAGCCAATCTTTCCATTTGTGAACATGGCTAGACCTTGATGATATTACACTAAGTAAAGTAAGTCAAAAGCAAATGCCTTATGATCTCACTTGTATGTGAAATCCAGAAAAAAAAAAAAAAAAGCAGAATGAACAAACTCATAAACACAAAGGACAGGATGGTGGTTGACAGAAGTGATGGTTGAAAGGTGAACAAAAGATATGAAAAGAAACTTCCAGTATACAACTTATAGTTAGTCATGGGAATATAAAGTATGGCATGTTGATAATAGTTAATTATATTGTATTACATATTTGAAAGTTGCTTTTTGGGCTCCAAAATCACTGCAGATGGTGATTGCAGCCAGGAAATTAAAAGACGCTTACCTCTTGGAAGGAAAGCTATGACCAACCTAGATAGCATATTCAAAAGCAGAGACATTACCAACAAAGGTTCATGTAGTCAAGGCTATTGTTTTTCCAGTGATCATGTATGAATGTAAGAGTTGGACTGTGAAGAAAGCTGAGTGCCGAAGAATTGATGCTTTTGAACTGTGGTTGTTGGAGAAGACTCTTGATAGTCCCTTGGACTGCAAGGAGGTCTAACCAGTCCATCCTAAAGTATATCAGTCCTGGGAGTTCATTGGAAGGACTGATGCTGAAGCTGAAACTCCAGTACTTTGGTCACCTCATGTGAAGAGTTGACTCATTGGAAAAGACCCTGATGCTGGGAGGGATTGGGGGCAGGAGAAGGGGATGACAGAGGATGAGATGGCTAGATGGCATCACTGACTCGATGGACATGAGTCTGAGTGAACTCTGGGAGTTGGTGATGGACAGGGAGGCCTGGCATGCTACGATTCATGGGGTAGCAAAGATCAGACACAACTGAGCAACTGTACTGAACTGAACTGAAGTGAATAGCTTCATTCCAATCTCAAAGAAGGGCAATGGCAAAGAATGTTCAGACTTTCACACAACTGGGCTTGTTTCACATGCTAGCAAAATAATGCTCATAATTCTTCAAGTTAGGCTTCAACAATATATGTGAGAAGAGAACTTCCAGATGTTTAAGCTGGATTTAGAAAAGGCAGAGGAGTGAAAGACCAAATTGCCAACATCCATTGGACCATAGAAAAAAACAAGATAATTCCAAAATAACCTGTATTCTCCTTCATTGGCTACACTAAAGCCTTTAATTGTGTGGATCACCACAAACTGGGAAATTCTTAAAGAAACAGGAATACCAGACCACCTTATCTGCCTGAGAAACCTGTCATTTGTGTATGCATATGCAGATCAACAATCAACAGTTAGAACCAGATATAAAATAAAAGACTTGTTCCAAATTGAGAAAGGAGTACATCAAAGTTATATAGTGTCACCCTGCTTATTTTACTTCTATGCAGAGTATATCATGCGAAATTCCAGGCTGGATGAAGCACAAGCTGGAATCAAGATTGCCAGGAAAAATATCAATAAACTCAGATATGCAGATACCAGTCTTATGGCAGAAAGTGAAGAGGAACAAAAGAGCCTCTTGAAGGTGAAAGAGGAGAGTGAAAAAGCTGGCTTAAAACTCAACATTCAGAAAACAAAGATCATGGCATCTGGTACCATCACTTCATGGCAATAGACAGGGAAACAACAGAAACAGTGACAGACTTTATTTATCTGGATCCCAAAATCACTGCAGATGGGGACTTCAGCCATGAAATTAAAAGACGCTGGTCCTTGGAAGAAAAGCTATGACCAACCTGCTGCTGCTGCTAAGTCACTGCAGTCGTGTCCGACTCTGTGTAACTCCATAGACTGCAGCCCCCAGGCTCCCCTGTCCCTGGGATTCGCCAGGCAAGAACACTGGAGTGGTCTGCCATTTCCTTCTCCCATCCATGAAAGTGAAAAGTGAAAGTGAAGTCGCTTAGCCGTGTCTGACTCCTAGCGACTCCATGGGCTGTAGCCTACCAGACTCCTCCGACCATGGGATTTTCCAGGCAAGAGTACTGGAGGAGGTTGCCATCACCTTCTCCTGTATGCATTAGAGGAGAGTTAGTGAGAGTTATTATGTGAGAGTTAGTCTATTAAGAAAGCTGAGTGTTGAGGAATTGATGCTTTTGAACTGTGGTGTTGGAGAAGACTCTTGAGAGTCCCTTGGAATGAAAGAAGATGCAACTAGTCCATCCAGAAGGAAATCAGCCCTGAATATTCATTGGAAGGACTGATGCTGAAGCTGAAACCAATACTTTGGCCACCTGATGCAAAGAACTGACTCATTTGAAAAGACCCTGATACTGAGAAATATTGAAGGCAGGAGGAGAAGGGGATGACAGAGGATGAGATGGTTGGATGGCATCACTGACTCAATGAACATGAGTTTGAGTAAACTGTGGGAGTTGGGATGGATAGGGAGGCCTGGCGTGATATAGTCCATGGGATTGCAAAGAGCTGGACACAAATGAATGAATGAATTGAAGCGAACTGAACCTAGACATAAAATTAAAAAACAGAGCCATTATTTTGCAACAAAGTTTGATATTGTCAAAGCTATGGTTTTTCCTATAGTCATGTATGGATGCAACAGCTGGACCATAAAGAAAGCTGAGCACCAAAGAATTGATACTTTTGAACTGTGGTGTTGGAGAAGACTCTTGAGAGTTCCTTGGACTGCAAGGAGATCCAATCAGTCCATCCTAAAGGAAATCAACCCTGAATATTCATTGGAAGTATTGATGCTGAAACTCCAATACTTACCTGATGGGAAGAGCCAACTCATTAGAAAAGACTGTTCAGTTCAGTTCAGTTCTGTCGCTCAGTCCTGTCCACCTCTTTGCGACCACATGATTCACAGCACACCAGGCCTCCCTGTCCATCACCATCTCCCGGAGTTCACTCAGACTCATGTCCATCAATTCCATGATGCCATCCAGCCATCTCATCATCTGTCGTCTCCTCTCCTCCTGCCCCCAATCCCTCCCAGCATCAGAGTCTTTTCAATGAGTCAACTCTTCGCATGAGGTGGCCAAACTACTGGAGTTTCAGCTTTAGCATCATTCCTTCCAAAGAAATCCCAAGGTTGATCTCCTTCAGAATGGACTGGTTGGATCTCCTTGCAGTCCAAGGGACTCTCAAGAGTCTTCTCCAACACCACAGTTCAAAAGCATCAATTCTAAAAGATCGTGGTGCCAGGAAAATTGAAGGCAGGATGAGAAGGGGATGAAAGAGGATGAGATAGTTGGCATTCAGTAGACATGAGTTTGACCAATCTCCAGGAGTTGGTGATAGACAGGGAAGCCTGATGTTCTGCAGTCCATAGGGTCGCAAAGAGTCAGACATGACTAATGGACTGAGCAACAACAGAAGATAGTTCCCATTACAAGAAAATAAAATTTCAAAACATAAAAAATGAGTCATTCTCCCTTTAACATGGAACATGAGGGCTATTAACAATTGGTAACTCATTCTTCTTTATTTACAGAATCAAAAATGTCAAGCAATTTAGTTTCTGCAAAAAAAAAAAAAAAAAATCTCAAAATGTCCTATACCTTTCTTTCTGTCATACCTATTTTTTCCCCAAAATCAAAATGGGATAAAATAAATGCATATTTGGAATTTAAATTAACTGTTACTTTTTAGGATCAGAAATTCAACCTAATTAGCACATAGAATACTGCATTCAGGCAGGCTGAACACATTGTAGGAAATTTTATCTAGAAGAATGGAATATATACCTTCAGCACATAACACCAAATGTTCTCTAGAATTAAAGTTATTACACCAAATGATTTACACAAGGTTTAATTATGAGCAGCATTCTTTAGAGACAAAATTATAAATAAAAAGTCAATGTATGATGTGGAGTCTTTTGTTCAATATTATTTTTACTTTAAAGCCATCCTAGATAAGTGAATTCACAACCAGAGTAAATCAAATACAAACTATTTTTCACATACCTTCTTCCCACTCATGCACAACCACTAACAATAAGTTGTACAGTAACATCAGAACTTGTGCACTAGTTGTGAATAAACAAGTACTTTTCAACTTTGACTAAAAATGCAATGGTTAATATGATAAAAATTGACTTTTGAGCTATGATTTATATATGGCAATAGAATAGTGTTTATTATTGATTTATTATTTTATATTATTTATTATTCTTTGATTTATTTTTCTCTTCAGCTTCTATAGGCCCAAGAACGTAAAGTTTCTGTATGGAAATTTTGGAGAGTAGGCCTACATAGAGTTGCTTTACAAAATCGCATACACACCACTATAAACAGAGTTTAAGGAGAAAGGAGTCTAATGCATTAGAGGAAGATTGAATTTGCATAAAAGACATTTCCCTTAAATTGGAAATCTGTATTTCCCTGGGTTTGGGGTCAGACAACTAATCCCTGGGACCTACAGGTGAGGACCCTGAGTCATGCCTCAGTCAGGGTTATGATGATAGTGCATGAGCTCAGAATCTCCCTACTTTGTATCAAAAATGCTGGATTTAACTATGAAAGATTCTTGTGACTCATGCATGGCTCCAAAATAAAGAGACACTAGTATTAAAAGAACTCAGGTAATGACGAGAAACCTGTTAACTTAACAAGGCCAAATTCCAGGGCACTTGAAAGAAACCCTGGGTACACAGCTTGGAGCTGAATTTCTCAGAAGAGTGGTATGAAAGAAACTCAAAACCAATATTACAATAGACTTAATTTTGAGAAATAAGGACAAAATCTTTCATTCACTCCTAACTTTCTAGACTGAGATTCAAACACACATAGAATGATAATCCCCCAAAAAATAAATACTTTTCATGCATATATATTTGATTATCTAATGATCTGCTAATATTAAAAATACAATATAGTGAAGATTAAGCTAGAAAATGCATAAGAAGTATTTTTCAAAATGTGAGCATTGCTTGTCAGCCTCCTTTTCTTTTCTCTTGCCTTGGTCACACAGGTAGGCAAGATCAGAAAACCCACCTCCACCATCAACCCTGAGACTTCCTCTTCTTAACCTCACAACCTTATATACAATGAAATATCACTCCTTGATTATGCTATATTCATGTGAAAGTGGACTTGAGGGGAAGAAATTAAGATTACTAATCAGTTCACCTTAAAATGAGAAGATAATCAGGGTGGGCCCAATTCAATAACATAAACTCTGTAAAAACAAAGATTTTTCTCTGCTGATAACATAATTCAGAGAGATTTAAAGCAGGAGAATAGAATACCACTCACTGGCTTGAATTTGGAAAGAGACATATTCAAGGACTGAAAAGCAGCCTATGGTAGCTGAGAAAGGACTCCAGATAACAGCCAACAAGGCAACTGGGACATTTGTCTTACAGCAGCAGAGAACTCTATTACGCCAACAACCTAAACAAGACTGAAAGTGAATTTTCAGCCAAAATCTCCAGATAGAAGGTCAGTTCAGTTGACACAATTTTAGGTTTTTGAGACCATGGGTAGTAGAATCATTCAGTCAAATCCCTCTATGGCTTCCAACCTATAGAACAATAAGGTAATAAATGAGTGTTGTTTTAGATTGCTGAAACTGTGATAAATTGCTACACACTAATAAAAAGCTAACGCAAATATTGCAAGATATTTTCAGATACCACCTGCTTTTTCTGTTCTGATGAAATTAGCTTCTGAATGCAGTGGCAGTAAATATGATTGAACACAATATTAATGAACTACCTAGCTTGCATTTTCAGTGATGTAGCATAATCCTAGTATTCATACACACTAACTTTTAGCCACTAACTTTATAGTGGCTAGTTTTTTAAAAAGTTGTTAAAACACACAATATAAAAATTTGTATCTGAACCATTTTTGGTATTCATTTCAGTGTTGTTAAGTATATTCACATTGTTGTGTGACAAATCTCCATAATTTTTCATCTTGCAAAACTGAAACTCAATAGCCATTAAACAACAATTCTCCATTTTTGCTCCCTGAGCCCTTGGCAACCACTATTCTATTTTCTATCGCTATGATTACTGTAAATACCTCTAAATAATTCCTGCGACTACTCTAAATGGAATCATGCAGTGTCTGTCCTTCTGTGACTGGTTTACTATACTTAACATAATGCCCTTAAGACTCATCCATGTTATAGCATATGTCAGAGTTTCCTTTGTAATAAAGGATTAATTATATTCCACTGTATGAATAAGTATATAATACATTTATTTGTTTGTCCATTGACGGACATGTGTAGTGCTTTTATGCTTTCAACTCTTGGCTATTGTGAATAATGCTGGCTGTGGATTACATCTGGACTAGTCATTACTATAAGTCATTATTATGGTCATACCTTAATTATTATTTTTTTTTCAAAGAAATATCTACTTTTTCAAGTTAAAGAAGTCCTGTTTTCATCTGGGTAGTTTGGGTAAAATTAAAATAATACACTCAAGTTCTAAATTCAGCAACCTACTAGTAATACAATCATCATTATCAACAATAATTTTATCAGTGTCACTTACTGACTGCCTACTTTGTGAAACTTAATTATAAGCAATATAAATCAGAGCCACGACTTGAAAGCACTTACAATCTAATAAGAGGACCTGGAAGAAATAAAAAACAAAAAAGATCAATTATAGCACATAGTACATATTATAATACATAATAGATATACAATTACATATTTTTATTTTATGATAATTCACTTATACTCATATTTTAATTATCTAAATATATTATTTCACAACTTAAATTCATAAATTACAACTTTACTTATCTGCTTATACTTATAATTCAAAAGTACTGTTATTCATGATACAGAGAAATATTGATTAATTCTCCAAATCAGCAAATAACTATCACCTTATATCCAGAATGAGTAATAATTATTTTAGTTAGCAAAGTATAGTTTGTATGAGTTACCTATTTATTAACCCAAAACTATCAGAGAAATCTGAAAGCAGTTTACCTTATACTTCAAACAACAACTCTAGATAATATAATCCATTTCCCTTATGAAGGCATTTATAATAGCTATAAAGTCAAAATTCAAATAATGAGAATCTTGCCCTCTACTTGGCAATTCTTCAAGGCTGTGAGTCAGAATATATTACGTGTCTTTATTTCTATTACATTAAGCCACTGAAACTGCACATGCACAGTAGTTATGACTGGCTGTACCATATAGGTAGAACAGCTGGTTGCCTGGGGCAGCAAAATATTAGAGGAGTAAAGTGTTTTGTGACTGTTTATTTTGTGAGTTATTACTTGCTAGAAGGAGGGGACACTTTTCATATTGCCTGGAGCAGTGAAAATCCTCAAGTTGACATTAGTTTTGTTCCTCTAGTAGGAGACACCAGGAATACAATACATAAATGAACATCTCAACTTGACATTAACTGTTAGTAAGGATGTTAACTTTATGTATCCTGGGTGTAATAAATGGCCCCTGATTAGTTTAAGTTTTTAATTTATCTAAATACTACAAGTTGAGTTTACATGAGTATAAGAAGTGTTACTCTAAAATATGGAACTTCCTTATGCCTTTCACTTTAAAACTCTGCTGTCATATACTATATAATCCATAAAGTAACATAAAATTTAAATTTGTCCATAAAAACACTGCAAAGGGAATATGCTTGAGATTGATTTTTAAGCATCTTCTATGCAAAAATTAGTCTTTATTTTTATAATCCCCTGAACAGTGCCCAGATTTGCTTCTTACATTGAAATATGCTGACTCATGAGTAAACAAAGGGGGGGAAAATCACTGTCATCAAAGCCTTCTTCAAAAGGTAGAAATAACGGCAAGTGAATGTGTTTTGATTACAACTTTGGAGCTAAAAGATCACTTTCCTACAAAAACAAGATGATTGGACAAGAAACATTTTCTGAGAATATCTTACAGTAAGAAAAAGATAACTTTGTCTACAAAGCAAAATGCAAGAGTAATACCTAGTTCAGGCCATGACTCTCTTAACATAGGATGAATTTAAATCTCCAAAGGAAAGGTATTATGTAAGTGTATAGTGTTCACATCAACTGGGTAACTATGTAAAGTGTTGAGAAATTATATTTGAAAAAGGAAATTGCTACTTTAACAAGTTTAACTCTTTATCTTATTAACTATGGATATAATTATCAAAATGCCACTATTATTGTCTAAACAGCAACAATGAAAAAAAGTTAGATTTTATTTTGAAAAATGTTTTTTGGCACCCACCAAAAAAGAAAAAAATAGCCAAAGTACTACACATGTGATAAGTAGATGAAGTAGACATTAAAATATATAAAGATATATAATCTTAATTATTTTAGTGAGCACCATCTATGAAACAGTTTACCTATTTTTCAGGGTGTGTAATTAATAAGGACAAATTACAACTTGCTTTAAAATATGCATTTTGAAAATGCAGATTGATGAAAAAGATTGCCAATAGTTCATAAAATAGGTCAACAAAATCTGAAGGAACAACCACTGAAAAATTCCTACCATGACAGATGCTGGCCTGACTGCACATTCTATTTTAGATTAGCACCATGATGATGTTGATAGACAATCAATTCTGTCAGTCATCATGGAAGTGATTGCTGATGGATTTTATTGTCTTGGACTCAGGGACATCATCTTGAAAAAAAACCTCTCCAGACTGAAATTCTTGACATGCAATCAAAGTTGTGGGAGCACTGAAGACTACTGAAAGAACTGTCACTAAAGAACAATTGCTACAGAACGATCTATAGGATCAGGTCAGGGATTTGTGAAATGTTTACACAATTTGAAATGTCAGGATTCTTTACGTATTTATGTGCAGCTGAGAAATTTTATTTCTCATAAAAGTACCATTTCTCATAAAATTATCATTTATATTTGTGTTAAGATAAAAATTAAAATTCTGAATTTTGTTTGTCAATATTTATCATTTAAATGAAACACTATCATAATTGATTCAAAGTTCAGCAATGCTGTGGCATTCTAATTATTATTTGCTTAACAAATATTCTAGACATTTGGAAGCAAAATAAGTTTGGCATAATTTATACATTTTAAATTATAGTTAGAAAAATTACACACACACACACATATAACTGCTTCATGGATCACTGCCTTGTCATGGTGAAGGGGCTTGTGTAACTCAATGATGCTATGAACCGTGTTGCACAGGACCACCCAAGATGATTGGGTCAGAAGGGAGAGTTCTGACAAAATGTGATCCACTGGAGGAGGGAATGACAAACCACTCCAGTATACTTGCCATGAGAACCTCATGAACTGTATAAAAAGACAAAAAGATATGACACCAAAAGACGAGTCCCCCTGGGTCAAAAATCTCCAAATTGCTATTGGATAAGAGTGGAGAACAAATAGTAGTTCCAGAAAGAATGAAATGGCTGGGACAAAGCAGAAATGATGCTCAGTTGTGAATGTCTCCATAATGAAAGTAAAATTTGATTCTGCAAAGGACAGTATTGCATAGGAACCCGGAATGTTAGGTCCATGAATCAAGCTAAATTGGATGTGGCCAAGCAGGAAATGGTAAGAATAAACATTCACATCTTGGGAATCAGTGAACTGAGATGGATGGGAATGGGCTAACTTAATTCAGATGACCACTATGTCTACCACTATAGGCAAGAATCCCATAGAAGAAATGGAGTAGCCCTCAGAATCAAGAAAAAAGTTTGAAATTTAGTACTTGGCTGCAACCTCAAAAATGACAGAATGATCTCTGTTCATTTCCAAGGCAAGTCATTCAACATCATGGTAACTCAAGTATATGCCCATACCAACAATGATGAAGAAACAAAAATTGGTCAGTTCTCTGAAGACCTAGAAGACCTCTTAGAACTAACACCAGAAAAAGATGTTTTATTCATCACTGGAGATTAAAATGCTAAAATGGCAAGTCAAGAGATACCTGGAATAATCAGGTAAGTTTGGCCTTGAAGTACAACATGAAGTAGGGCAAAGGCTAACTAACTTCTGCCAAGAGAATGCCTTGGTCATAGCAAACATCCTTTTTCAACAACATGAAAGATGACTTTACACATGGACATCACTAAATGGTCAATACTGCTGCTGCTGCTAAATCGATTCAGTCGTGTCCGACTCTGTGCAACCCCATAGACAGCAGCCCACCAGGCTCCCCCATCCCTGGGATTCTCCAGGCAAGAACACTGGAGTGGGTTGCTATTTCTTTCTCCAATGCATGAAAGTGAAAAGTGAAAGTGAAGTCACTCAGTTGTATCTGCTGTTAAGTCGCTTTAGTCATGTCCGACTCTACGTGATCCTGTGGACTGCATTCCACCAGACTCCTCCATCCATGGGATTTTCCAGGCCAGGCCAAAATCAAATAGATTACATTTTTTGTAGCTGAAGCTGGAGAATCTGTGTACAGACAGCAAAAACAAGACCTGGAGCTGACGGTGGTGCACATCACCAGTTTCTCATAACAAAATTCAGGCTTAAACTAAAGAGAGTAGGAAAAAAACCACTAGGCCAGCCAGGTATGGTTTAAATCAAGACCCCTATGAATATACAGTGGAGGTGATAAATAGATTTAAAGGATTAGATCTGTTAAGTGGTGTGTCTGAAGAACTGTGGATGGAGGTCTGAAACATTGTGCAAGTGGCAGTGAACAAAACCATCACAAAGAAAAAGAAAAGCAAGAAGGAAAAATGGTTACCTGAGGAAGCTTTACAAATAACTGAGGAAAGAAGAGAAGTGAAAAACACGAGATAAAGAGAAAGGTACATCCACCTAAACTCAGAGTTCCAAAGAATAGCAAGGAGAGAAAAGAAGGCCTTCTTCAATAAATAGAGGAAAATAAAGAAAGAGGAAAACTAGAGATCTCTTTTGAAAAATTGGAAGTATCAAGGAAATACTTTTCCCAAAGATGGGCACAATAAAAGACAGAAAATATAGATATCTAATAGATGCTGAAAACATCAAGAAGAGATGGAAAGAATACATGGAAGAACTGTACAAAAAAGATTTTAATGAATCTAATAACTATAATAGTATGGTCAGTCACCCAGAGCCAGACATTCTGGAGTGTGAAGTCAAGTGGGCCTTAGGAAGCACTGCTATGAATAAAGCTAGTGAATACAATGAAATTCCAGTAGAGCTATTCAAAACCCTAAAGGATGGTGCTATTAAAGTGTTACACTCAAAATGTCAGCAAATCTGGAAGAACCAGCAGTGGCCCAGGGACTGCAAAGGGGCAATCCCTCATCCCAATTCCCAAGAGGGGTCATACTAAAAAATGTTCTAACCATCGGACAATTGCTCTCAGATCTCCCTTGCAAGTAAGTCCATGCTTAAAATCTTGCATGCTAGGCTTCAGCATTACGTGAACCAAGAACTTCCAGACATCCCCTGGGTTTAGAAAAGGCAGGAGAACCAGAGATCAAATTGCCAACACCCTTTGGATCACAGGAAAACCAAGAGAAATCTAGAAAAACATCTACTTCTGCCTCACTGACTACTCTAAAGCCTTTGACTGTGTGAATCATGACAAACTGTGGAAAATTCTTCAAGAGATGGGAATACCAGACCACCTTACTTGCCTCCTGAGAAACCTGTATGCGGGTCTAGAAGCAACAGTTAGAACCCTGCATGGAACAGCTGATTGGTTCAGAATTGCGACAGGAGTATGACAGGGGTGTCTGCTGTCACCATGTTTATTTAACCTATACATTGAAATTCAGCAAAAAATCATTTGAATGCTGAGCAACATCCACAAAACAACTTCTGAACACCAGCGGAGGACACCAGACACCCAGAAAGGCAGCCCATTCTCTTCAAAAGGAGGTAGGACAAAATATAAGACAAAAGAGTTAGGGATTGAGACTTGTCCTGGGAGGGAGTCGTGAAGGAGAAGTTTTCACACAGTAGGAAACCCTCTCATAGGAGGGCCTGTGGGGGGTTTTGGAATCTCAGAAGGCAACATAACTGGGAGAACACCACCAACAACAACTAGAAGAAAATCACAGAATACAGACCTAACTGCAACTGCAGAAAAGAGAATTTTCTGTGAAAGGCTCCTACAACCTAACTTAAAGCATGGCTGGCTTACAGAACAAAGGATTGAGCAAATACCAAAGGAGAGTTAGCCTGCTCCTACTGGCCCCTCACAGCTCAGAGGCAGAGAGGTAGGCTTGTGATAGAGCTGTTACTGCAATCTCAGCCCCAGAGATGACATCTTCCATGAAACTGTGAGCAGGCTCCCAGCTGCTAACCATGTTTTCCTGAGATCCTGGATGGTTGACATCTGCCAGGAAGGTCGCAGCCTGAGATCAGCTCTCCAGAGGAGACATACAGCACACTTGAGACAGTGCTCTCATGGCACACTAAGGAAACCGAGCAGCCAGGTCCAGAGAGGTGATTCAGATGCACAGCCACCTGGAACAGTGTGCTCGCAAAGCACCTAGTTGCCTGAGGTACTCAGACCTGGGAAGGGCACAAAACACAGGCCTAATCCACAGAGATTGAGCCAGAACTGTGTCTGAGTGTCTCCTGTGGAGGTACGTGTCATCAGTGGCCTGCTGCAGAGGCTTGGGGGTAGCAGACCTGGGTATGGCATAAGGCCTCTTGGAGGAGGTCAACATTAACCCCACCGCAGAACCACCAGAACTTACACAGGACTGGGGAAACAGACTCTTGGAGGACACAAACAGAACCATGTTTGCACCAGGACCCACGAGAAAGGAGCAGTGACCCCACAAGAAACTGATCCAGACATGCCCATGAGTGTCCAGAAGACTCCAGCAAAGGCATGTGTCAGTGGTGGCCTGCTTCAAGATCAGAGACTGAGTGCAACAATGAGTGCATAGAACCTTTTGAAGGAGGTCTCTTAGTTTGGCCTCTACCATAGTTTGTTCTCAAGTCAAGCAATAGGGAGGGAACACAGACCTGCCCTATAACAGCAAACTGGGTTAAAGCTTTATTGAAAATGGCTCCACCCATCAGAACAAGATCCAGTTTTCCTCTCAGTCAGTCTTTCCAACCAGGATGCTTCCATAAGCCTCTTATCCTTATCACCAGAGGGCAAACAGAATGAAACCACAATCATAGAAAACTAACCAAACTGATCACGTGAACCACAGCCTTGTCTAGCTCAATGAAACTAAGAACCATGCTGTGTAGAGCAACCCAAGATGGACAGGTCATAGCAGAGAGTTCTGACAAAATATGGTCCACTGGAGAAGGGAATAGTAAACCACTTCAATATTCTTGCCTTGAGAACCCCATGAACAGTATGAAAAGGCAAAAAGATATGACACTGAAAGATGAACTTCTCAGATCAGGAGGTGCCCAATATGCTACTGGAGAAGAGTGGAGAAATAACTCCAGAAAGAATCAAGAGACAGAGCCAAAGCAAAAGCAACACCCAGTTGTATATGTCACAGTGGATAGAAGTAAAGCCCAATGATGTTAAAGGAATATTGCATAGGAACCTGGAATGTTAGGTCCATGAATCAAGGCAAATTGGAAGTGGTCAAACAGGAAACAGCAAGAGTGAACATTGATGTTTTAGGAATCAGCAAACTATAATGGACTGGAAAGGCTTAACTGAACTCACATAACCATTATATCTACTACTGTGGGCAAGAATCCCTTAGAAGAAATGGAATAGCTATCAGAGTAAACAAGAGAGTCCAAAATGCAGTACATGGATGCAATTTCAAAAATGACAGAATGATCTCTGTTTGTTTCCAAGGTAAACCATTCAATATCATAGAACTTCAAGTCTATGTACCAACCAGTAATGGTGAAGAAACTGAAGTTGAAATGTTCTATGAAGACCAACAAGACCTATAAGAAACACCCAAAAAAGATGTCCTTTTCATTATAGGGGACAGGAATGTAAAAGTAGGATGTTAAGAGCTACCTGGAGTAGCAGGCAAATTTGGCCTTGGAGTACAAAACAAAGCAGGTCAAAAGCTAAGAGAGCTTTGCCAAGAGAACGCACTGGTCATAGCAAACACCCTCTTACAAAAACACAAGAGAAAACTCTACACATGGACATCACCAGATGGTCAATAACAATATCAGACTGATTCTATTCTTTGCAGCCAAAGGTGGAGAAGCTCTATACATTTAGGAAAAAAACAAGCCCAGGAGCTATCTGTGGCTCAGATTATGAACTCCTTATTGCCAAATTCAGACTTAAATTAAATAAAGCTGGGAAAACCACTAGACTAGGCAGGTGTGACTTAAATCAAATCCCTTATGGATATACAGTTGGAAGTGAGAAATAAATTCAAGAGATGAGATCTGAGAGACAGAGTTCCTAAAGAGCTATGGATGGAGGTCTGTGACATTGAACAGGATGCAGTGATCAAGACCATCCTCAAGGAAAAGAAATGTGAAAAGGCAAAATGGTTGTCTGACAAAGCCTTACAAATAGCTGAGAAAAGAAGAGAAGCTAAAGGAAAAGGAGAAAAGGAAAGATATACCTGTATGAATGAAGAATTCCAAAGAGTAACAAGGAAAGATAAGAAACCCTTCCTCAGCAATCAGTGCAAAGAAATAGAGGAAAACAACAGAATGGGAAAAACTAGAGATCTCTTCAAGAAAATTAGAGATATCAAGGGAATATTTCATGCAAAGATGGACAGAATAAAGGACAGATATCATATGGACTTAATAGAAGCAGAAGATATTAAGAAGAGGTGGTGAGAATATGCAAAAGTATACAAAAAAGATCTTCACCACCCAGATAATCATGATGGTGTGATCACTCTCCTAGAGTCAGACATCCTGGAATGCAAAATCAAGTGGGCCTTAAGAAGCACTGCTACCAACAAAGCTAGCAGATGTGCTGTAATTCCAGTTGAGCTATTTCAAATCATAAAAGATGATGCTGTGAAATGCTGCACTCAGTATGCCTTCTTGAAAACTCAGCAGTGGAAACAGGACTGGAAAAGGACAGTTTTCACTCCAATTCCAAAGAAGGACAGTACCAAAGAATTCTCAAACTACCACACAATTGCATTCATCTCACATGCTACCATAGTAATACTCAAAATTCGCCAAGTGAGGTTTCAACAGTAGGTGAACCGTGAACTTCCAGATGTACAACCTGGATTTAGAAAAGGTGGAGGAATCAGAGATCAAATTGCCAACATCCGCTGGATCATCAAAAAAGAAAGAGAGTTCCAGAAAAACATCTAGTTTTGCTTTATTGACTATGCCAAAGCCTTTGACTATGTGGATCACAACAAACTGAAAAATTCTTCAAGAGATGGGAACACCAGAACACCTGACCTGCCTCCTGAGAAATCTGTAGGCAGGTCAAGAAGAAACAGTTAGAACTGGACATGGAACAACACACTGGTTCCAAATCAGGAAAGGAGTACGTCAATGTTGTATATTTTTACCCTGCTTACTTAACTTATATGCTGAGTACATCATGTGAAATGTCGGATTGGATGAAGCACAAGCTAAAATCAAGGTTCTGGGAGAAATATCAATAACCTCAGATATGCAGATAATACCAACCTTGTTGCAGAAAGCAAAGAACTAAAGAGCCTGTTGATGACAGTGAAAGAGGAGAGTGAAACAATAGGCTTAAAACTCAACATTCAGAAAACTAAGATCATGGTATCTGGTCCCATCACTTAATGGCAAATAGATGGAGATACAATGGAAACAGTGACAGACTATTTTGGGGGGGCTACAAAACCACTGCATGTGGTGATTTCAGCCATGATATTAAAAAAAAAAAATACTTGCTCCTTGGAAAAAAAGTTATGACCAACCTAGACAGCATATTAAAAAGCAGAGACATTACTTTGCCAACAAAGTCCATCTAGTCAAAGCTATCGTTTCTCCAGTAGCCACATATGGATGTGAGAGTTGGACTGTAGAGAAAGCTGATTGCCAAAGAACTGATGCTTTTGAACTGTGATGTTAGAGAAGATTCTTGAGAGTCCCTTGGACTGCAAGGAGATCCAGTCAGTCAATCCTAAAAGAAATCAGTCCTGAATATTCATTGGAAGGACTGATGGTGAAGGTAAAATTCCAATACTTGGGCTTCCTGATGTGAAGAACCGACTCATTGGAAAAAACTCTGATTCTGGGAAGGATTGAAGGCAGGAGAAGAAGTGGATGACAAGGATGAGCTGGTTGGATGACATCACCAATGCAATGCACATGAGTTTGAAAAGGCTCCTGGAGTTGGTGATGGACAGGGAAGTCTGGCATGCTACAGTTCATGGCGTTGCAAAGAGTCTGACACGACTGAATGACTGAACTGACTGAACTGAACACTGAATACATTATTAGTAATGCTGGTCTGGATGAGTTAGAAGCTGGAATCAAGATAGGCAGAAGAAGCAGCAACTTGAGTTATTCAGATGATACCACTCTTAATGGCAGAAAGCAAGTGTAACTAAAGAGCCTCTTAATGAGAGTGAAAGAACCAGTTGAAAACTAAATGTTAAAAAATCTTAAGATCGTGTCATCTGTCCCCATTACTTCATGGCAGATAGAAAAGGGAAGGTGGAAGTAGTGACAGATTTCCTCTTCTTGTCTCTAAAATCACTGCAGATGTTGACTGCAGTCATGAAATCAGAAGACAATTTCTTCTCAGCAGGAAAGCTGTGACAAAGGTTGATAGTATGTTGAAAAGCAGAGACACTACTCTGCTGACAAAAGTCCATATAGTCAAGGCTATGATCTTCCCAGTGATCACATAAACATACCTTTGTGAGAGCTGGACCATAAAGAAGGCACAGTGCCAAAGACTTGAAACTGAAGCTCCAGTATTTTGGTCACCTGATGGGAATGGCCAACTCATTGGAAAAGTCTCTGATACTGGAAAAGATTTTGAAGGCAGAAGAAGAGGGCAACAGAGAATGAGATGGCTGGATGGCATCACTGATTCAGNTAGTAGGTAGACACAAGTTTATATGATTTGCTGCTTGTGAAAGGAAAGGGAAAATGAGATTCTATACCTTTTGGCCAGAAATATAGTAGAAATATATTTGAGAAAATACTTATTCAATTTGAAACATCATTTTATAAAGATGTTTATATGATGATGGCTAAGCATGCAGTCACTAATGCGAATTAGTTGAAATTAAATTCTGGTTTACTTTCATCACCAGTCATATCCACAACTAGGTGAACTCTCCATCATGAACCTACGAGGGTGGCCCTACAAGGCATGGCTCATAGTTTCATTAAATTAGACAAGGCTGTGATCCAGCTGATCAGTTCAGTTAGTTTTCTGTAATTGTGGTTTCCATTCTGCCTGCCCTCTAATAGATAAGGATAAGAGGCTTGTGGAATGTTCCCAAGGAAAACAATAGAATGAGAAAGACAAGAGATCTCTTCAATAAAATTAGAAATACCAAGGGAATATTTCATGCAAAGATGGGCACAATAAAGGAAAGAATGGTGTGGACCTAACAAAAGCAGAAGATATTAAGAAGTGGCAAGAATAACAGAAGAACTATATGAAAAATACCTTAATAACCCACATGATGATGGTGGTGTAATCACTCACCAGACATCCTGTAGTGTGAGATCAAGTGAGCTTTAAGAAGCATCACTATGAACAAAGCTAGTGGAGGTGATGGAATTCCAGCTGAGTTACTTCAAATCCTAAAAGGTGATGCTGTGAAAGTGCTGCACTCAATATGTCAGCAAATTTGGAAAACTCAGCAGTGGCCACAGGACTGGAAAAGGCCAGGTTTTACTCCAATTCAAACAAACAAACAAAAAAAGGCAGTACCAAGAAACTTTAAACTACTGCACAATTGCACTCATCTCAAACACTAGCAAAGTAATACTCAAAATTCTGCAAGTAAGCCAGAAAGAAAAACACCAATACAGTATACTAATGCATATATATACGCCAGCGATGGCCTGCACTACGCTGGGTCCTTGTAGCCCCTCACCCACCCATCGGACGATGACCTCGAATGTGGGCTGGCAAGAAGTTTGATAGCTGTGGGGCTGGGTATTGCAGCTCTTGGCTTTGCAGGTCACTACGCATTTCAGATCTGGAAACCTCTAGGACAAGTAATCACAGAAACTACGAAGAAGATTTCAACTCCTAGCTTTTCATCCTACTATAAAGGAGGATTTGAACAGAAAATGAGTAGGCAAGAAGCAAGTCTCATTTTGGGTATAAGCCCATCTGCCAGCAAGGCCAAGATTAGAGCAGCTCACAGGAGAATCATGATTTTGAATCACCCAGATAAAGGTGGATCTCCTTACTTAGCAACCAAAATTAATGAAGCGAAAGACTTGCTAGAAGCAGCCACCAAACACTGATGGATGCTCAGGGACCACCCTGAAGGAGAAAAAGGGGGACCTTATAAAAATTTCCCTGCAAATTAATCTAAGCCATGGCCTTCATAATCTTCATATGTGTACCGACCACAGCCATTTCTTCCATGTCTAAGCTATGTAATAATAAAAGATGAACAGTCTGTATTTGTATTACCTTTCAGAGGAGCCTATGAAAATTCTAGCACTGATCTTCCTTTCTCTGATAGTCATACATTTGAAGACTTCTATTACTAAGCTCTGGAGAAGGCAATGGCACCCCACTCCAGTACTCTTGCCTGGAAAATTCCATGGATAGAGGAGCCTGATGGGCTGCGGTCCATGGGGTCGCAGAGTCGGACACAACTGATGCGACTTAGCAGCAGCATATATGGAATTTAGAAAGATGGTAATGATAACCCTGTATGTGAGACAGCAAAAGAGACACAGTTGTATAGAACAGTCTTTTGGACTCTGTGGGAGAGGGAGAGGGTGGGATGATTTGGGAGAATGGCATTGAAACTTGTATAATATCATATACGAAACGAATCGCCAGTCCAGGTTCAGTGCATGACACTGGATGCTTGGGGCTGGTGCATTGGGACGACCCCGAGGGGTGATATGGGGAGGGTAGAGGGAGGGGGGTTCAGGATGGGGAACACGTGTATACCTGTGGCGGATTCATGTTGATGTATGGCAGAACCAATACAGTATTGTGAAGTAATTAACCTCCAATTAAAATAAATAAATTTATATTAAAAACAATAAATTACATATCGAAATAAAAAATTATCCTAGTGAGGCCTCAATGGTATATGTGAGCTGAAAACTTCCAGATTTTCAAGCTGGATTTAGAAAAGGCAGATGAATAAAATATCAAATTGCCAACATCCATTGGATTATAGAAAATGCAAGAAAATTCCAGAACAGCTGCTTCATTGACTACACTAAAACCTTCAACTGTATGAATCACAACAAAGTGTGGAAAATTCTTCAAGAGATGGGAATACCAGACCACCTTACCTGCCTCCTGAGAAATCTTTATTCAGGTCAAGAAGTAACAGTTAGAAATGGACATGGAACAAAGTGAAGTGAAAGTCGCTCAGTAGTTTCCAACTCTTTGTGACTCATGGACTACACAGGCCATGAAATTCTGCAGGCCAGAATACTGGAGTGTGTAGGTATTCCCTTCTCCAAGGAATCTTCCCAACCCAGGGATTGAACCCAAGTCTCCCACACTGCAGGTGGATTCTTTACCAGCTGAGCCACCAGGGAAGACCATGAAACAAAGGACTGGCTCCAAATTGGGAAAGGAGTACCTCAAGGCTGCATATTGTTGCCTTGTTTATTTAACTTATATGCAGAGTACATCATGGAAAATGCCAGACTGTATGAAGCATAAGCTGGAATCAAGATTGCAGGGAAAATATCAATAATCTCAGATATGCGAGTGACAGCGCTCCTATGGTAGACAGTAAAAGGAAATAAAGAGCCTCTTGATGAAAGTGAAAGAGGAGAGTGTAAAAGCTGGCTTAAAACTCAACATTCAAAAAACTAAGATCATAGCATCTGGTCCCACTGCTTCATGGCAAATAGGTGGGGAAGCAATGGAAACAGTGACAGACTTTATTTTCTTAGGCTCCAAAATCACTGCAGATTGTGAGTGCGCCCATGAAATTAAAATGTTTGCCTCTTGGATAAAAAGCTATGACCAACCTAGATAGCATATTAAAAAGTGTAGACATTACTTTACAGACAAATGTCCATATAGTCAAAGCTTTGGTTTTTCCAGTATCAGGTATGGATGTGAGAGCTGGACACCAAAGAGGGCTAAGTGCTGAAAATTTGATGCTTTTGAACTGTAGTGTTGAATGGTACTCTTAAGAGTGCCTTGGACAGAGAATAGATCAAACCAATCAATCCTAAATGCAATCAGTCCAGTACATTCATTGGAAGGTCTGATGCTGTAGCTTAAGCTCCAGTACTTTGGCCACCTGATGCAAAGAACTGACTCACTGGAAAAGCCCCTGATGCCAGCAATGATTGAAGGCAAGAGGAGAAAGGGACAACTATGGATGAGATGGCTGAATGTCCATCACCAACTTGTTGGGTATGAGTTTGAGCAAGCTCCAGGAGTTGGTGATGGACAGGGAGGCCTAGCATGCTGCAGTCCATGGGGTCACAAAGAGTCGGACATTACTGAGCAACTGAACTGAACTAATATTCTGCTTTCAGTCACTTAATGGCTATGTGACTTAAGATAAGTTGCTGCTTTTCTACAGTCTCCATTTTCTCCTCTATAAAATGCAAATTTTATTAACGTTTATTGGATGATTTAATGAAAAAAATTGAAATCATATACTTCAAATGCTTAGCAGAGTGCATTAGGGCTCCAAAATGGTATCTGCTATAAGTTAAAGAAGTTTAAAAAAAATTAATAGGATATGATAAAGTGTCAAATTCATCATAAATTCTAGTTCCTGAATTGATCTTAGTTTGGCATTTGTGCATAAGTGCTAAGTCACTTCAGTCATGTCCCACTCTGTTTGACACTATGGACTGTAGCTTGCCAGGCTTCTCTTTCCATGGGATTCTTCAAACAACAGTACTGGAGTGGTTTGCCATGCCCTCTTCCAGGAGATCTTTCCAACCCAGACATATAATGTAGATTATTTACCACTCATATAGCAAGACATATCTCAGGAAAATGTCTCCAGAAGTATTGTGTTGAAGTTCAGCCTAGAATATGTTAAGGAGTGAATAGATCATATTAGAAAATTATTAATTGTCTAATTTTCTGCAGAAAGAGCATAATGACTGCATCCACATTAAGGTAAAGAGGTCCATAGTATCTGGTAGTATTAACTGTGTATTTCTGATACAATCAGAAAGTCATTAATTTTGAAATCCTCATTGTAAGAATTGATTAAAACAGGACATATTAATAGATGCTATAATAAAATGGGTAAAAGACTATTGAAAAGATATTCAGAAAGTTTCAAAGTACTACTATATAGATTATTATACTCTTCACAAAATGAAAAAATATATTTTTACACTACTGGAGAGTTGATAGTCATCATTTAATCAAATGATCAAGCTTAGAATTACCAGTATTGGAGCATCCTGGCATTATCTGTGTCCTGAATAACATGAAACTTGCAACATCATCTATAAAATATCCTTGCCAAAACTAAGTTAAGAGACATAATGAGGAAATTTTCAGAAAGTGGAATATTCTACACGAAAATTGGTCGAAATTCTTACAGAGTAAGTGAAGAAAAATATTTACAGGATGGGACTGTTGTAGATTAAAAGCAACTGTGGAGAATAAGCCCTCAAAAATGTCACTCTTGAATCTTGATCAAATCCTGAATTAGGGGAAATAAACACTACACAGACTTTAGGGGAAAACAGTTATTGAAGTTTAAATATAAAATGGATATTACATTATATTTTATAATTATTTTAAATTTTCCTATGTGTGAAAATGGAATGGTAAGTTAAGTGTACTTGGTTCTTAGCAGATGTGTGCTAAACTATCTATGATTTCTATAACTCTTTTTCAAATAATTCAGAAAAACAAAACAAGGAATAAAAACATGGCAAATATTAACAATTGTTCAATCTATTAGTGTTTGTTTTACTATTTCAAAATTTTAACTACCTATATTTTTGAACAAGATGAATCATGGAAAAGGTGATATCTAGAATACCTAAAATTAATACACCTTGGAGTGGGAGAGGTCACTTAAGAATGATGAGGCCCAACTCTGAATGGACTGGTTGGATGTCCTTGCAGTCCAAGGGACTCTCAAGAGTCTTCTCTAACACCACAGTTCAAAAGCACCAATTCTTCGGTGCTCAGCTTTCTTCACAGTCCAATTCTCACATCCATACATGACTACTCTAAAAACCATAGCTTTGACTAGACAGACCTTTGTTGGCAAAGTAATGTTTCTGCTTTTCAATTGGTCATAACTTTTCTCTCAAGGAGTAAGCATATTCACATTCAGAGAAATTTAAGAGACAAATTTTCTAAGATGATGATATTTAAAGTAGGTTCCCCAGACCAACAATAGCAGTATCAAATGAAAACTTTTAGAAATGTACATTTATGGTCCCATACTACACAGTCAGAACAATCTGTGCTCATACAAGCCAGACAAGTGATACTCATGGATACTGAACTTTAAGAACTGTTAGTCTAAGAGTTTTCATGGAAATTTTCTTAAAATGGTGGAATTTTAATTAAAACTTACACAGAGATAAAAATTATTTAAGTAAGAAGCACAAGAAAAGCAAATATGTCTGCAAAAATAGGTCAGAATCTAGATGTTGAGCCAGAAATCTCACTGATTAGATCAGTCCCATTCAAGCCAGTATAATTTAATCTTTTCTTTCTCTGAAGCTCTAAAGAATTTGTAGTTCACATCACATTCCTTGCAATGTAGTCTATATTATATCTGCCTGCATTATCTTTATTCCCACTGTCAATCATCCACCCCCTCCCAACACACACACACACACACACACACACACACACAGATACACAAGACCTCAGCTACACACATATTCTTTAGGAAGCCTGTAGTAGGTTGCTGCCTTTTCCTAAATCATCACCTGGGATCAACGATTACAATTCATGGGGGTTTAGTCACTAAGTCTTGTTCAACTTTTGTGATGCCACAGACTGCCTCCAGGCTCCACTATCCATGGGATTTCCCAGGCAAAAATATTGGAATGGGTTGCCATTTCCTTCTCCAGGGGATCTTTCTGACTCAGGAGTTGAAACTACGTCTCATGCATTGCAGGCAGATTCTTTACCAACTGAGCTATAGTGGTCCTATAAAACTATGAACTTTTTCATAGAGAGAAAGCACAATGGTAATCAGTAAGTGCTTGGTAAAAGAAGGGATGCCATACAATTTATCAAATAACTGTATGCTGACTGGCATGATAATTTTTTATCAATTCCTCCCACTTTTTGGTCATTTCTGGATAACTTGAGGGATTTTTATTCAACAGATGTTAAGTAAAAGTAAATTTATTTTGAGTTTATTTAACTATTTATCAATAATTCCTCAGTCTATTATCTATCAAGGAAGTGTATAGGACTTCCCTGGTTGTCAGTGGTTAGGACTCTGCACCTTCAGGGAGCATGGATTTGATCCATGGTTGAGGAATTTAAGATCCTGCATGTGCCATGGTGTGCCCCTCTCCCCTTCTGAAAAACTGTAGATGGAGAGAAGATTTCAGTTCCTGATACACTGATTAAGTTATAGGACTGAACCAAACATAGTATGACCTATGAAGACTAAGGAACTTATTTAAAGAAACAAACATCAGTATATCAAAATTTAAGTTTAACTTTATCACCAAATTTCAAGGTCACATATTTGGTTCTCACTGAGGTGATACAGTATAGAGGCAGGAGAACAACTCATACTGAGGCAGTATGGTCAAGGAGAGAGATTGCCAAATATTCACCTTGTAATTTCATTCCTTCTTACCTTTTCTAAGGCAAGAATTATCATTAAGAGTGATGGTGGTAGTGGGGAGAGACTTTAGGATGGAGACTGTTAGGGCTAACATTATTCCCTTCCATGCCTTGAAGGGATCAACTAATAACTCAATGACTACAGAGAGAAAACTAAAACTCTTGAAATACTAGGATATCTAATATATGAATATCTAACTAGAATTCATGTAGTTAATTAATCTGTTGAAGAAATTTGTTTAGTTAGGAGAAACTACATGAAGCATTCGAATTAAATACTTGAGTTACTTATATGGGCTATGCCTAATTTAAACTTTTATGCATTGTGAGGTTTTTTTTTTACTTTTCTCTTTTTCTCACATTAGTTGACTGAAGTGAAATATTAGACTATTGAATATTTTCTCTTGATTCAAATCACAGAAATTGTTTTTCTTCAATTTTAAGAAAAACACATATTTTGATTTTAATATTTTATATTTACTTTCCACTTACTGTCCTTTAAATAAAAAATATTAGATTAAGGAATAAATACAAGAGGAAAACATAACAATTGTAAATATTTATGCACCCAACATAGGAGCACCTCAATACAAAACATAAACACTAACAGACATAAAAGGAGAAATTGACAGTAACACAATAATAGTAGGGGACTTTTAACACCCCACTTACATCAATGGAAAGATCATCAGAAAATAAAATAAAATAATACAAGCCTTAAATAACACATTAGACCAGATGAATCCCATTGATATCTTCAGGACATTCCATCCAAAGGTAGAAGAATACACTTCCTTCCTAAGTGTACCGGGAACAGTCTCCAGGGTAGACCACATCATGGGTCACAAATTGAACATTGGTAAATTTAAGAAAATTGAGATTATATAAGGCATATTCTCTGACCAAATGCTATGAGACTAGATACCAATTACAGGGAAAAAAGTGTAAAAAACACAAGCGCATGGAAATTAAACAATACATTTCTAAATAACAAACAGATTATTGAATGAAATCAAAAGGGAAATAAAAAATTCCTAGAAACAAATGACAATGAAAACATGACAACAAAACCTATGGCATGCGGTGAAAGTAGGGAGTTTATAAGAGGGAGTTTATAGCAGTACAATCTTACCTCAAGAAGCAAGAGAAACATCGAATAGACAGGCTGATTTTACACCTAAAATAACCAAAAGAAGAAGAACAAAAAATCCCAAATTTAGCAGAAGGAAAGAAATCATAAAGATTAGAGCAGAAATAAATGAAAAAGAAATAAAAAAACAATAGTAATGATTAATAAAACTAAAAGTTGTTTCCTTGACAAGATAAACAAAATTGACTGACCTTCAACCAGACTTATCAAGAAAAAAAGAGAAGAATCAAATCAACAAAATTAGAAAGGAAAAAGGAGAGTTTTGTCTCAACAGACAATGAGACAATGCAGAATTTGTCTGTAACAGACAATACAGAAATACAATGGATTATAAGAAAATATTATGAGAAACCATATGGCAATAAAATGTACGACCTGAAAGAAATAGACAGATTCTTAGAAAACTTCAATCCTCCAAGACTGAACCAGAAAGAAACAGAAATTATGAACAATCTAACTATAAGCATTGATATAAAAACTGTGACCAAAAAATCTCCCCAAAATATTAGAAAAAATATAAATTTCAAGCTAGCAATCTTTTGTAAATTTTATGTTGTACTGTATTTCTTCCAGTATAAGATGCTTATAAAAATAATACTTTAGTGTTATTGAATATAGGGTACAGAGGGAAGAATCCTCAGTGCTTCTTCAAAATGTTGTGAAACATACGAGGTTTGCATTACGCATTTAGGCTATATTGATTTCAAGTATTTAAAATCTGGCTTACACGTTTAGAAGAGCCTATTTAAATCATCATTATAAAAAGGAAAATTTTGAAAGCCAGCCAAAGGAAAATTGTTGTTAATGTAAATTTTTTGATTCTGTTATATACTTAAGCATGTAATTCTGACTGCCATTTATAAATGATGTACAATAATTATTAATATAATGAATAAACATGTATAATTGGAATCATAAAAATTGAAAGCTAAACTGCTTTTTAAAAATGAATTTCAAATTATAATAGATATGTGTAATCTTTGTGAAATTTTTATGGGTTTCTGTAAATAATAATTTTCTTTCACCTTATCTTGGACATTTTAGCTTGAACATTAACAGGCAGAGAAAGGAGAACACATTTTATATTATATCAACTGTTTTATTGCTAAATATCATTTTATCTAATGGATAAAAATACTATCCCCTACCATACTAATACCATTATCATGGCAGAAAGTGAAGAGGAACTAAGGAACCTCTTGTTAAGGGTGAAAGAAGAGAGTGAAAAATCTGGCTTAAAACTCAACATCCAAAAAACAAAAATTATGGCATCACTGACTTTACACAAATAGATGGGGAAACAATGGGAACAGTGACAGACTTTATTTTCTTGGGTTTCAAAATGACTGTGGATGGTGACTGCAGCCATGAAATAAAAGATGCTTGCTCATTGGAAGGAAAGCTATGACAAAACTAGACAGCATATTAAAAAGCAGAGACATCACTTTGCCAACAAAGGTCCATATAGTCAAAGCTATATTTCCAGTAGTCATGTATGGATGTGAGTGTTGGACCATAAAAAAGACTGAGCACCAAAGAATTGATGTTTTTTAATTGTGGTGTTGGAGAAGACTCCTGAGAGTTCCTTGGACAGCAAGGAGATCAAACCAGTCAATCCTAAAGGAAATCAACCCTGAATATTCATTGGAAGGACTGATGCTGAAGCTTCATAATTTGGCCACCTGGCGTGAAGTGCCAACTCATTGGAAAAGACCTTGATGCTGGGAAAGATTGAGGGCAGAGGGAGAAGAAGGCAATAGAGGATAAGATGGTTGGATGGCATCACCAACTCAGTGAACATGAGTTTAGCAAATTCCAGGAGATAGTGAAGGGTAGGGAAATCTGTCATGCTGCAGACAATGGGGTCACAAAGAGTTGGAGATGACTTTAGTGACTGAACAGCAGCAGTATTTCCTTTTAAGACTATGAAGAAAAAAATAAAGCTCAAAATATGTTGACCTCTTTATATCATACTGTTCCTGTTATACATGAAGGACTTTTTGCACCGACAGGGAGTTCTTCCTTGATCAAAATTTAGTCGGGCTCCTTGAACTCTATTCTGCATTAGAGCTTGTCTTTGGCTAGTGAGTTGTGTTTCAGCAAGAATCCTGCTAATTCAGTTTAGGAAGTATCACCTCACCCTTAATATAAAATCAGTCTCCTCATCACCACCTTACCTTTGGATCTAATCAAGTTCCTCTTAGTAATTTTCTATTCTCCTCTGATCCCCTCATTCTGCCCATTGGCTACAAATCTCCACTTGTCCTGGTCATATTCAGAGTTGAGCTCTGTTCCATACTGAAGTTTCTCTCATTGCAATATCTCAAAACCTTCTTTGCTATTTGTAATAACTATCTGGTACAATTTCTCTTTGACTTCAATCAATTTAGCTTTAAATATGTATTTTTTCTCTTTTAACTGACACAGGTTAAATGCCATAGAAATGTACAGTTTTATAAAGATTAAAATTATTTAGGAATCAAATTTGAACAAGAAAACATCCTTTTCTGATCCAGACAGAAGAAATGAAGGAGATCCATCAGTTACTTTTTTTGATTAGTCCATAAAGACATGGTATAGAAAATGGAATAACAGAAATAATTTAAAAGAAAGAAGAAAAATTTCATTAAGTAGATCAGACAAACTCAGTAACTTAATCTGGTAGAACAGTTGCATGGTTCTCTGAAATGACTCCTACAATAGCTTCATGAAACTTTTATCCTGATTCAAGTAAGATTACATGACTATCACTTGCAAAAAATCTTGGCTTAAAAGAAGATATCAATTCACTCTAATAAATATAAGATTTTGGAACAAACTCGGTTTTTTATCTTTTAAGACACAATTTTAAAATAAATTAAGTATCTGACTTACCATTTTTAAGACAAAATATCTTAACAGTTTTAAAATAAATTCCTTGCCTTTTCCTATTTTTTTTCTTTTCTGTTTTGACTGCTCATTAATATATTTACTTTTTCTCTCTGTTCAGCTGCTTTTTACTGTCTAATTTTTGCTTCTCTACACACCTGTCTCTTTCCTTTCTTTTGTTAAACAAAACTTCAAACCACAAAAGAAGCTGCTGAAATGCACATGGATGAAATGTTCTAGGCAGGTGTTTTTATTTATCCTGCCAAGTGCATTGAATATCTAAAACTAAAAAAAAAGAAAATGTCACCTTGTATCCTAGATACAGTGATGTTATGTAATGTGTAACACTACTTATAATTTGAAAGAAATTGCCCAGCTATTATGCAGTAAGTCCTTTTGAAATTGTGGTAATTATGAAGTAGAGGACCCTTCACTATTACTTCATTATGTAAGGAATATTTACCACAGTATATTTAAACAATAGTTGTCAGACATTTACCTGTGTAGTCATGTTTACCCTCATAAGATAACAGTGATTATTAAACATGTTTACATCAAAGTTACTATCTAATTTTCATAATTTTATCTTTTTTAGAAACTTGTGCTGAATAACTCCATATAATGAACATGTGAGAATATGGCTAAAATTTTGAAAATATTTTATTTTGAAATTATGAATCATAATGTCAACATTAATTATAAAAACACTCAGGATCAATGTTTATTTTTAGAATCTAAGAATTTGGGCAAACATGGCATCTATTATATTTCTTTATCTATACTTATCTTCTCCCTTCTCTCACCTTGTATTAAATCTCTTTGCTGACATTTTATCCACTGTCATAAATATAACAGACTTCTTGGACTCAGTTTTGGGCCTCCATTTCCCCCCCCCCCCCTGGAATGACTTTTGTTTGTTTCACTGACCTCAATTACCATGCACATGATCATCATTCCCAAATGTTAATGTATGACTCAGGCTTCTTTTAGCTCCATTATTGTATATCCTATTACCTTCCTAATATGTCTTCTCAGAATTTTTACAGGTACTTCATCTTCGTCCACATTCAAAACTAAATGCATCGGTAAATCATTTCCCCTGAATACTCTTCCTGTCTGTGCTTCCCAACACAATGTAAGCTGACTGCTGGGTGCATAGTAGATAGATACTCAGTAAAAACCTATAGACTGAATGAATTATTTCATTGGACCTACTTCCCGTTATCCAAAGCCTGAATGACTTGAAATCATTTCTATTTTTAAAATGGTCTCATCACTGTTATTAATAGAAAGAAAAAGGAAAAATAAAATAGCTTTTCAGAGTCAAGCAGCATATCTACCATGTAAGAGGCAAGAGTGTTAGAAATTGTGTCTATATATTTCTACAAGAAGCAAACTCCTATGACATTTATCATTTGAAATGGTAAAGACCATTTTGTACTCTTTCACAGACATTACTGCTCATGTATTTGAGTCTGCTGGTCATAGTGTAAAAATTTGGGGCATGGAATATATTAGAATACATAGATGAGGAATGATTTCCTATCCCATCCTATTTAGAAGTAGATTTTGGAATCAGATAAATCTTTCTTTGATTTTGACTTCACATTACTAGTTTTATTATCTTGAATAAGTAACTATGCTTCTGAATATTACATTCCCTATGTCTAAAATCTCCTACCTCATAGCTTAATTGGAAGTACTATGAGGTTTCAATAAGTAATTTCATAAGTATGAATATAACATGATAAAAAAACACGGTCAATGAAAGAATACTTCTGGCAATCCAAATATATTAACAACAACAACAAAATTTTAGGACTGAGAGTGTCTAAGACTAACAGTCTTTGGTTATTAAAATTGGTTTCAAATTTTCTATTGACTTTACACTTTGCAGAGATGTTTATGGAAATTATGAATGTAAGATACCACAGTAAACAGAACATTTTGTATTAATAAAAGTACAAAGTAAATTGAACTTGAAGAATTATAAACCACTTAAAAATCAGAATGGTATACTTAAAGTAGGAAAACTGAATGTTTGGATTTTCCGTGATTAAGTGACAAGATTTAGTGAGATTCACTCAACATGCCTTTTCTAATCTGTTCTTGGACAAGGGAATTTCACACAGACCAATTGGGAAGCATATAAAGCATTTATCCAAACTGCTCAGGTAATCTGACACTAGTGTCACTGTACCCCTGTTATAATGTTTAAGAAAATAAAAAACAGACTGCAATAGAATCAGTTACACAAATGTTTTATGTAGATATACACACATACATTATATATATATACACACATGCACACACACACACACACACACACACATACACACATACACACATCATATATACGTCACCAACTCTATGGACATGAGTTTGAGCAAGCTCCAGGAATTGGTGATGGACAGGAAAGCCTGGAGTGCTGCAGTCCATGGGGTCACAAAGAGTCAGATATGACTGAGTAACTGAACTGAACTGATTATGTGTGTATGTGTGTATATATATATATATACATTTAAAAGATACTTTCACATTTTTAAGTTGAATTTTTGATTATTTTTTAAATTTTAATTCTTCTCTTTCAATAACTTGCTACCTTTATTACATTTTCCGATGTAAGGTATTAACAAAGCAAGTTACATTTTAAAATTCTCACTATGAGAAACATTACTCAGGAGGACAGAGTGAGAGGTTTTGCTTTTTAAACAAAACCCTGTGGGCAGTACCAAGCATGTAACCAATTACTTATTCACTTGTCCATATATCTTTTGTTATATGAATATTTTTCACAGTGTGAATATCTTTCAGACTCACAAAGATGCTTTTGGCAGATCATCAAATATATGTTCCATTTTTTTAAAAAGGGACCCACTGTGTAGTAGAAAAGAGGATAGGTGGACACCTATAGCAATTATTTCTGCTTTAAGTATAATAAACTTTAGGATAATTTGGAGAGAGCATATGCAGAGTGCATTTGAGTTTCCTCATTTTAGTCATGTGCTCCGTAAAATGAGAAGAAAGCAATCTCAAGTGGCAAGGCCCAAAAAGAATCTACTTAACTACTGGAGGAAAAGTTTGAAATTAATGGAAGACAAAAAATTCATAATATCTATTTCCTCAATTAATATGAGTGAGATATTTTCATCTTGTTTGTACTCAAATCTAATAGTCTAAAAACTGTACTTCACTATCCAGACTCTGTCAAAATTGTCATTAGGTGAGTATTAATGTACTTTTTTATTCTCCTTTTAAGGAGTCTCTCTCTTTCTCAACACACGCTGTCTCACACACACACAACCACTGGAAACACTGATAAAATCCTGCCTGGTTTTAATGGCTACCATAGAGATAAATCTTTAATACTAAGACTATTCATGAAATCTTTAGATTCTCCTGCATAGACTGGACTCTAGTTCTCATACTCCCTTCTGGTCATTTGTCATAGTAGACTTAGCACTTTAAAAAATAATAATGGAGTCACTGGAGTATTTCCAAATAGCTTAATAGAACCACATTCTCACCTTTCCCCTTCTTTTAGCAAATAATTTAGACTTAATTTTTAGACCCATTTCTTGGGTTTTATCTGTATATGATCCTTTCTAAAATATGCAAATAATCCTTTCTCCAAAAGCAGGTTGTCTGATTATGCTGTATTGCCAAGGGCAAAATAACAAGAAAGGCTAAGTAGTTGAAGAGATTTTTAATTAATTCTGTAACTTTTACTCAGGTTGAAATTATTCAGTTTTCTTAAATTACTGAGAAAGCTTAACTCATTTTTCATGAGGAACCAATTCAGAAAAGAACTTTCTGAGCTTAACTTTACAATTAAAATATGAAGTTACTCAGTCGTGTGCAACTCTTTGCAATCCCACAGATTGTAGCTTACTAGGCTCCTCCAGCCATTGAATTTTCTAGGCAAGAGTACTGCAGTGGGTTGCCATTTCCTTCTCCAGGGGATCTTCCTGACCCAGGAATTGAACCTGGGTCTCCCACATTGCAGGAAGATGTTTTACCCTCCTAGCCACCAAAGCTGATGGTAAATATCTTTCCTTGGTTCTGATGCCAGAACATGGTCTCCTGTAAAGTTATCAAACATGGAGTGGAGATTTAATTAATCTCAAAATGGCTTTAAAAATCTGTTTTTTTTTTTTTTTAATCAGTTCACATTGTGGTATATATATATATATATTACATTCAATCACTATTTAACACTTTTTAAATGTACGGTTCATGGCATTAAACACATTCATATTATTGTGCAACCATAACCACGATCTACCTTATAAACTTTTTTCATCTTCTTGTACTGAAACTTTGTATCCATTAAAAAATAAATCCCCTATGACTCCCTTATACTAGACCCTGGCCGGGCAATCACCATTGTCTGTCTCCATGAATTTGGCTACTCTAGGTGATTCACATAAGTATTTACATAAGTAGTCATACAGTATTTGCCCTTTTGTGACTGCCTTTTTACAGTTAGCAAAATGCCTCATTTCATGTTGTAGCATTTGTTAAAATCTCTTTCATTTTTAAAGCTGAATACTTTTCTATTATAATTATATACAGTTTTATACATTGGCCAACACATTCATCTGTCAATAGATATGCTGTTGTAATTCAAACTCAAATTTCAGGATTATTAATTTGAAATTTTGCAAAATATATATACAGCATTCCTATTCTCTGCATTCACTGTATCCAAACAGTTTTAAATCTGAAACATTTCTAATTTTTAAAGTTAAGTTTTTATATATAATTAAGTATTCAAGTAGATAATTAAGAAATACAGGTCACATTACTTTACGGAAAGGACAACTAGAAATCTTATAGACAAATCAAGATTCATGTGGCAGCAAAAAATATGTATTCAATGAACATCTAGTTCTTGTTTTTATTAGGCAAATTAAACTGAGTTGCTCCTTTTCTGTAGGGATGTTTATGTTGCAGCAGAATTTATACACTATATTTGGGTGCATAAAAAATTTTAAAAGGTGTGTGCATGCTCAGTCACTTCAGTCCTTCCCTACCCTTTGCAACCCTATGGACTATAGTCCACCAGGCTTCTCTATCTGCTGTATATTCACCAGGCAAGAATACTGGAGTGGATTGCAATGCCCTCCTCCAGGGGATCTTCCTGACCCAGGGACTGAACCTGCATCTCTCTGCCTGATGAAATGCCAGTCAAGCTAGAGGGACAGAGTGGAGGAAGGGTGGATTTAATCCAATTTGCTATTTTCAGACCAATTCAATAATTTAGATGAACAGTCTCTTTAGAGAATACTTTCTTTTAATTTTAACTCATCTCTTTTGTATTTGTCTCCACTCCTTCTCGCTTCCATATGTTGGCAGGATATAAGGTAGCTGAACCAATTCTAATGGCAGCAGAGGAGAGAGGCTTTGAATATACCTCTGACCATAATGAAGGCTGAGTGCCAAAGAACTGATATTTCTGAACTGGGATGTTAGAGAAGACTCTTGAGAGTCCCTTGGACTGCAAGGAGATCAAACCAGTCAATCCTAAAGGAAGTTAGTCCTGAATATTCATTAGAAGAACTGATGCTAAAGCTGAAGCCCCAATACTTTGGCCACCTGATGTGAAGAGCCAATTTACTGGAAAAGCCCATGTGCTAGGAAAGATTGAGGGCAGGAGAAGAAGGGGGCAATAGTGGGTGAGATGGTTGGTGACATCACTGACTCAATGCATAAAAGTTTGAGTATACTCTGAAAGACAGTGAAGAAAAGGGGAGCCTGACATGCAATAGTCCATGGGGTTGCAAAGAGTCTGATATGACTGAGTGACTGAACAGCAACTGATATTCTTCTGGTTTTTGTATCAGGACTCTCCCTGTCCATATATTTTATAGGAGATGTGTTGGTAAGTGAAGTCTGCAAATAATTATATTATGATCTATTCTCCTGTGTCAGGCAAAGATGGAAAGTTCACCATCTATATTTCCAACACAAAACCACTGGTTAGACTGACCTCCTTTATCGAGGTGCCTTACCAAAATTTAGCTAGTTTGTCAACCTTCTGCAGGAACACAGAGTAAATTTTCAATAACTTCCTTATCTCATTCCTTGGATCTAACCATACAATATTGCTGATTTTTCTCTGAATTCTCTTGAGACACAAAATTAGGCAAAGAAAGTTAGGCAAAGATTCTGTGACCTTGTTATTCCTTTCAAACCTATAGATTAGTCTTTGGACTGCAAAAGGGAGATTAGGATACATACTGCTATCTGTTTAGACAAGATTTTTGCCTCCTTTAACCCACCATCTCCTGCTTGAAAGAAAGATGGAGGAGGAATTTTATGAAGGTGGTCAAAAGTTATAAACTTTCAGTTATAAGACAAAAATTTTCTAGGAATATAATGTACCACATGATTCATATAATTAATGCTGCTGTATGTTATACATGAAAATTGTTAAGAGAGTAAATACTAAGAGTACTTATTACAAGTAATTTGTTTTCTGTGTGAGAGAATGGGTGTTCATTAAAATTATTGTGGTAATGATTCAATAATATAGGTAAGTCAAAATTTATGCTCTATATCTTAAAATTATACAGGGCTATATGTCAGTGATATCTCAATAAAATGGGGGAAAAAAAGAAAACTCCAGTACAATTTTAAATAAGTCCCATCAGTACTAGTAGACTATTGAAATTAAACATAAGCTCAACATACATCAATCCAAGAAGTAATGTGTAAATAGATCTGAATAGTGTAATTTTTATAGCAGACATCTATTGACCTAATTAAAATATAACATTGAAATTTTAAAAGAAAAAAACTATAGTTTATATTCAACCATTTTCTGACTTTGGGTGAACTAGCCAATTACAGGAATAAAATAAATCAATTATACTAATATCTATATTTTTATGAATAAAAATATAGAATCATTTTTATAGATTGCTTTTGATTACTAAAAAATAAACATCTCCTCCACTGAAAATAAATAAAATGGCACAAAGCAAATTGTGATAAATTTCTGATGCCCAAAATATCACTGACAACCCTCTATTCATTTAACCCAAGAACTGATATTTGGATGGTTCCAACACTCTTCATAAGATAAAAACCACTATTAACCACTTAGGCTTTAGTATGTATGAGATTCCAGTTCTCAAAAGTAAGCATGTGCATTCAGCAATGTGAAATGATAAACCACTGACATACTTTAAAAATATCAGTTGATTAAGCAAATACTGAAAGATGATGCTGTGAATGTGCTGCATTCAATATGCCAGCAAATTTAGAAAACTCAGCAGTGGCCACAGGACTGGAAAAGGTCAGTTTTCATTCCAATCCCAAAGAAAGGCAATGCCAAAGAATGCTCCAACTACCCCACAATTGCACTCATCTCACATGCTAGTGAAGTAATACTCAAAATTCTCCAAGCCAGGCTTCAGCAATATGTGAACCGTGAACTTCCAGATGTTCAAGTTGATTTTAGAAAAGGCAGAGGAGCCAGAGATCAAATTGCCAATATCCATTGGACCATGGAAAAAGCAAGAGAGTTACAGAAAAAGTTCCAGGAAAAGCAAGGGAGTTCCAGAAAAACATCAATTTCTTCCTTATTGGCTATGTGGATCACAATAGACTGGAAAATTCTGAAATAGATGGGAATACCAGNAAAGGCAGAGGAGCCAGAGATCAAATTGCCAATATCCATTGGACCATGGAAAAAGCAAGAGAGTTACAGAAAAAGTTCCAGGAAAAGCAAGGGAGTTCCAGAAAAACATCAATTTCTTCCTTATTGGCTATGTGGATCACAATAGACTGGAAAATTCTGAAATAGATGGGAATACCAGACCACCTGACTGGCCTCTTGAGAAAGGCCAGGAAGTAACAGTTAGAACTGGGCATGGAACAACAGACTGGTTCCAAATAGGCAAAGCAGTGCGTCTAAGTTTTATATTGTCACCCTGCTTATTTAACTTATATACAGAGTACATCTGAGAAACGTTGGGCTGGAAGAAGCACAAGCTGCAATCACGACTGCCAAGAGAAATGTCAATAACCACAGATATGCAGATGATACCACTCTTATAGCAGAAAGTGAAGAGGAATTTAAAAGCCTCTTGATGAAGGTGAAAGAGGAGAATGAAAAAGTTGGCTTAAAGCTCAACATTCAGAAAGCTAAGATCATGGCATCTGGTCCCATCACTTCATGGGAAATAGATGAGGAAATGGTGGAAACAGGGTCAGACTTTATTTTGGGGGGGGTTCCAAAATCACTGGAGATGATGATTGCAGCCATGAAATTAAAAGACACTTACTCTTTGGAAGAAAAATATATGACCAACATAGATAGCATATTGAAAAGCAGAGACATTACTTTGCCAGCAAAGGTCCGTCTAGTCAAGGCTATGGTTTTTCCAGTAGTCATGTATGGATGTGAGAGCTGGACTGTGAAGAAAGCTGAGTGCCAAAGAACTGATGCTTTTGAACTGTGGTGTTGGAGAAGACTCTTGAGAGTCCCTTGAACTGCAAGGAGATCCAGTCAGTCCATTCTAAAGGAGATCAGTTCTGGGTGTTCTTTGGAAGGAATGATGCTAAAGCTGAAACTCCATATTTTGGCCACCTGATGCGAAGAGTTGACTCATTGGAAAAGACTCAGATGCTGGGAGGGATTGGGGGCAGGAGGAGAAGGGGACGACAGAGGATGAGATGGCTGGATGGCATCACCGAAGCGATGGATGTGAATCTGGGTGAACTCCAGGAGTTGGTGATGGACAGGGAGGATGCAGTTCATGGGGTTGCAAGGAGTTGGAGATGACTGAGTGACTGAACTAAACTGAAGCATATCAGTGATTAAAAATAGTAATGTTTGCTCAAAATAATTTTGATGAAATAAAATCTCAATTGTGGTTTACACTAAGTTGGCTTTGCTTCATTTTGCAAAAGTAAATAGCATATGTGAAATATAAATGTATATAACAGAATATAATAGTGTATATATTTATAATGCATAAATCTATACAGTGCATCAATGTATATAAGATGACCTGGTGATCATCTTGCATTTTTTTCAAGTCGTATATAATTATTTTCTATTTGCTGGCCTTTCTACTTAATAGTCCTGAAATAATAAACAAAAAGCCATATAGCATTACTAAGTGAATTTTTGTTTTAGCATTTACTTTTTGCTTTTTTTCAATACTTCATACTTAGGAAATATTACAAGTGTTTTTTTGCAACCAATCTTCTGATTCATTTGTTAAAATTAATTTGATATATATGCTATTAACTAAACCCAGAGGCAGCTACAATGAACTTTTAACTTGCATTTACTCAAAGTGTAAAGCATGTTGTTGATATGATGACAAAGTGTAGATAATCAATACCAATGGAAAAAATCATTTGCATCAGATATTAAAACACATCCCCACACACAAGCACACCAGAAACATTTCCTTATAGATTTGTTCTCAGCAAGGAGATTATCAGTGTTCAAATTAGTGTGGTAGGACTTTTTCACTTTTCAGAAGAAAATATGCAAAAATATAAAAGACTGTGAAATGTATTTTGTCTAGATGTTTACATGTGTGGCTAATAGTATTATATTTCATTTGAAATAGGTGAAGATTGAATGATATATGTAGCAACTGAAAATATAAAATTATTATGGGGTACTTTGCTTATTGAAAAATATTGCTAGAAATCACAAACCTTCTCTAGGTTCCAAATCCATTACACAAATGCTTGAAGTTGTTAAAATTTATCTTTCTTTCATCCCAGGTATCTTATCATTAGGGAATATCTGTCTGATGACTGGGTTGATGCTTTTATCAGTATTAGGAAATAGTAAAACACATTGGTGACTATTAGACTCAACAGCTATTGATTTGCTGAGACTGAAAAGTACTGCAATACTTAGCTTCACAGGCTTTCTTACAATCTTTTGAACCCAGGGTGATTATGCCTCAAATAATTTAAATTAGAAAAAGGCAAAGGAAAAAAATGAAGCCATGAAATTAAAAGATGCTTACTCCTTGGAAGGAAAGTTATGACCAACATAGATAGCATATTGAAAAGCAGAGACATTACTTTGTCAGCAAAGGTTTGTGTAGTCAAGGCTGTGATTTTTCCAATAGCCATGTATGGATGTGAGAGTTGGACTGTGAAAAAAGCTGAGCGCTGAAGAATTGATGCTTTTCAACTGTGGTGATGGAGAAGACTCTTGAGAGTCCCTTGGACTGCAAGGAGATCCAGTCAGTCCATTCTAAAGGAGATCAGTCTTGGGTGTTCTTTGGAAGGAATGAGGCTAAAGCTGAAACTCCAGTACTTTGGCCACCTCATGCAAAGAGTTGACTCATTGGAAAAGACTCTGATGCTGGGAGGGATTAGGGGCAGGAAGAGAAGGGGATGACAGAGGATGAGATGGCTAGATGGCATCACGGACTCGATGGACATGAGTTTGAGTGAACTCCAGGTGTTGGTGATGGACAGGGAGGCCTGGAGTGCTGTGATTCATGGGATCGCAAAGAGTCGGACACGACTGAGCGACTGAACTGAACTGAACTGAACTGAACAAGCCTTCGGGTAACCCTCACTAAACAGGGTATTAAGTATGAGTGAGAAAAGCAAATTGATGTTGATTATTTTATTTCATTTACAATGATCTTCTTTAGGGGTAACTTTCATGTGGTAAATATTCATTACACTTCCCACAGATTAGTTGAATGATGGAGATTTATAATTTATAAGTCAATTTGTAGACTTTTCACACACACATACACAAAATTCCTCATCAGAAGTGTCCAATTCTTTCAGGTACAGCTTCCCCAACAGCCTTCTCAGGTGTGTTTTCAGGCTGTGAATGTGTTTAAAATATGTTGAAGTATGGCAAAACCATTACAATATTGTAAAGTAATTAACCTCCAACTAAAATAAATAAATTTATATTAAAAAAATAAAATACTTTTTGCATGTTAGGCTATTAGCTCAAAGATCTCATGCGCCCCAGTGACACTTCCAGATCATATCTTTTATTCTCTTTTCAAATACCCTTCTTCAGGAATGATTCTATTTCTATTATCCCCAGCGTTCTCTTTTATGCTGTCAATTATTGACATCTCACTGAGGATATTGGAATATGGTTCAATTTCTCTTCTCCATTTTTATTGCTGTCTTCCTTGCCAGGGTTTATTTAGCTTTTGATTTATTATTCAGTACTCCAGGATTTCGTGATGATCCTAGGCTTTTGTACTGAAGATTGAAGCATGTCCAAGAAGTTGTGACTGGTTTACTTTGTGATGATCTGGTAAAAAATGATCTTCCTTCTTTTTATAAGAGGACACTAGTATGTCAGTGTCCTCATTGGGGCCTTTCAGTCTGAGGTCAACAATCCTCCCTTTGTAGAAACAGTATATATCTGAATGTCAACACATTAGCAGTTGAGTAGAAGAAACTGAAAGTTTGGCTCTTTTGCATGCTTTTTAAACCTGGTCTTCCAGCACCCACACCTGACCTCTGCTCTGCCAGGCTGTTTCTTCCAATGCCCACACCTGACCTCTGATCTCCCTGAATCTATGTTAATGAAGTTTTCCTGAGGAGAATGGGAAGCTTCCATTTTGTGGCTTCACATACTGAAAGAGGAAACTTGGTGTTATCATGATTTTACATTTAAATTTTTACTCAAACTCATTGCTTTAGCCACATGAATCATCCCAGTTTTCCATGATGATTGATGATTTCAGGCTCTCATGGCTTTCTACAAAGTGAGTCCACATTCTTGTTTCAGCAAGTACTTTATGTTTTAGCTCCTTTGCTCATCCAATCAGTTATAGCCTCTTGGCTTTCCTTACTTCAAATATATCTTGTCATTTAACCACACGCTGTTTTGTTCTTATATATTTACAGAAATATTCATGCATGATTTATTTAGTGTGAATGGGGAGATGAGAATGATATATGATTTATCTGTCATATTTACTAAGATCCTGGCCAATAGCTGGCCGATGGTTCAGTAAGTTTTAATTTGAGTAAATAGTTTCATACAATCTAGTATATTATGTTTATTGCAAGAGAAGTCCAATATATGGATCATTAAGAACTGTTTATGGAAATATTGATGCATTGATAATGCCATTATTAAGGATAATTTCTTCATATTAATAACTTTTAGGACATTTAATATACAATTTGATTTTCTTGACTTTTTTAGTCTTTTTATTATTTGCTAAAAATTTCCCCCATGTTCATATGCAGATATTTAAATATTATTTCCCTGCTTCAAAAATAAAATGTCTCCCCATGTAAACAGAGGCATGTTGTAAAATTTAATAAAATATATTTATTTACCTTTTGCACCCACATCATTGTTAGAAATACCAGATAAATTTTAACCCTGAGTGGGAGGACAAAAAGCACCTTAACTTTGGATTAATGAGTAAATATTATTTCTCACTAAATGCTTATCACTAAAATGCTTCCTATGACTTGTGATTGAAATTATTTTAATTTTGGATTAATTTCTTACTAAAATCATAACTCAGTTCTTATACTTTAAGACATTCTCCATAACATGAAGCATTATGTCACTCACTTATCAATTCCAGGGCTAAACATGCCCCTTGCAATGAAAATAAAAATACAACTTTATTATCTTGATCATCATTGTTTTGTTTCACAAAATAGACATTACTTAAAACCCAAAGTTATATGTATATTTTACAAATATACAGTTTATATATAAAGGTTGTATAAAGTTTATTTTACATATCCAATCTCTAAACCACTCTCCTTGGACACATTTTTCATTGAAATGATTTAAATATAAAGTGTATTATATAAAAGATATCAGTATCATCTACTTTCAATATTTGTAAACAGGAAAGTAAAAAATTTCAAACCTGGTATGTGTATTCTTAAGGATTGTATTACTCTTTGTTTGTTCTCAGGTTTCATCATTAAGCTTTAGAATATGTAGTTCTGTAATCAGAAACCAGCTTTAGCAATGAATTGAGTTTGAAATCCAGCAGTCCTCCAAATAATTCCAAATGACAAATTCATCAGAAAAAAAAAAAAAAAAAGAATCAGGGTACGGTTTTGTTACAGCCATGGGGAACAAGAGGAAAACAAGTTCTCAAGCCCAGAAGAGAGATAAAGCAACATATTTGCCATGGATTCTTTCAGTTTTCCTTAGGAAACAATAACAACTCTAAGGTACCCCTTTCTTATAGGTTTTTATGGGGAGAAGTACAAATAGAGTATTACTGGGAAAGGCCAGTATAAAGTGACAGAAATTGAACTTATGTTACACTTAGGGCACTCTCATTCCTCACTTAGGATACTTCAAGTGGAAAACTGATAGGTAAGAGCAGGTCTCTGTTAGAGTATAAAAATCAAATTTAATGACTAAAAAGAAACAGTATTTGCCTTACTTGAAGCAGAAATTCTTGAACATGAAATATGAAAATTCTAGCTAGTGTCTTCATTCTTAAATATTCTCAGACTGTAAAATGTGAGATAAAGTTATTCCATTCAGTGCCTAGCGTAATGAAACAAAGAGCTTCCAAGGAAATTTTAAGGACAGTAAAGTATATACATAATTGATAATCTCCCAGATGTCAGAATAGATAATAATCTAAAGTTTTAATGATTTTATAATTTTAGAGAATGTAATACAAAGATTGTCAAGCATTCATGATCATTAAAAAAATGGGGTACCTCTCCCCATAGGTTAGGATTATGAAAGACAATCGGGGGAATATATTTGCTAGTGAATATTTTCAATATAGTTTATCTGCAATGTGTAAAAGCAGGAATGGCAGACACATAGTTGGGTGTGCAGGAAGAGAGGAGAAGACAGATATATACCTATTAGTCCAAATCTCATGTCTTTAATGAAAACTATCTCAAGACAATGTAATGAACCCCTTCAATAGATCAGTTTTCTATTTAGGAGTTCATGTAGTAGAAAATAGAGGACATTATCATAAATACTTATATGACCCAAAACTTCTGAATACAAAGAGTGATTTTTAAAAAGTAGTTAAATTCTTAACATACTTCTTATTTATAACATTTTTACAGCTAAGGCAAAATAGCTCCCTCAATTAGTGATGAATTTGTAAGTAAGGAAAGTTAGATAATTAAGAAAATTCTTAAATATATTAGTAACTGTACCCTCCACATTTGGTATCTTTACAATGTTGCAAAAGATAGACATTCAAACTTTACCTTAACATCAAAGTTAAGATTGCATTGCCTGATGATAAAGGCAATGCTGTTATGATTAAATTAAACAAATACTTAAACTACTTATAATAAAATCTGAAAATAATAAAATTTATTTCAAAGCATAAGCAAGCATTTATTTCAGGAGATAATCAGGCAATGATTTAAAGTATAAATGGTAAAAGAGCAGTTTCAGAAGTATTATTTAATTCTACAGGCTTATGAATAAAAGAAAATAAAATTAAAATTCTTTATGCCCTCTTTCTTAGCAAATATGTTATAGCTGCAGTTACAATAGTAGGTTTATTTTATATATTTTAAAAGTGTAGCATGACTAGAGAGAAATTCCCATTGGTTCATACATAATTACCAAATAATGTTTGCTTCCAAATATACTTGAATCCTGGTATAAGATAGCTACTATATATCAAAAATAGTAAATTACTTGCTTGGATATTATTTAGCTACCCTTACATAGCATTCAATAATTACATAATAAAACCAAGTCTCTGTGCATACATGGGTACTTCTCTCAGTTTTACAGATTATATTTAAAGTTATATAACATTTGAATGACAAATCACTCTAAAGTATTTTTACTCAGCAATATATAGGTATATGCATCCAAAAAAAAACTGTTTTATACCCAAGAGAATTTGTTTATAAATACATTATTTTTACTCAATTCTTATTGGCTCCTATACCTTTTTTCTCTATCTTCCTGTATATTAATTCAGGCCTCTGGGGACCCAGCCCCAGGCAACAGATAGCCAGCCTTTTCTATTCTTCTTTAAGCTTCCTATTTCTCAGTACTGTTTTCTAAATTTGGTTCAGTATTAGGTCTCTTCCACTAACTGAAAAATTCTGCCCATATCCTCCATGTCTGAGGGTAGAGGACACTTCTATCATTGTTGGGGAAAACAGTTCACAGTACAGTGGACAAAATCACTGGGAAGAGGCCAGAGGGACTTTCAAAAAGCTAGTGGAAGTTTACTTTGCTCATATTTCAAAATATAGGAAAAATGAGGCTATAATTTGAATTTGGAAAAGCATTTTAACTCCCAGTTCTTGGGAGGCATGAATATATTCTTATTTCTTTCTACTGTATTGGTTTGTTCTATGGTAAGGGATATATGGATTAATATGGTAGAGGATATATAGGTTAATAAAGAAATATTTACTAGGGTGCAAGATTTTCTGTGGTCAGACTTGCCATCAGTGATGATATAATAATTTTTTACACTAGTACAAGTTGTACACTAGCACTTTCTAGATTTGCAGTTTTTCTAACATTTGTACTCAGTGTGTTTAGAAGAGAATTTGCAGAAGACTAATTCTGTGGTGCAAAATGTAACTCTCTCAATTCTCCCATAGGTTTATTCTGGTTATTTGTAGTCTGAATAAAGCCTTAGACCTAACTGTATACATTTGGGAGGAAGTGGATGATGAAAGGTGAATCCATTTAAGTCATTTCTAAAGTGTGAAATGTCACTGGAGGAATAAAATTATTTTACATATAGATTAATATCAGGTGCTTATTATTTTTAATATCCCTGTGCTACACTAAGGCAAATGCTCCTAATATGCTTTTTTAAGTCAACAGAATTATATGAAAGATTGTGTGTATAATTGTTTGTACTTTATATTTTTATAGAATTTTTTGGCAGTGGCATCTATCTAAAATATTTAAGAATAGTTTTATATGATAGTTTGAGTTATTTTCATTATGGTTTAATTAAAAACTGGAAGAAGAGGAAATTTGTTGAACATATACCTTGTGCCGGATGCTTGACGTGCATTATCTTACATAATCTTTATAACACAAGAGTATTCTTGAAGCAGCTGGGGAATATTTGTCTTGGTTGAAATAAGAAGTCAATGTAATTAATCATCAACTATGACTTTCACCTAGATATTGCCATGTTGATACTTAAGACAGTAACTTCAAGTTACCTTAGGTACTGTTGAAAGTAGCCTCTAAATCTAAATATATTTTTACTTGATACCATTCTCAGAACTGGTCAGGGAAATATGTATTTAGCATACTGCTACTGTCACTTCCTTTTCTGTTATTACTCTTTGGCTGAATCTTCTTGTGACCTTTTAAGACCATCTATCTCTAGGTATTTTCCTCATTCAATACCCTTTAACTCAGCATTTGTTCTAAAGATGTAGAAGGTTTAGTAATCTGTTTTTCCTTAAGTTTTAATAGAGAGGTTTACCTGTTTTCAATTGCTTTTTGAGTATGTTTCATATCACAGATATAAAACAGCCTTTTAACAACTATAAGGCCTTTTTCAAGATTCTTCAACTTTGCAGTGAGCTCTAATCTCAGCTTAACCTCACCAGCCTCAGATATCTGAAAAGATGCTCAGTTAGGAACTATTTTATTTCTTCCTCTTGTGAATTAAATTATTTTAGACAGCTAGTTTCTTTGTTTTTGTGTGATGATACCCATGCTATTGTGATATTGATGGGGAAGACCAAAAATCAAAGGGGTAGCAAAAGTAGTTTAGCAAAAAGACTATTTACTGAAGGATTAAGCGATGAAGAAATGGGGAAGCATGAAAGGACTAGCAAGAATATAGAGCTATTATTTACCCTAGGCTGTTGACTTATTGGAAAAGACTCTGATGCTGGGAGGGATTGGGGGCAGGAGGAGAAGGGGACAACAGAGGATGAGATGGCTGGATGGCATCACTGACTCGATGGGTATGAGTCTGAGTGAACTCTGGGAGTTGGTGATGGACAGGGAGGCCTAGCGTGCTGGGATTCATGGGGTCGCAAAGAGTCGGACACAACTGAGCTACTGAACTGAACTGAACTGAAGGGGAAAATGGGAAAAAGTGGGGTCATCATATCCTCAGATAACTGGAATAAAACAAGAGGAGCACCCCAAACGGAGCTTTGGCAGTAGAAGCTGGAAGCCAATATCTGAGTAACATCCAGGTTCTCTGCCACTCTGAAAGCTCTCCATTGGCTGAAGGAAGCTTGGGATCTGAGGCAGGAGCCCAGGAAACATTGTCTATAAATGTGTGTCTCCTGTGGTAGAGATTAGGACAGCAAGCTAATAATACAGATAGCAGGAGAGGGTGCTGAGTGTAAAATAGTCAATGTAACATTCAAATGTGGATCTCCCACTCAGCTCTCACCTCTGAATTTCAGACCTCTGTTTAACTGTTTACTTGATGCTTCAAGACATCATAGGGAAGCTTCCCTGGTGGCTCAGAGGTTAAAGAGTCTGCCTGCAATGCAAGAGACCTGGGTTCGATCCCTGGGTCGGGAAGATCCCCTGGAGAAAGAAATGGCAACTCATTCCAGTATTCTTACCTGGAGAACCCCATGATCAGAGGAGCCTAGAGGGCTACAGTCCATGGGATCACAAACAGTCGACACGACTGAGAGACTTCACTTTCACTTTCAGAAATCAAATAGGATTCTGTGGTATGTAGAGAGTTCTAAGATAGNAAGAAATGGCAACTCATTCCAGTATTCTTACCTGGAGAACCCCATGATCAGAGGAGCCTAGAGGGCTACAGTCCATGGGATCACAAACAGTCGACACGACTGAGAGACTTCACTTTCACTTTCAGAAATCAAATAGGATTCTGTGGTATGTAGAGAGTTCTAAGATAGTCCTCAAGTTTCCTGCTCTCTGGTGTATCTAACCTGAATAATCCCCTCCTTTTGACTGTGGAGGGTCCTAGGAATATGATGTGGGAGTTGTACCATTGATTAGGTTATGATATGTTAGAAAGATGATGTCACGCCTTGATTTTCTTATATCACATAGGATTGGTTGGTAGCTCACTAGGGGGATTCTCCTGCTGGTCTTGAACAAGTAACTGCCTTGTCATGGAGAGAATCACCTGGCATGGAATCCTAGGAGCTGTGAATGGTCAGGAGTTGACAGACAACAAGAGCAGCACATGAAGCCTAGAGTTCAAGGAAGTGAATTCTGTCTGAATAAACTTTTAAGAGTATGCTGTACTCTAGATGAGAATTCCAGAATGGCGGACACTATGATTTCAGCCTTGTGAGACCCTGAGCAGACAAGTCAAGCCCAAACTTCTGATCTATAGTAACTGTAGGATAATGAATGCCTTGTGGTTTAAGAGGCTAAGTCTGCAGTAATTTGTTACACAGAGCTAAAAAATCTAGTAATGGGAAACAGGCTGAAAATAAACTCCTGACTTCCACTCCTAAATGGCACATCTGCTCCTCCCCCAGTTTTCCTTAGGTAACCTCATATTTCAACATACTAAGGTCCCCAAATCCTTATTCAACTTTGATTTGACTCAGTATTTCATATTTTACAAAGTTCATCTATAAATCTTGCTGGCTCTATCTTCTAAACATATCTGTAGTTATTTATTCTAAATATGTCTATAATATCTTACCCTTTGACCATCACTTGGCTTACTCTGGCCTTCGTTCCTTGTTTGTATTTTTTCAGTAATTTCCAAACTGATCTGGCTGCTTTTGTATGTGCCCACAAAAATCAAATCTCCACAAGTAGTGAGACTAAGACTTATAAAATATAAATTTCAAAACTTTTCTGTTCAAAACCTTACAGCAATTTCCAATATCACTCAAAAAAAAAAAATCCTCTCTATAAATGGTCCATAGACATCAGAACAAATGAAAATGGGATCTGTGGTCTGCAAATTATTCCTGTTCATGCCACTTTCATAGGTTATGGATTCTGAATTTTGTAACATTTTTCTTTTCCCCTATGTTATACTTGTTATACTTGTGGTTATTAAAATTTATTTTTATATTTACTCCCAAATTTGGTTGCTTTTTATAGATCTACACTTACTTAATAATTTCATGATCTACAGCTATGAAATTAAAAGATGCTTGCTCCTTGAAAGGAAAGCTATGACAAATCTACACAGCATATGAGAAAGCAGAGACAGCACTTTGCCAACACAGGTCTGTATAGTCAAAGCTATGATTTTTATAGGAGTCATGGATGGATGTGAGAGTTGGACCATAAAGAAGGCTGAGCATTGAAGAAATTGATGTTTTCAAATTGTGGTGCTGGAGAAGACTCTTGAGAGTTCTTTGGATAGCAAGAAGATCAAGACAGTCAATCCTAAAGGAAATCAACTCTGAATATTCATTGGAAGGACTGATGCTGAATCTCCAACACCTGATGCGAAGGGTCAACTCACTGGAAAAGATTGGGAAAGATTGGGAAAGATTGCAGGTAAAAAGAGAAGTGGATAGCAGAGGATAAGATGGTTAGATAGCATCACTGACTCAATGGATATGAATTTGAGCAAACTCTGGGAGACAGTGGAGTACACAGGAGCTTGGTATGCTATAGTCTATAGGATTGCAAAGAGTTGGACACAACTTAGCAACTGAACAACAACACTTACTTTAAATCTGTGTTTCTAGTAAATCAATTTAACTATAGTTTACAAACAGGGATTGGTATGTGACAAAACGTACCTTAAAAAAACTCCAATCAAATAATTTCTTAATGATAGAGAGTTTGAGAACCTCTCAGATTTCCTACCACCCCATTCTTTGCTTGCTAATCTCCAGGCTCACTGACCCCTGGATAGTTTTCACACTCCTCAAATGCAATCCAATCTCTTGGACCCTTGCTTGTCTTGTCCCAGATATTCTTAAGGTATTATCTTTCACCTCACTCAGGGTCTCTACTCAAATGTCACATCATGAAAGAGCTTTTAACAGTCATCTTTTCTTTTATCATTACCCTTTTGAAGTGTAGCAATTCCTCTCCCCTCTATAATCCTTACTTTCCTTGTTTAATTTTGTTTTTCTCATTTAAAGATGTATTTATTAACATTGTATTTGTGTGTGTTCATATACATACAGTTGTAAGTAAACATGAATGAATTTCTAGGAATATATGTATATGTATGCATGTATATTAGTTATTTTTATTGATGCCATAACAAATTACCACAAACATAGTAGCTTAAAATAAGCCCTTTTAATATGTTACTATGTTAAATCAAGGCTTAGGACATGTATATCTTTTGGTGGCTATTACTCTGTTATAATATGAACATATATAAACAAAAATATTGTTCATTTTTCATCCAAAATACTATGAATTTGTGTAATCAGTGCCTAGGACATTTCCTGGCATGTTTCATTACTATAAAAAAGTACTTTTATACATGTAGACAGTCACTGATTTGATGAAATTATATTTTACATCTATTTCCTAGGCATGTGTATGTGCCTGTGTGTATATATGTGTGTGTGTGTGTGTGTGTGTGTGTGTATGAACTAAAAGAATGGCAGAAGCTTAAATGTTCAGTACAGTTGCTCATTCACGTCTAACTCTTTGCGACCCCATGAATTGCAGCACACCAGGCCTCCCTGTCCATCACTAACTCCCAGAGTTCACTCAGATTCACGTCTATTGAGTCAGTGATACCATCCAGCCATCTCATCCTCTGTCGTCCCCTTCTCCTCCTGCCCCCAATCCCTCCCAGCATCTGAGTCTTTTCCAGTGGGTCAACTCTTCACATGAGGTGGCCAAAGTACTGGAGTTTCAGCTTTAGCATCATTCCTTCCAAAGGAATCCCAGGGCTAATCTCCTTCAGAATGGACTGGTTGGATCTCCTTGCAGTCCAAGGGAATCTCAAAAGTCTTCTCCAACACCACAGTTCAAAAGCATCAATTCTTCAGGGCTCAGCCTCAAGAGATGGCAAGAGTGAGTGTTAACATTCTAGGAACCAGCTAATTAAAATGGACTGGAAAGGGGGAATTTAACTCAGATGACCATTAAATCTACTACTGCGGGCAGGAATCCCTCAGAAGAAATGGAGTAGCCATCATGGTCAACAAAAGAGTCCAAAATGCAGTACTTGGATGCAATCTTAAAAATGACAGAATGATCTCTGTTCATTTCCAAGGCAAACCATTCAATATCACAGTTATCCAAGTTTATGTCCCAACCAGTAACACTGAAGAAGCTGAAGTTGAACAATTCTATGAAGACCTACAAGACCTTTTAGAACTAACACCCAAAAAAGATGTCCTTTTCATTATAGGGGACTGGAATGCAAAAGTAGGAAGTCAAGAAACACCTGGAGTAACTGGCAAATTTAGCCTTGGAATGTGGAATGAAGCAGAGCAAAGACTAACAGAGTTTTGCCAAGAAAAGGCACTGGTCATAGCTTAAAGGTAGCTAAATGCAAACTTACACAATTATTTTGAAATATCGACTCACATTGATTCTAAACATTTATTTGTCGATTCTACATTTCCATTTCATAAATAATAAAAAAGTTTCAGTTGATCATATATGCCTTTTTAAATAGATTTCAGCCTACTCAAAAGATTAATTTACTTCTAATTTTAAACCATTTATGCAAAAACAATGATTTTTACTGAGGCTAACCAATAAATCTTATCCTATGGTAAGACATAGTTATAAAGTGTCAGTATCGATGTTGTAGAGATCCCTCTTCTTTCTTTGTACTCGTAGTTACTTAATCTTATGGAGGAGGAGTAGTAAATTTTAGCTTTTCAAATAAACATAATCTGGCCATTTGTTTAGGAATATATATATATAAGCAATTCAAAAAATCTTGCTTTTTGATAATGCACTAAATATATTTGTAAATACTTTTTAGGTATCTTTTAGTTTCATTTTCCTGTAATTTTGCTTCTGAATTAAGGAGAATAAAGTGATATGATAATAATTACATATCAAACTTTCCAATTTTTAGTACATAATACTCAGGCTGTTGCTTTATTTTTTCAATAACAAAATAAACTTTGATTAGTACCAAAAATATTCATAATATATTTTTCTCCACTTCTAATTGTAAAATTTAAGCCTCTGCATTAGGTATTAAGACATTTGTTGGTATTGATATTCATTTAGAAATTCTAATAAAATTCAAATGGTACTGGACCAATTTAATGGAATAAATAATACCTCAAATACCAGGAACCTTTAGGCAAAAATTTCCTCTGAACACAAAGAAAAGGAGGAAATCCATTCATTTGTTCAACAAAGGGCAGATACTGTGCTAGTACAGCAGAACAACCATGAATCAAAACAGACAAATAGTTTGTTTTTATGGAGCTTATGTCCAAGTGGAGCAGACACCATAAACAAGAAATACACCTATGTCAAGTGAGGATAAGTGCCGTGAGGAAGAACAAAGGAGGGTTAAGAAATAGAAAGTGATCGTGATGGGAGAATGTCCTTTCATATAAAAAAGAGAAGGTCCATTTTAGAAAGTGAGATGTGAGTAGAGGTCAGAAAGGAGTCAGATGCCCAGGTATGTGAGTCAAGAGCTTTCCAGGCAGAGGAAATTTTTATTTAAAGTTTGTGGAAAGATAATAAAGATAATTTTCCATCTTTATGTTTTATTTTCAGGAAAAGTATTTCTAGGATAAAAATAAAACTAGAAATATTTTGTGGTAAAGTATGATGAATACACAGAGATTGTTTTTACAGAAGCATATGCCAACAGGTAAGTTGCAACAAAAATGAACTGCCTGGGCAAAGATCAGCCTCCACTGAGTAACCACTAAGGTTTGTCAGTGTGAAGTTAGAGAATTTGGGTATGTTCTCATATAATTTTCCAAAGAGGATGGATGTGAACATTAGAGCTGCATTAGTCTCTAACTAATTTCTCAGACCCTTTATGGCAACCATTACCCCCAGTGCATTGGAAGGCACTTCCAACTCTTAATGCAGGACAAAGTTCTCACACATATTCTTTGAAATACTGTCTTTTCCTTGAATTACTTTATCTTTATGCCCATTTCAAGAGTAATGATTAGTAAACCAATTTCTTTATTTTACATAGCAAGACAAGTTTGTTAAATCAGACTCATTTCTCCTGAGTCATGTCATGCTGCTCAGGACAACACTACCTCTGATTTAACATACATCTTAAATTTAAAAACATTCAATTCCTATAGCTTTCCATTTGCCCTTTCCTTTTCTAAAGAAAAAATATGAAAGTATGCTATATAAAAATTTCCAGTTTGCTAGCATATTATTTTTTCCTGTTTGCTACCTTTTATATAAATAGTTTAGTGTTGTATTTGGTCTAGCAACATTAATTTTCTTTATCCTCAGACTATGGTCCAATCCATTCAATAAACTGTCTGGAAACCAATATATGCATATTAACATATAATTAACATATTCAAAGCACTTTGGTGGGCACATACTGTAAAGCATATATTACATAACAATGCTCCTAGACAATTTTACTTGTCTCCAAACATTGAAAGTAAAATAAAATTTTATGTCTGCCTAATTCTGGAGTTAAAATAAAAATATACAAGTCATCAAAATCCAGGGTAATATGTTTTTTTCTAAGTTACAAGAAATTACAGACAGGCATAGTGTTGATCATGGGATCCTGAACTTCAAGACTACAATTATGAGAAAGTCGAATTTGGGGGCAAGTTCAAGATGACAGCATAAAAAGATCTTCAACTCACCTCATCCCCGGACACATTCANCCAGGGTAATATGTTTTTTTCTAAGTTACAAGAAATTACAGACAGGCATAGTGTTGATCATGGGATCCTGAACTTCAAGACTACAATTATGAGAAAGTCGAATTTGGGGGCAAGTTCAAGATGACAGCATAAAAAGATCTTCAACTCACCTCATCCCCGGACACATTCAATCTATTGCTACATACAGAATCAGTTCAGTTTAATTCAGTTCAATTGCTCAGTTGTGTCCAACTCTTTGAGACCCCATGAACTGCAGCACACCAGGCCTCCCTGTCCATCACCAACTCCCAGCATCCATCCAAACCCATGTCCATTGCGTCAGTGATGACATCCAACAATCTCATCCTCTGTTTTCCCCTTCTCCTCCTGCCCTCAATCCTTCCCAGCATCAGGGTCTTTTCAAATGAGTCAGTTCTTCCCATCAGATGGCCAAAATAATGGAGTTTCAGCTTCGGTCCCTCCAATGAACACACAGGACTGATTTCCTTTAGGATGGACTGATTGGATCTCCTTGCAGTCCAAGGGACTCTTGAGTCTTCTCCAACACCACAGTTCAAAACCATCAATTCTTCAGTGCTCATCTTTCTTTATAGTCCAACTCTCACATCTCTAAATGACCACTGGAAAAATCACACCCTTGACTAGATGGGACGTTTGTTGACAAAGTAATGTCTCTGCTTTTTAATATGCTGCCTAGGTTGGTCATAACTTTCCTTCCAAGGAGTAAGCGTCTTTTAATTTCATGGCTGCATTCACCATCCATCTAATTTTGGAGCCCAAAAAAACAAAGTCAGCCCCTGTTTCCACTGTTTCCCCATCTATTTCCCATGAAGTGATGGGACCAGATGCCATGATCTTAGTTTTCTGAATGTTGAGCTTTAAGCTAACTTTTTCACTCTCTTTCACTTTTATCATACAGAATAATCTCCTCTTTAAAATAGCCAAAAACTAGCTGAGTGACTGCTACACATTGAAAGAGCAAGAAAAACCTATACTGGAATGATTAGGAAAGGCTGAGACATCATTGCAAACTTTCTCCCCAATTTGATGACCCACAAACTGCAAGGAGCTCAAAAGTTGGAGCTCCTCCCTAAAAAGCAGCGAAGAGCTTGACCCTATACCTGGCACTCAGACTTTTAAGATCTGCCCAAGAAAGGAACACTCAAAACATCTACCTTTGAAAGCCAATGGGGATCGTGTGTATGAGACTCACAAGGCCATAATGAACTGAGATGTGATTCTAACACACCCGTTTCCAGTGCAGAAGCAGCCGTTTGAAAAGTGCCCAGATACTCTGTAAATGAGGTTTATTTGCTTACCTTAAAATGCTGGTCTGAGAGGTAGGCATCTAACTTTAACACACACCTAGAGGACTGCAGAAGCAGAGGCTGGCAGGAGTCGTTATTATGCTGTTTACCTCACTTCAGCAATGGTCCCATTTATTATTATTATTATTTTTTAAGTCATAGTCTTTTTTCACCTTCAGGAGCACCATCTTTAAACCTTTCCTCTGCCACTCTTCAGAGAGCCACTATCCTCCTAGGGGTGCTTTTACATATGTCTGGTGCCCCATTTTTGTGGCTGTCACCTAGAGGAGACCTCTTGATCACCTGGATCTAGTGACCAGTGTGGCCTGCTCTCCTAGGTACTATGGGACTATAACAAATGGAGAGACAATTCTTGGCTGGCTACCAAACCCAACTGCACAGACAATCAACTCAAACACTTCCATTCTCTATGAAAAAAAAAAAAAAGGGGGGGGGGCTGTTGGCTTGTCCTGGACCTTTCACCTAAGGCACAAGATTTGGGTTTGACACAGACCAAGAAGCCTACAGCAGAGTTCTCAAGGAACAGAGACTAGTGGGCATCAACTCTGTGATTTTTATTTTCCTCACTCCAGCTTGTTGTTATCTACAAGAGTAAGGCTTATCCCCTTACCAGGCAGCTTGATTATTGTAGCTGCTGCCAGGGGATGCCTTTAGATTGCCTGGCTCTAGTGGTCAGTGGGGCATAATCTTATGTGTCCCATAGGACCGTTACCAACAGAGAAAGTATTCTTGATTATCACCACCAGAGAATCAGCAACAGATAACAGTCCAAAGAAGCCAGTCTTTCTGTGTAAGAGGCCTATTAGCTTGTCTCCATAGCTGCAGTCTTAGGTATAAGCTTCAAATAAAACATTAATCTAAGGGCTGACTCTAATCTGTTTCAGACACCTCAGAAGATGGTGCTATCTTTTCAGGTTCCCTATACTGCACTTAAGAATGCCAATATTGTTAGGAAGGAAGCATTTACATGTGTCTGGTGTCTGGTTTTTATGTGTGGTGCTCTGGGCTTTTAATGGCTCCCTCCCAGGTAAGACCCCTTGACCACTTAGATCTGGTGGTCAGATGGACTTGTGATCTTGGTCCCCTGAGACTGTAACAAATGAAGAGACAGTTCTCAGCTGCTACCTACCCAGAACACAGAACAGACAGCAGGCTGAAACGTATCCCCAGTCTTTCTTTTAAATAGGCCTATTTGCTTGTCCTGGAATTTCAGGCTGAGGAGCATGCTTTTGGTTTGGCACACATGTAGAGAGGGGATGACTAAAATGCCCTCTGGGGATGAAGCAGGTAGACACCATCTTTGAATTCTCCATCTTCCTCATTTCAGCTCACCAGTATCTCCTGGGAAGACGTCTGTGCTCTTATCTTGTAACCTGACTTTTATGACTGACATGCAGGGGATACTTCTAGGTCACCTGGATTTAGTGGTCAGAGGGACTTATGCTTATAGTCACACAGGACTTCATATGTTTGCATTATTTTAAAGCTGCTGCCTAGGGAACTAGCTTACCATCAGGTTCAGTCTATGTGCTGGTTGAGATCTTCCTCTTGGGACACTGACAGGATGAGCATACCCTCAACTATGGGGAGCCACTATATTACTTTGACAATATCAAAGGTTTGAAAGACAACAAAGAGCTTGGGCAGGATTGAATTGTAAGGCTTATCTCCTACACAACGCCACTTCCTCAAGACTGAGAGAGGTCAATCTTTCATCTTATGCAAACAATACACAGAGAGAGTCAAGGAAAAACGAAGAAGCAAAAGAATATGTTCCAAACAAAAGAACAAGATAAAACTTCAGAAACAGTCCTTAATGAAATGGAGATAAGTAATTTAACTGATAAAGAGATTTAAAAAGTTCACAAAGAGCTCACCCAACTTGGGAGAAGAATGGATGAACACAGTGAGAACATTAATAAAGAGGGATCAAATACAAGAAAGTACCAAGCAGAAGTTTAAGAGTTAATGGATACAATATCTGAACTGAAAAATACACTAGAGAGTTCAACAATAAACAAGATAAAGCAGAAGAAAGGATCACTGAATATGATCAATGAATCATATTCATATCAGTAAATCACTGAAAGGATCAAGTGAATATAGTTTGAGTCTCATGAGACAATATCAAGTAGACAAACATTAATGTTACAGATGTCTTAGAAAAAGAAGAGAAATAGAAAGGAACAGTAAAGTATTTGAATAAACTAATGACTGAAAACTTCGTGAATCCAGGGAAGGAAACAGATACCCATATCCACGAAACCTTGAATGCTCCAAATAAGACGAATTCAAAGAGACTCATATCAAGACATAGTATAATTAAATGTAAAAAATTTAAAAACAAAGAGAGAATCTTAAATGCATCAAAAAATAAAACAATTTGCTATGTTCAAGGGAACCCATATAAGACTATCAGAAGATTTTTCAGCAGAAACACAGCAAGACAGAAGGAAGTGGCATGATATAATCAGAGTACTTAAAGGAAAAACTCCCAATAAAAATATTCTAGACCCTGCAAAGTTGTCATTCATAATTGAAAGATAGTACTTTCCAAACAAGCAAAAGCTAAAGGAGTACATCACTACTACAAGAAATGTTAAAGGGGTTTGTTTAAGCTGAAATGATAGGACACTAATTAATAACCAAAAAAAAGAAAATATAAATCTTACTGGTAGAGTTAAATATGTAGTAAAATTCAGAATAATCTAGTGTGGTAAGTGAGGTAATACTCACTGAAAAGGCTAGCATGAAAACTGAAAGACAAAAGTAGAAAATATAACTGCAACTATATGCCACTTTATAAAGGGATATATAAAATGAAAATATCTAAATTGTGACATCAGGAATACAAAATATTGGGGCTCACAAAATGTAGAGCTGTAGAATCTGATCAAACTTAAACAATAGTCAATAAAGCCATTTTTAAAATTCAACCTGTTACATGTAAGCCTCATGGTAACCACAAAGTAAAATCAATAGATACACAAAATATGGTGAGAAAGATATCAAAACACAGCAGCACAGAAAACCATCAAATTAGAAAGGAAGAGAAGAAGAAAAGAAACTAGAAGAATTACAAAATGTTCAGAAAATAATTGAAAAAATAGAAATATGTACATACCTATAAACAATTCCTTTAAATATTAACAGACTAAAGTCTTCAATAAAAGGACACAATATGGCTTACAGGGGAAAAAAGGAGATCTAGTTATATCTTGCCTATAAAAGGCTCATTTCATATGCAAGGATACCCATAGACTGAAAGTTAAATACTGGTAAAAAATAGTTGAAGCAAATAGACACCAAAATAAAGGTAGGTGGTTATATTTAAATCAGATAAAATAGACTATAAAACAAAGATTTTAATGAGATGAAAAAGATCATTACATAATAATAAAGAAGTCAATCCAATAAGAGTATAAAATGTTTGTAAGTATTAATGCTCCCAACATAATAGCAACTATATATATACATATAAAATAAATATTAACAGACCTAAAGGGAAAAAGTACACAACAGAAAACTAATAGATGTTTAAACAGCATGCTTTCATCAATGGATAGATGATCCAGACATAAAATCAATAAGTAAACATTGGCCTTATTAACTATTCAATCAGACAGATTTAACAGATAACACACAGAACATTCTATCCCAAATCAATAGAATGCACATTCTTCTCAAGTGCATATGGAACATTCTCCGGGCCATTATAGTGCTTTAGGCCACAAAACAACTCTTAATATATTTATAGGATTGAAAATTGAACAAGTGTTTCTTTTTTAATTACAACAATATAAAACAAGTTACAAGAAGAAAGCTAGAAAATTCACAAATATGTGAAGATTAAACAACATGCTACTGAACATCTAATAGGTCCAAAAAGAAATCAAGAAAGATAAAATTATGTTATGACAAATGGAAATACAATATATCAAAACGTATGCTATGCAGCAAAAACAGTTATAAGAGGGATATTAATAGTGATAAAATCCTATTTTAAGAAACAAGAAAAATCTCAAACAACCTAGTTTTACAGCTGAAGGAACTAGATAAGGAAGAGCAAAGCCCTAAATTAGTAGAAGAAAGAAAATACCAAAGATCAGAGCAGAAATAAATCAAACAGACATTAAAACACTGAAAAGATCAATAAAACTAAGATATGAAAGATCATAAAAGACTATGCTGAAAAATTATACACCAACAGATTGGACAATCTATAAGAAACTGATAAATTTCTAGTTACATGCAATCTATCAAGACTGAATTATGAAGAAATAGAAAATCTGAATAGATAAATTACTAGCAAGGGGTTTGAATCGTGAAAGTCTAGAACCAGGTAACTTCACTGTGACTTCTACTAAACATTTAAAGAACACCATTCTTTTCAAACTCTTCAAAAAACTGAAGAGAGAAAAAAATCTTCCAAATACATTTTATGAGGCCAGCATTACCCTGACTTCAAAACAAAACAATGATGTCACAAGAAAACTGCAGGCCTGTATCCCTGATAAACATACATGTAAATTCCTCAAACCAATATTAGCAAACTAAATTCAATGGTATATTGAAAAGATCATAGGAGAAGAACAAAAAGAAACAAGTAGGACAGCATTAATTTAAAAGCTTTTGCATAGCAAAGGAAACTATTAAAAAATTAAAAGGCAGCTTACCAAATAGAAAATACTTGCAAATCACGTATCTAATAAGGAATTAATATCCAAAATATATGTTCAAATCATACAACACAATAGCGAAAAAAAAAAAAAAAACCCACCTGAAAATTCAGTTAATAATTAGCAGAGAACCTGAATATGTATGTTTCCAAAGAAAACATACAGGTGACCAACAAGTATATGAAAAGATGCTAAATATCACCAATCATTATGAAAATGCAAATCAAAATCACAATGAGATGTCACCTCACACCTGTTACAATGGCTGTTTTCAGTTAGAAAAGAAATTTAAATTTTGGTGAGGATGTGGAATAAAGGGAACCCTTGTATACCAGTAGTAGCAATGTAAATTGGTGCAACGATTATGCAAAACAGTGTGAATATTCTCAAAACATTAGAAATAGAATTGCCATATGGTACACCAATTCCTCTTCTGAGTATTTATCCCAAGACAATGAAAATATTAACTCAAAAAGATACATGCATATTCACAGTGGCTTTATTTTGTAATAGTGAAGCTATGGACGCAAACTAAGTGTCCATTGATGGATGAATAGATAGAGAAATTGTGGTATATACAGTGAAACATTAATCAGTTTTAAAAAAAGAAGAAAATCACAACATCGATAAACTTTGAGGGCATTGTTTTTGTTTGTTTTAGTTGCTAAGTCATGTCTGATTCTTTTACAACTGCATGGACTGTAGTCTGGCAGGCTCTTCTATCCGTGGGATTTCTTGACAAGACTGAGAGCATTACACTGGGTAAACTAAGCCAGACAGAGCAAAACAAATACTGAATGATCTCACTTATACTTGAAATCTAAAAACAAATAAACACAAACACAAACACAACTCGTAGATTCAGAGAACAGACTGATAGTAGCCAGAGGCAGAGGGAGTCAGCCAATTGGTAAAGGAGGTTAAAAGTACAAACTTCCAGGTATAAAATAATCATAAGGACATAATACACAGCATTGTGAATATAGTTAATAATACCATATGTGTATATTTTGAAAGTTGCTAAGAGAGTCTTAAAAATTTTCATAACAAGAAAAATATTTTATAACTATACATGTTGATAATTTTTACATAGATAAACTGTGGTGATCACTTCAGAATATATACAAATATCAAATAACTATGTTGTACAACTGAAATTAATATGATATGTAGATTATATCTCAATAAAAATATTAATATAATTAGATGAAAACTCTAAAGTTTATTATGTACAAAAGAGGGCAGACTGTGGAAAATAAAATTATTGTCCTCAAATGCTCATTTATCATTAATCTACATTCTTTGACATAGAAGTTTACAGTATCTCTTGTTAGAGGCAGATTATATTTCCCCAAAATTGACTTTCATGTTGGTCATATGATTTTGTTCAGTAGATGGGTGGTAAGTAGACTTCATTAATGGATCAGTTCAGTTCAGTTCAGTCACTCAATTGGTCCAACTCTTTGCAAGCCCATGAACTGCAACACGCCAGGCCCGTGTGTCCATCACCAACTCCCAGAGTTTAGTCAAACTCATGTCCATTGAGTCAGTGATGCCATCCAACCATCTCATCCTCTGTCAACCACTTCTCCTCGTGCCTTCAATCTTTTCCATCATCAGGGGCTTTTCCAATGAGTTAGTTCTTCGCATCATGTAGCCAAATTACTAGATATCATCTTCAGAATCAGTCCTTCCAAAGAATATTCAGGACTGATTTGCTTTAGGATGGACTGGTTGGATGTCCTTTCAGTCCAAGAGATTCACAAGAGTCTTCTACAATGCTACAGTTCAAAAGTATCAATTCTTCAGCGCTCAGCTTTCTTTATAGTCCAACTCTCACATGCATACATGACTACTGGAAAAACCATAGCTTTGACTGGACAGATTTTGTTGGCAAAGTAATGTCTCTGCTTTTAAATAAGCTGTCTAGGTTACTGATAACTTTTCTTCCAAGCAGTAAATGTCTTTTAATTTCATGGCTGCAAGCACCATTTGCAGTGATTTGGGAACCCCAAAAATGAAGTCTGCCACTGATTCCACTGTTTCCTATTTGCCATGAAGTGATGGGGCCAGATGCCATGATCTTAGTTTTCTGAATGTTGAGCTTTAAGCCAACGTTTTCATCTCCTCTTTCATTTTCATTGAGAAGCTGTTTAGTTCTTCTTCACTTTCTTCCATAAAGGCCGTGTCATCTGCATATCTGAGGTTATTGATATTTGCTCTGGCAAGCTTGATTCCAGTTTATGCTTCATCTAATCCAATATTTCACGTGATGTACTCTGCATATAAGTTAAATAAGCAGGGTGACAATATACAGCCTTGACGTACTCCATTTCCTATTTGGGACAAGTCTGTTGTTCCATATCTAGTTCTAACTTTTGCTTCTTGACGTGCACACAGATTTTTCAGGAGGCAAATCAGGTGGTCTGATATTCCCGTCTCTTTAAGAATTTTCTACAGTTTTTTGTGATCCATAGAGACAAAGGCTTTGGCATAGTTGATATAACAGAAGGAGATGTTTTCCTGGAACTCTCTTGCTTTTTCAATGATCCAACAGATGTTGGTAATTTGATCTCTGCCTCCTCTACCTTTTCTAAATCCAGCTTGAACATCTGGAAGTCATGGTTCATACACTATTGAAAACTTGCTTGGATAATTTTGAATATTCTTTTGTTAGTTTGCGAAATGAGTCCAATTGTGTGGCAGTTTGATCATTCTATTCATTACCTCTCTTTGGAATTGGAATGAAAACTGAGTTTTCCAGTCCTGTGGCCACTGCTGAGTTTTCCAATTTTGCTGGCATATTGAGTGCAGCACTATCACAGCATCATATTTTAGGATTTGAAAGAGCTCAACTGGAATCCCATCACCTCCACCAGCTTTTTTCGTAGTGATGCTTTCTAAGGCCCACTTGACTTCTTCACATTCCAGGATGTCTGGCTCTAAGTGAATATGAGTAATCATACCATCGTGATTATCGGGTCCTAAGATCTTTTTTTGTATAGTTCTTCTGTGTATTCTTGTCACCTCTTCTCTATCTTCTTCTGATAGGTCCATAGCTTTTATGTACTTTATTGTTCCCGTCTTTGCATGAAAAGTTCCTTTGGCATCTCTAATTTTCTTGAAGAGATCTCTAGTCTTTCCCATTCTATTTTTTCTTCTATTTTCTTTTCTTTTCTTTTTCTTTTCTTTTTTTTTTTTTTTTTTACACTGATCACTGAGGAATAGTTTCTTATCTCTCTCTGCTTTTCTTTGGAAACTTGCATTCAAAAGTGTATATTTTTCCTTTTCTTCTTTGCCTGTCACTTCTCTCCTTTTCATAGCTGTTGTAAGTGCTCCTCAGACAACCATTTTGCCTTTTTGAATTTATTTTTTTGGGGAGATGGTCTTAAGCCCTACCTCCTGTACAATGTCACGAACCTCCATCCATAGTTCTTCAGGCACTCTGTCTGTCATATCTAATCCCTTAATCTATTTGTCACTTCCACTGTATAGTCATAAGGGATTTGATTTAGGTCATACCTGAATGGTCTAGTAGTTTTCCCTACTTTCTTCAATTTAAGTCAGAATTTGGCGATAAGGTGTTCATGATCTGAGCCACAGCGAGCTCCGTTTTGCTGACTGTATAGAGCTTCTCTGTCTTTGGCTGTAAAGAATATAATCAATCTGATTTCGCTATTGAGAATCTGGTGATGTACCTTTGTAAGGTCTTCTGTGTTGTTGGAAGAAGGTGTTTGCTCTGACCAGTGCATCCTCTTGGCAAAACTCTTTTTAAACTTTGCCCTGCTTTGTTCTGTACTCCAAGGCCAAATTTGTCTGTTACTCTAGGTATTTCTTAACTTCCTACTTTTGCATTCCAGTCCTCTATAATGAAAAGGACATCTCTTTAGGGTGTTAGTCCTAGAAGGTCCTGTAGGTCTTCATAGAACTGTTCAACTTCAGCTTCTTCAGCATTATTGATCGGGGCATAAACTTGAATTACTGTGATATTGAATGTTTTTTCTTGGAAACAAACAGAGATCATTCTGTCATTTTTGAGAGTGCATCAAAGCACTGCATTTGGGACTCTTGTTAACTATGAAGTGAAGTGAAATGAAGTCGCTTAGTCGTGTCCAACTCTTTGCGACCCCATGGACTGTAGCCTACCAGGCTTCTCTGTCCATGGGATTTTCCAGGCAAGAGTACTGGAGAGGGTTGCCATTTCCTTCTATGATGGCTACTGCATTTCTTCTAAGGGTTTCTTGCCCACAGTAGTAGATCTAATGATCATCTAAGTTAAATTCACCCTTTCCAGTCCATTTAGTTTGCTGATTCCTAAAATGTTGATGTTCACTCTTGCCATTTCTTATTTGACCACTTCCAGTTTGCCTTGATTTATGGACCTAACATTCCAGGTTCTTATGCAATATTGCTCTTTACAGCATCAGACTTTTCTTCTATCACCAATCACAGCTACAACTGCGTGTTGTTTCGCTTTGGCTCCTTCTCTTCATTCTTTCTGGAATCTTTCTCCACTGTTCTCTTGTAGCATATTGGGCACTTACCCACCTGGCTTTTCATCTTTCAGTATACTATCTTTTAGTGTTTTCATACAGTTCATGGGGTTCTCAAGGCAAGAATCCTGAAGTGGTTTGCTATTCCCTTCTCCAGTGGACCACTTTTTGTCAGAACTGTCTGCCATGACCCATCCATGTTGGGTGGCCCTAGCTTAACTCACAGTTTCATTGAGTTACACAATGCTGTGGCCCATGTGATCAGATTGGCTAGTTTTCTGTGATTGTGGTTTTCAGTCTTTCTGCCTTCTAATGGAGAAGGATAAAAGGCTTATGGACGCTTCGTAATGGGATAGACTGAGGGGGAAACTGGGTCTTGTTCTGATGGGTGGGGCCATGCTCACTAAATCTTAATCCAATTTTCTGTCAAAAGGAGGGGCTGTGTTCCCTCCCTGTTATTTGAGCTGAGGCCAATCTATGGTGGAGATAATGAAGATAATTGTGCCCTCCTTCAAAATTTCCCTTGAAAGAACCACTATACTCAGTGCTCCCAACCCTGCAGCAGGCCAATACTGACCCACACCTCCCCTAGAAGCTCTTGGACACTCACGGGCAAGTTTGGATCATTCTCTTGTAGGGTCACTGCTCCTTTCTCCTGGGTTTGATGTGCACAATGATCTCTTTGTCCCTCCAAAAATCTGTTTTCACAGTCCTGTCTAAATTCTGGAGGTTAATGGTGACCTCCTCTAAAATGGCTTATGTCATACTGATGTCTACTGCACCCAGAGCCCCTGCTCCTGCATAAGTCCACTGCTGACCCATACCTCTTCAGTTCAGTCACTCAGTTGTGTCTGACTCTTTGCGACCCCATGAATGGCAGCACACGAGTCCTCCCTGTACATAACCAACTCCCAGAGTCCACCCAAATCCATGTCCATTGAGTCGATGATGCCATCCTACCATCTCATCCTCTGTCATTCCCTTCTTCTCCTGCCCTCAATCTTCCCCAGCATCACAGTTTTTCAAATGAGTCAGCTCTTCGCACCAGGTGGTCAAAGTATTGGATTTTCAGCTTCAACATCAGTCCTTCCAATGAACACCCAGGACTGATCTACTTTAGGATGGACAGGTTGGATTTCCTTGCAGTCCAAGGGACTCTTAAGGGTCTTCTCCAATGCCACATTTCAAAAGCATCGATTCTTCAGCACTCAGCTTTCTTTATAGTCCAACTCTCACATCCATACATGACCACTGGAAAAACCATAGCCTTGACTAGATAGACCTTTGTTGATAAAGTAATGTCTCTGTTTTTTAATATGCTGTCTAGGTTGGTCATGACTTTCCTTCCAAGGAGTAAGCGTCTTTTAATTTCATGGCTGCAATCACTATCTGCAATGATTTTGGAGCCGAGAAAAATAAAGTCAGCCACTGTTTCCACTGTTTCCCCATGGATTTTCCATTAAGTGATGGGACCAGATGCCATGATTTTAGTCTCCAGAAAGGTGAGTTTTAAGCCAACTTTTTCCCTCTCCGCTTTCACTTTCATCAAGAGACTCTTTAGTGCTTCTTTACTTCCTGCCATAAGGGTGGTGTCATCTGCATATCTGAGGTTATTGATATTTCTCCCGACAATCTTGACTCCAGCTTGTGCTTCCTCCAACCCAGCATTTCGCTACTCTGCATGTAAGTTAAACAAGCAGGGTGACAACATACAGCCTTGACGTACTCCTTTTCCTCTTTGGAACCAGTCTGTTGTGCCATGTCGAGTTCTAACTGTTGTTTCCTGACCTGCATACAGATTTCTCAAGAGGCAGGTCAGGTGGTCTGGGATTCCCATCTCTTTTAAAATTGCCCACAGTTTATTGTGATCCACACAGTCAAAGGCTTTGTCATAGTCAATAAAGCAGAAATAGATGTTTTTCTGAAACTCTCTTGCTTTTTCAATGATTCAGCGGATCTTGGCAATTTGATCTCTTTTTCCTCTTCATTTTCTAAAACCAGCTGAACATCCTCCTCATGAGGCACCCAAACATAGTTCTGTCTCAGTTTCTGTGGAGTCTCTAGGTCTTGGTGAGCACAAGGTATGTTTGAGCACTCTGAGCGTCTCTGGCAGGGATGTGGTTTGATTCTAAACGTGATTTCACCCCTCCTACCATCTTGCTGTGGCTTCTCCTTTGCCTTTGGATATGGGATATCTCCTCAAAGTCTCTCCAGTGCTGTGCAGCCGCACAGCACTCAAATGCCTACTCTCTTGCTGGGGCTTCTCTGTCTTGGGATGTAGGGTATCTCCTCACAGTTGATAATGGATAGAGACATTGGAATAAGATTAACTTGAGATAACTGATTATACATGGGACAAATATGCTCAAGAACCTTTTCTTTTTTTCCTCATCCAGACATGCAACACAATGTAACACACACACACACATATAAAAATATATAATAGATATAATATTTATACATATAACTACATATATACAAAATATTAGGTTGGTGCAAAATTACTTTCAGTTTTTCATTGTTGAACTATGCTGTTTGATATTGGAATACATTCCTATATGTGGTTATGTTATACATCATTTTAATGTGCATTTCCCACTGTTTTTTTGCTAATGACTTATTACTTGATGTGTGTTTATTTTAGGTTTATTTTAGATTATGAATACTATGTTAGACATAAAGCAAATTTGAGCAATTTTCTTATTCGAGTTAAAAGCGGATCAAAAAGCAGCAGAGACAACTCTCAAAATTAGCAACACATTTGACCCAAGAAATGGTAACCAATATATAGGGCAGTGATGGTTTAAGAAGTTTGCAAAATATATGGAGGAATTGAAGATGAGGAGCATAGTAGCTGGCCATCAAAAGTTGAAAGGACCAATTGAGAGCTATCATCATAGTTTAGCCTCTTAAAACTGCATGAGAAGTTGCTTTCTTAAGCAATGTCGACCATTTTATATTCATTTGGCATTTGAAGGAAACTGAAAAGGTGAAAATCTTGATAAGTGAGCTGACCTCTTGAGTTGACTGCAAATCAAAACAATCATTTTGAAGTGTTGTTTTATATTATTCTATTCAATAGCAATGAATCGTTTCTCTATCGGATTAGACGTGCAATGAAAAATGGATTTTATATGACAACCAGTGATGACCGGCTCAGGGGCTAGACTGAGAAGAAGCTCAAAAGCACTTTCTAAAGCCAAATTTGAAGGAAAAATGGTCATGATTACTCTTTGGTTGTCTGCTGCCACTCTGATCCACTACAGCTTTCTGAATTCTGGCAAAACTATCACATCTGAGAAGAATGTTCGGCAAATTAATGAGATGCACCAAAAACTGCTATGCATGCAACTGGCATTGGTCAACAGAAATGACCCAATTTTTCTCCACAACAAAGCCTGAACCCAGAGCACACAAACAATACTTCAAAAGTTGAACAAATTGGGCTACAGATGGGCTACAGGGTTTTGCCTCATCTGTCATATTCACGTGACATCTCGCCAACTGATTACCACTTCTTCAAGCAACTTTGACAGCTATTCTCCTCTGCCTTTCATTTATATTATTTTCTTAGCTATTTCTAAGGCCTCCTCAGACAACCATTTTACTTTTTTGCATTTCTTTTTCTTGGGGATGGTCTTGATCCCTGTCTCCTGTAAAATGTCACAAACCTCCATCCGTAGTTCTTCAGGCAGTCTCAGATCTAATCCCTTGAATCTATTTGTCACTTCCAATTTATAATCATAAGGGATTTATTTAGGTCATACCTGAATGGTCTAGTGGTTTTCCCTACTTTCTTCAATTTAAGTCAGAATTTGGCAATGAGGAGTTCATGATCTGAGCCACAGCCAACTCCTTTTTGCTGACTGTATAGACCTTCTCCATCTTTGGCTGCAAATAATATAATCAATCTGATTTTAGTACTGAACATCTGATGATGTCCATGTGTAGAGTCTTCTCTTGTGTTGTTGGAAGAGGGTGTTTGACCAGTGTGTCCTCTTCGCAAAACTATGTTAGCCTTTGACCTGCTTTTATACTCCAAGGCTAAATTTGCCTGTTACCCCAGGTATATCTTGACTTCCTACTTTTGCATGCTAGTCTTCTATAATGAAAAGGACATCTCTTTAGGGTGTTAGTCCTAGAAGGTCTTGTAGGTCTTCATAGAACCATCCAACTTCAGCTTCTTCAGCATTATTGGTCAGGGCATAGACTTGGATTACTGTGATATTGAATGTTTTTTCCTTGGAAACGAACAGAGATCATTCTCTCATTTTTTAGAGTGTATACAAGTACTGCATTTTGGATTCTTGTTAACTATGATGGCTACTCCATTTCTTCTAAGGGATTCTTGCCCACAGTAGTAGATCCAATGGTCATCTGAGTTAAATTCACCATTTCCAGTCCATTTTAGTTCACTGATTCTTAAAGTGTCAATGTTCACTTTTGCCATCTCCTGTTTGACCAGTTCCAATTTGCCTTGATTCATGGAACTAACATTCCAAGTTCCTATGTAATATTGCTCTTTACAGCATCAGACTTTACTTCCATCATCAGTCACATCCACATCTGGGTGTTGTTTTTGCTTTGGATCTGTCTCTTCATTCTTTCTGGAATTATGTTTTCACTGATCTCCCTTAACATATTGGGTACCTACCGACCTGGGATTTCGTCTTTCAGCGTCTTATATTTTTGCCTTTTCATGCTGTTCATGGGATTTTCAAGGCAAGAATACTGAAGTGACTTGTCATTCCATTCTCCAGTGGACCACTTTTGTCATCACATTGAAAAAAAACAAAGAACATTGCTCTGCCAGGCCTCTGGTCCCAAGAGCATTAGAGACACATGACAATCTAGACTGAAACTGTAGCTTGGAGATATCCTAGCCAATTCTACTTAAAATTTTCCAATCTGTACAGATTGCACATGCAGAAATGAAAATAATCTTTCCTTTTCTTTTGGCCACTAAGTTTTGAGATGGTTAGTTAAGCAGTGTTGTTTACCAATAACACTAGTAAGTTAATAATTAACTGATCAGTTAATAATTACCTGATACAAAATATATAGAATAATTTGGAACATGGCAGGAGTACAATAAATTTTTCTTTTTAATATGCATTGCTTAAGTAAAGTTACTTAATTAAAACAATACAATATAAATGAAAATTCTCTAAAAAAAGTCGATATAATGATTGAGCAAAATTTACATCGTTATTGCTTTGTAAACTACATTTAATTTACCAAAATATGTTGCTTATGTATTTTATCCATGGTTGCATACTTTAATAGCTGAGACTTTTTTTCTATAACAAGATTTAGAAAAACACAATAATATAATATTGTGTAGCTGGGTGAGTAAAAAATTTGGTCAGCTTTGTTTCAATCTATCTTAAGCTAAAGTTATTCATTTCCAAAGTCTCTAATGAGTAGAGTTTACCCTTTAAGACATCATAGATAATTTTAGATACCTCAGTTATTCAATTTAATATTTACTGAGATCTTACTATGTTTAATATAGTATGTATGATGTATGTTTATGTATGTATTTATTTATTATTCATATTATGTATTATACTGGTAAAGGGTTTGAGGCAGCTTCCAGCTATGCACATGCAAAGATATATTTAAAAAATAAACATGAGGAAAGTAGATAGAGGGCCATTAAAAATAGAAGAATTAATTTAAGCCATATGGTAAGTTTATTAAACATGCATATATTGAGTACTGTATCACTGAGATAAGCCATGGATTTTTTTCTTAGTAGCTAGAATGAAGATAAATTATGGAATGTTATATGATTGACAGAAGGATTTAATAATATCCATCAATTTTATTAGGAAAAGCACAGCTTTTCTGGTAATGAATTGTAAGAAAGGTCTCCTGCGAGCCTTTTTAAATAGGTCATTCCTCACTAATGCAAACAGTGGTCTCAAAATTATCCTTATTACAAATGCAAATGCAATAATGATTTCCTATGGCTGAATGCTATTATAAGCCTTAATGCAAATACAAGGCATCATGTGGTACAAAGCAATACAATGTGATACATAGCGAATACATTTGCTTGTGTGAGAAATCAATTGGTTTAAATATAGAAAAGTCTTGATTTCTGGATACATCGAATTACAAAATTCAAAATCGACAGAATGCACAGATTTCAGGTAACTATCATGGATATTATTTTTCATGATTGTAACTTAATGAAAATTTACTAGCCAAAAATTGTTAAGTTCTTTGTGCCAACCTAAGGTGAGAGAAATACATATTACTGATCTGTTCATTCAGCAAATATTTGTTAAATATTTTACTAATGTCTTTGAAAACAAATACTTGTCGAATGTCTTGTCTTTGTGTCACGAATGTGCATGTCTAATTGAGTGAGCCAGTGAAGGTCGCTCAGTTGTGTCCAAATCTTTGTGATTTCATGAACTATAGCCTGCCAGACTCCTCTGTCCATGGAATTCTCCAAGCAAGAATATGGTAGTGAATAAGAATAAGGTAGTGAGCAAGAATAAGGTAGCCATTTCCTTCTCCAGGGGATCTTCCCCACTCAGGATTCAAACCAGGGTCTCCTGCAATTCAGGCAGATTCTTTATCAGCTGAGCTACCAGGGAAGATATACTATTAAAGTGCAAAATATTTTATATACATCTTAAGTATACTGACTGTTTATCAAAAATATTCACATTTGTAATACATATCTTTTTTGCTATTATTTATTTTTCTTGCACAGATGCACACGCAAAAAAATATGTCTTTTATCTTTCAGAGATATTTAATTCTTGCATGTAATGAACAGCAATAGTAAGAAAAATAACTCCTACTCCTAGCTTTGTGGGCAAGTGAATGTGTTTAATTGTGTTTTTTAGCTCAACCGTTAGAAACAGAGCCAGAATTGTTAGACATGGAAGATTGCTTAATACCAGTTTTGTCCCCATCAGGGGTCTCAAAAGACCTTGTTGCTAGGAAACACAGAGCCAAGAGTAGCACAACAAGCACAGAATGGGTATGGCTGCTTTCATTGGGACTCTCTAGCTCTTTATTGCTCCAAGAAGTCTATATTATCTGTTTATCAGTTCCCATGTATACAGCCTTTTCTTGTTTTCTCTTTATTTATCATAGTTACATGATGCATTTTACTGCTCTGCTGGGTATTTCCTAATCAATTATATGATTTCTATTGTTCTATTTTAATTCACACACTATAGTCAGTTAATCTTCACCTTACTAAAATATCTTAAAATAAAACCTTCTTTTATATTGAATTTGCTTTTCCTAATATATTATTTAGAGATGTCCAAGTCTAAGTTAGTTTTAAATATCCAAGTCTAAATGCATAGCTTTCCTTGACCAAATCTTTTCTACAGTAATTGAAATATTATATAGTGGAATCATCCACAGATTTTTTAACAGCTTGAGTATATTTGCAGATGGTAGATAATCATTATTCCTTTTAAAATCTGATTTTCTAATGATAATAACTAAGAATTATTTTATTAGCTTTAAATAGAGTGTATATATATATATATATATATATATATATAGTAACTGCAGATTAGTCCAGAAAATGAAAGCAGAAAAATGTGACGAGGATTGATTTGTATTTTGTAAGACAGTGACAAGAAAAAATTACCTACAGCAATAATAGTATCAAATTAATTGGTTGCTTTGGAAAATAAATTTGACTTAGATGTATCTCTGAGGAAAAGAGACTATGTCCTTTTGTGTTCAAGTAAATCATTTATTAGAGTGCTAGATCTGCCAAAATGCGATTTCAACAACAAAGTGACCCAATTGTATGTAAGAAACTATAAAATGAACTATACAAAAGCATTCCAAAATAAACATGAACTTTTAATGTTCTTGAGCGTTATTGTAGTTGAAAAATTAAAGTTATGATAGAAAAAATGTTTTTCCCAGTTTTCACAATATGTATTTCCCTTGCTCTACAACTATCAATTTCATATTGATATAATTAAACATAATAATAAATCTAGCATATTTTACTACCATAAACCAATTAAAATTCAAATTTCACTAACAAAGTAGAGCTTATTGTGCAAAGATTAAATTATATTAATATTATTCATTATATTTATATAAACCAAGGGCACTATTGTACAAAAGCTAAGATATAGTATCTATTTTAAAACTGATAAATATTAAATAAAACATGATAATCATCTTAAAAATACAATGGCTACCATAGAAATAAAAATTAAAAGGGTTTTAGCAATAAAGTATTGGTACATTTGATTTCCTTTTGCAAGCTAACCACCAGAAAGACATCTTTCTTTCAGGAAAAGTTATCAATTACTCTAAGCCTACACAAAATCTTTATTAAATGATATGAGTTGATTGTATTGCTTTATCTGTCCCTAACCGGAGAAAGCAACGACACCCTACTCCAGTACTCTTGCCTGGAAAATCCCATGGAAGGAGGAACCTGATAGGCTGCAGTCCATGGGGTCACAAAGAGTCGGACACGACTGAGCAACTTCACTTTCACTTTTTACTTTCATGCGTTGGAGAAGGAAATGGCAACCCATTCCAGTGTTCTTGCCTGGAGAATACCAGGGATGGGGGAGCCTGATGGGCTTCTGTCTATGCAGTCGCACAGAGCTGGTCACGAATGAAGCAATTTAGCAGCAGCAGTCCCTAAGACATATACAACTCTTTGAGAACCTATAGACTGCAGCATGCCAGGCTATCTTGCCCTTCACTATCTTCTGGAGTTGGCTTAAACTCATGTTCACTGAGTCAGTGATGCCACACATACGTCTTATTTCCTGTCACCCTCTTCTCCTGCCTTCAATCTTTGCCAGCATCAGGGTATTTTCTTTCCAGTGAGTTGACACTTCACATCAGTTGGACAAAGTATTGGAGCCTCAGCTTCAGCATCAGTTCTTCCAATGAATAATCAGGGTGGATCTCCTTTAGGATTGACTGGTTTGATCTCTTTGCTGTCCAAGGGACTCTCAAGAGTCTTCTCTAGCACCACAGTTCAAAAGCATCAATTCTTCAGCACTCAGTCTTCTCTTATGGTCTAATTTCATATCGGTGCATGACTACTGGCAAAAAACAGCTTTGACTATACAGACTTTGTCAGCAAACTGATGTTTCTGCTTTTTAAAAGGCTTTCTAGGTTTGTCATAGTTTTCCTTCCAAAGAGCAAGTGTCTCTTAATTTAATGGCTGCAGTCACTGTTACTGTAATTGTAGAGCCCAAGAAAATAAAATCTGTTACAGTTTCCACTTTTCCACATCTATTTGCATTGACGTAATGACACTTGATGCCATAATCTTAGTTTTTTTAATGTTGAGTATAAGCCAGCTTTTTCAATCTCCTTTTTCACCCTCTTCAAGAGTTCCTCTTCCCTTTCTGTCATTAGGATAGTATCATCTGCAGATCTGAGACTGTTGATATTTTTCCCAGCAAACTTGATTTCAGCTTGTCAATCATCCAGCCTAGAATTTTGCATGATGTACTCTGCATATAATTTAAATAAGCAAGGTGACAATATATAGCTTCAATGCTCGTTTCCCAATATTGAACCAGTCCATTTTTCCATGTTCCATTCTTAGTGTTTCTTCTTGTCCTGCATACAGAGTTTTCAGAAGAAAGCAACATTGTCTGGTATTCCTGTCTCTTGAAGAGGTTTCTACAATTTGTTGTGATTCACACACTCAAAGTCTTTAGTGTAGTCAATGCAGCAGAACTAGATATTTTTCTGGAATTTTCTTGCTTTGTCTTTGATCCAATTGTTGTTGGCAATTTAATCTCTGGTTCCTCTGCCTTTTCTAAATCCAGCATGTACATTGGGAAGTTCTTGGTTCATGTATGGTTGAAGCCTAGCTCAAAGGATCTTGAACACCACCCTGCTAGAATGTGAAATAAGCACAAGTGTTCGATAGCTTGAACATTCTTTGGCATGCTTTTCTTTGAGATTGGAAAAAAAAAAACAAACAAAAAAAAAACTGATCTTTTCCAGCCCTGTCACCACTGCTGAGTTTTCTAAATTTGTTGACATATTGAGTGCAGCCCTTTAACAGCATTATCATTTTGGATTTTAAATAGCTCGGCTGGGATTCTATCACTTCCTTTAGTTTTGTTATTGTAATGCTTCCTAAGGTCCACTTGACTTCCCACTCCAGGATGTCTGGCTCTAGGTTAGTGACATCATGGTTATCTAGGTCGTTAAGACTTTCTGTATAGTTCTCTTCTTAATCTCTTCTGCTTCTGTTAGGTCATTTCCATTTCTGTCCTTTATAATGCACATCTTTGCATGAAATATTCCCTTGGTATCTCCAATTTTGTTGAAGAGATCTCTAGCCTTTCCCATTCTGTTGCTTACCTCTATTTCTTTGTGTTGTTGACTTAAGAAGGCTTTCTTGTCTTTCTTTGCTATATTCTGTAACTCTGCATTCAATTGGATATATTTTTTCTCTTCCTCCCTTGCTGTTTGCTTATCTTCTTTCCTCAGCTATTTATAAAGCCTTCTCAGACAACCATCTTGCCTTCTTTCATTTCTTTTCCTTTGGGATGATTTTGGCAGCACCTCCTCTTCAGTGTTACAAACCTCTGTCCATAGTTCTTCAGACACTCTGTCTAGCAGATCTAATTCCTCTAATCTGTCACTTCTAGTGTATTATTGTAATTAGGTTTTTCCAGTAGTCATGTATGGATGTGAGAGTTGGACTGTGAAGAAGGCTGAGCACTGAAGAATTGATGCTTTTGAACTGTGGTGTTGGAGAAGACTCTTGAGAGTCCCTTGGACTGCAAGGAGATCCAACCAGTCCATTATGAAGGAGATCAGCCCTGGGATTTTGTAAGAATGTGTTTTTTTTTAGTATAAGAGACTTTCCAAACTGCCTCAGGGTTATCTTGGACTCATGGAAACATGGCCTGCTTATCCCTGATTCATGAAAATGTGACCTATAAAACTTCCTTGGGACTTCCCAGAAGAGCTGTTGTTCTGAGAAACTGCCTGCCACAGGGGTGCCACCTGGTCAACAGTTGTAACCTGTTACCAATGGACCAATCCTCGAAAAGGTCAACACCTGTAATCAATCAAAGTGTTTCCCCTTGCCCGTGCCCATTCATGGTTTTTGTGCTTAAAAACTACCATGTAACAGTACTTGGAGTTCACTCCTTGCTTAAGGAGACAGAACCCCGGTGCGCCGGTATAATAAAATCTTCTTGCTGTTTGCATTGAAACCTGGTCTTGGTGGTCCTTGGGGTGATGGACACATGGCGAGGAACCGTTACGTTTTAACATTTGACGGCTCGTCCGGGATCTCCGATCGCCCCAGACACCACGACTTCAGGATTCAGAGGTACGCTCGAGCATTGCCTTTGTGTTTTCCATTCTGTCATCTTTCTGTGCCTGGATCACTGCTGCCCTCACCTGATTTTCTGATAGCCTGTTCTTGGGACAGGTTCATGACGATTCCTGGGAACGCCCAGGACGTCTGTCTGGAAGGGGGGCTCAATTCAAACCCCCTTCATCTGATTCGGGTGGAGCATCTGAGAAAGCTCCCATCTGATTTTGTCTCAGTTTTGTGGGAGGCACGCAGTGGTCGTCTTTGTCTCGTTTTTCTGTTAAAACTTTGGACCTTGTTCATAGTCCTTCTTGCTTGCATTTTCCATGACTCAGCCGCTATGGGGCAGACTATGACAACCCCTTTATCTCTGACTATGGACCATTGGACGGAAGTTAAAACAAGGGTTCATAAGCTTTCAGTAGATGTAAAGAAGGGAAAGTGGCAGACTCTGTGTTCCGCAGAGTGGCCTAGCTTTCAAACAGGGTGGCCACCCAAAGGGTCTTTTTCTTTAGATCAGGTCAGGCAAGTTAAGTCAGTAGTTTTCACTCCTGGTCACCACAGGCATCCGGGCCAGGTGCCTTGCATCATAGTATGGGAAGATCTCATCCTATCACCCCCGGCGTGGCTTGGCCTTTTCTTTCCCCCACAGGAACGTCGCCGGGAATAACGACCGAGGTTTTCGCTCTAAAACCTGCATCAGAGAAGAACGGACCAGCAGCCCTGGGCAAGAAAGTTTACCCAGACACCCAAACTGATCTCCTACTACTAGACCCTCCTCCACCCTATCCCTCAGCATTGGCCCCTCTGCCGAGCCTGCCCCCTATGGCCCCAACGAACAGGCCTACCACCCCGCTGGAGCCAGAAGAAGTAGGGGCAGGACTGGCGGCGGGAACGCGAAGCCACCGGGCTGGCACCCCAGAGTCTACCGTCCTCCCCCTTCGGGAGTACAGTCCACCTGATAACCTGGGGAACCGGTCGATGCAATACTGGCCATTCTCCGCCTCAGATCTTTATAACTGGAAAACTCACAATCCTTCATTCTCTGAAAAACCCCAGGCCCTTACTTCCTTAATTGAGTCTCTTGTTTTTTCGCACCAGCCTACTTGGGATGATTGTCAGCAGCTTCTGCAGACCCTCCTCACTACTGAGGAGAGGCAGCGGGTGCTACTGGAGGCCCGGAAAAATGTGACAGGAGATGATGGGCACCCAACTGCGCTGCCAAACGAGATAGACGCTGGATTTCCGTTAACTAGACCTACCTGGCACTATAATACTCCTGCAGGTAAGGAGCACCTGAGGGCTTATCGACAGGCTCCGGTGGCGGGGCTCCACGGGGCTGCAAGATGCCCCATGAATTTGGCAGAGGTAAGGAAGGTAACTCAGGGACCCTCTGAATCGGCTACTGTATTCCTAGATAGACTTATGGAGGCATTCAGGAGATTCACCCCTTATAATCCTGAGTCTGAAGAACATAGGGCCACTATAGCTATGGCCTTCATTGACCAATCCGCCCCCGATATCAGGAGAAAGTTGCAGAGACTAGATGGATTGCAGGGGTTCACGCTCCAGGAGTTAGTCAAAGAGGCAGATAAAGTATACAACAAAAGGGAGACAGAAGAATAAAAGGAGGAAAGAATAAAAAAGGAACAGGAAGAGCGAGAATTAAAGTGAGAAAAAAGGCAAGAAAAGAGTCTGACTAAGATTCTGACCACGGTCCTTAGAGAAAAACCCCAGGGGGGCCAAGGAAAGACTAAGACTGGCACAAAGCCCCCACTGGAAAAGGACCAGTGTGCCTATTGTAAAGAAAAAGGACATTGGTTAAAAGGCTGCCCCAAAAAGAAGAGGGGAAAGAATCCGCCCCCGAGGGTCCTGGCCCTAGAAGAAGACGACTAGGAGAGTCAGGGCTCAGATCCCCTCCCCGAGCCTAGGATAACTCTTAAGGTGGAGGGGAAGCCTGTTCAATTCTTGGTGGACACTGGGGCTCAGCACTCGGTCCTACAGCAGCCCGGAGGGCCGGTCTCCACAAAGAGGACTTGGGTACAGGGGGCTACAGGGAATAAGCCATATTCATGGACTACCCGAAGGACAGTGGACCTCGATGTGGGCCGGGTATCCCACTCGTTCCTTGTAATTCCCGAGTGCCCTTATCCCTTGCTGGAAGGGATTTGTTCACCAAGGTTGGGGCTCAGATTCATTTTCAAGCCGAAGGGACTACTGTGACTGACAAAGAGGGAAAGCCCCTGCAGGTCCTGACTCTGAGACAGGAAGATGAGCACCGACTATTTGAGAATCCCCCTCCACCAACGCTGATATGCAGGAATGGTTGGCAAAAACTCCCCTAGCCTGGCCTGAAGTTTCAGGCATGGGAACAGCAGTATGCCAGCCTCCAATGGTAGTGGAGGTCTGGGCCTCCTCGAGCCCCATATCCGTCCACCAGTACCCCATGAGTAAAGAGGCCAGAGATGGGATCCGCCCCCACATACAACGACTCCTCAAACTGGGAATACTGGTAAAATGTCAGTCTGCTTGGAAAACTCCCCTCCTCCCTGTCTGCAAGCCTGGGACAAATGACTACAGACCCGTACAAGATCTAAGAGAGGTCAACAAACGGGTGGTGGACCTGCATCCAACGGTGCCCAGTCCTTACAACTTGCTGAGCACCCTTCCACCTGACCGGACATGGTATACAGTCCTAGATCTCAAAGATGCCTTTTTCTGTTTAAAACTCAGCTCTGCCAGTCAACCCATTTTTGCTTTTGAGTGGAAAGACCCCGCACTAAGACTCTCCAGACAACTAACATGGACCGGACTGCCACAAGGGTTCAAGAACTCCTCAACGATCTTCGATGAGGTGCTCCACCAGGATCTCACACACTTCCGAGCCACCCACCCCCAGGTAACTCTACTCCAATATGTAAATGACCTGCTTTTAGTGGCAGACTCCAAAGAGAGCTGTCTCAAGGGAACTGAGGACTTGTTGATGGAACTCGGATCCCTGGGATATCGAGCCTCGGCTAAAAAGGCTCAGATCTGCCAACAACAGGTCAGTTATCTGGGATACCTAATCAGAGGTGGGAGGCGGTGGCTATCAGAGGCCAGGAAAGAAACAGTGGCCAGGATACCTGTGCCTAAGAGCCCTCGACAGGTCAGAGAATTCCTGGGCATGGCTGGATTCTGTCGGCTTTGGATCCCTGGATTTGCAGAAATGGCAGCCCCCTTTTACCCTCTGACAAAGGGTGGAAAGCCTTTCATCTGGGGAGAAAAGGAACAAGAGGACTTGGACAACATTAAGCAGGCTCTACTGTCAGCCCCTGCCTTGGGACTCCCGGATGTTGACAAACTGTTCCACCTCTACGTGGCAGAGAATAATGGGATAGCAAAAGGAGTTCTTACTCAGAGACTGGGACCATGGAACCGTCCGGTAGCATACCTGTCAAAAAAATTGGACCCTGTAGCTGCCGGATGGTCCAGCTGCCTGCACATAATAGCACCTGTGGCCATGCTGGTTAAAGATGCATATAAACTGACTCTGGGACAAAACCTCACTGTTACCACTCCCCGTGCCCTAGAGAGTGTGATCTGGCAACCCCCTGACAGATGGTTGACCAATGCCCGGATAACCCACTATCAGTCTAAGATTTGCTCCGGCCAATGGGCTCAACCCTGCCTCATTGCTGCCAGACCCAGACCAGGATACTATGTTGCATGACTGCCAGCAGGTGTTGGCTGAAGTTCATGGGACACGTAAGGACCTCTCAGACCTTCCGCTTCCAGACGCTGAGGTAANGAGACTGGAAGATGAGCACCGACTATTTGAGAATCCCCCTCCGCCAACAGCTGATATGCAGGAATGGTTGACAAAAACTCCCCTAGCCTGGGCTGAAGTTTCAGGCATGGGAACAGCAGTATGCCAGCCTCTGGTGGTAGTGGAGCTCCGGGCCTCCTCGAGCCCCATATCCGTTCGCCAGTACCCCATGAGTAAAGAGGCCAGAGATGGAATCCGCTCCCACATACAATGACTCCTCAAACTGGGAATACTGGTAAAATGTCAGTCTGCTTGGAACACTCCCCTCCTCCCCGTCCGCAAGCCCGGGACAAATGACTACAGACCTGTACAAGATCTAAGAGAGGTCAACAAACGGGTGGTTGACCTGCATCCAATGGTGCCCAATCCTTACAACTTGCTGAGCACCCTTCCACCCGACTGGACATGGTATACAGTCCTAGATCTCAAAGACGCCTTTTTCTGTTTAAAACTCAGCTCTGCCAGTCAACCCATTTTTGCTTTCGAGTGGAAAGACCCCACGCTAGGACTCTCCGGACAACTAACATGGACCAGACTGCCACAAGGGTTCAAGAACTCCCCAACGATCTTCGATGAGGTGCTCCACCAGGATCTCACACACTTCCGCACCACCCACCCCCAGGTAACTCTACTCCAGTATGTAGATGACCTGCTTCTGGTGGCGGACTCCAGAGAGAGCTGTCTCAAGGGAACTGAGGACTTGCTGATCGAACTCGGATCCCTGGGGTATCNACAACTAACATGGACCAGACTGCCACAAGGGTTCAAGAACTCCCCAACGATCTTCGATGAGGTGCTCCACCAGGATCTCACACACTTCCGCACCACCCACCCCCAGGTAACTCTACTCCAGTATGTAGATGACCTGCTTCTGGTGGCGGACTCCAGAGAGAGCTGTCTCAAGGGAACTGAGGACTTGCTGATCGAACTCGGATCCCTGGGGTATCGAGCCTCGGCTAAAAAAGCTCAGATCTGCCAACAACAGGTCAGTTATCTGGGATACCTAATCAGAGGTGGGAGGCGGTGGTATCAGAGGCCAGGAAAGAAACAGTGGCCAGGATACCTGTGCCTAAGAGCCCTCGACAAGTCAGAGAATCCTGGGGACAGCTGGATTTTGTCGGCTTTGGATCCCTGGATTTGCAGAAATGGCAGCCCCCTTATACCCTCTGACAAAGGTGGAAAGCCTTTCGTCTGGAGAGAAAAAGAACAAGAGGCCTTTGACAAGATTAAGGAGGCTCTCCTGTCAGCCCCTGCCTTGGGACTCCCGGACGTTGACAAACCGTTCCACCTCTACGTGGCAG